>QANU01034156.1:5691-49811 GCA_003254905.1 Nissolia schottii
CTTGCTTGCTTGAACCTTCTTGACCTAAAATGAAATTCTTAACATAATTAGGGTAAGCATGGTTATGGAAGCTTGGTTCTTCACCAAGGGATGAAAACTCACCAACTACTTTTGATTGTCTTCCCTTAGGGACTTAAGAATGAATTATGATGATGAGATTGAAGCTTGATGGCTTGCTTGAACTCTTCTTAATCAAGAAAAGTGCAAACCTAGATTATGGAAGATTAGGGTTTTGGAGCTTGGTTCCTTGAATTCCACTTGAAGAGAAACTCTTCACCTTGATGTTAACTTGCCTTCTTGATTGATTTTAGAGTGATTGATGATGATGAGAACAAGAGATGATGGTTGACCTTTGATGGAGTTTAGGTGAGGTTTAGGTTTAGGAATTTTGGAGAAAATGAAAATGAAGAACTTAGAGAATATGTGTGTGTGTTTTCGGTTTGTATGGGGAAGGAAGGGCTGTCGTGGCTTTTCTTAGTCCATGGGCCATGTGTAATTCCTATTTTGCCCTTAGTGTATTTTAGGTCATATGTGTTCATTACTTATTTTTGTCCGGACGTCCTAAAAATATTCCGGGCGTACCGTTGTGAACTATTAATTCCCCTTGTTAATATTAAAAATCTAGGTGACATATTCTTACATTTAATTTCATATTAATACATTTTACAGACTCCTGTGAGTCGTAAAGAAATTATAATAAAACCCTAATTTCGATCCAAACGTCACCGGACGTCACGAGATCGTCAAATTACTTTGTTTCACTAATATTACTGGGATAAAATTAATATCGGAATTTTATTTCATTTTTATTCCATCTTCTCCTCATTAATATAGTCATAATTATTTATTATGCGACATTTTAGTGAAGGAAAAAGTCGGGATGTTACAGATGACACTCAAATGATTCCTACTGACCCTCAGAATCGGATGATGAGATTAAACAGACCGTTAACGGAGTTCTGCGGAGTTTCGAACGATTCCGCATAACTAAAACAGCTCCGTTTAGCCTATAGAATTGAGCAGAGAACCCTAAGTCTCTGGAAAACCCAACCGGTACCGGGGAAAGGTTTTAAACACCTTAGGATAGTCCCACGATCCCATTGGGTAGGTCGGGAAGTAACAAAACCGTGAGCGAAACAGCGGTCTACGGTCTCCAAGGCTCGATGATGTGTTAAAGGTATATGTGAAAAATACTCCTTCGAAGAAAAATTCACAAATGCCTTAAAGCAGTGATATTCCCATGACCGGGGAAATTAGAGGATCGCGACAGTATAAGCGGAATATTTTTCGGACGACCGTGCACAATGCACCGACACTGCGAACGATAAAACACGAGCTCAACAGAACCGGGAAAAGTCAAATTTCCCAAATCCCACGTGCATGAATTAGATTGCCAAGGAAAATAATTTAAATTTCATTTACTATTCATTGATGTGACATATAGATTATCTTTGGAATTAATTAATTATAAAAGAAAATAAAAAGGGCAAAATTGTAATTATGCATAGGGGCATAAATGTAATTGTAAGGGGTAGCCTCTTGGCTATAAAAAGCCAGCCCCTAAATCAGAAAAATTGAGAAAAATTCCTATCCTAGGGGAACTCTGTTCGTGTGCTTCGTGGTTACAATGCAGAAACTCCGACCGAAGCTTGGACAACTCTCTAGGCTTGGAGGACAACTCTCCTACCTCTTCCTCACCACTGAAACAACCTTCCAAGAAGTGGGTAACTCTAGTTTACTCACGTCTTTGGTGGTTGTATGTGTTTATGTGTTTATGTGTGTGTATGTATTTATGTTTGTATGGATGCTAGAACTCATGCCCTTAGGAAGATGATTCTGAAGGGTCTTGTGACCTGGACTAGATAGGATTTTGATGGTTGGAATGTGTGTAAAAATCTCAAGAAGGATCCACGAGAAAAGGGGGAAAGAAAGCAAGAAAAATAAAGCATTCGGTTTCTGTCTCGCCCAGGCACCGCTGAGCGGCCCTAGGCGCCGCTGAGTGAAGTACAGAGGGAAAACATTTTTAAACACGTGAACTCCAGAGCGCTGAGCGAACCAATGGTTCCGCTGAGCGACCTGAAGGTCACTGAGGATGAGGATAAGGATGGAAAGATATTTTTGAAAACCGAGCCCCAGCCCGCTGAGCGAGACAAGTCATTCGCTAAGCGATACGGCTCTTACCGCTGAGCGATGTGGCGCTGATCGCTGAGCGGACTAAGCTCAGACCGCTGAGCGAACAAAAGGTTCTGCTGAGCGGCCTGAGACTTGAATGTCTCGTGGATGCTGTCTTGAGGCACATAGTCTAACAAACAATGATGTAACTGAGATATATTAGGGAACAAGTCATGTCATGATACATATGCAGAAAGGAATGAAATGATGAAATGCTGTATGGAAAGGAAAAAAATGCTGAAATGATATGAGAAAAGAAATGAGAAAATGTAAAGGCCGTGATGTCACGAGGTCCAAACGGTCCCACTTCAGTAGGTCAGAGGGGCATACTGAAGTTGGAAGCCCGCCACAGGTGGTGTCGATATGGCATACGTGGAGGTGTGCGGTTGCCACGCCTAGCACTGTTGAAAGAGGGCATGCTACGATGGGGGTACAATATCCGCCCACTTCTGAGGTGTCGAAAGAGGGCACGCAGAAGGTGGAAGCCCACCGCAAGAAGGTCGAAAAAGGGCCTACCTGGGGGTGCGAGGTTATTCCGTCATAGTACTGTCGAAAGAGGGCACTACTATGGTGGGGATAATATATATTCCAAAAACCATGCTCAATATGATATGCATGACTATATGAAATGTATGTATCTGATATTTTGTAATTACCGTCAAGAGAACGCTCGAGACGGCTATGTAAGTATGTGAAGAAGAATAACAAGCACGAGAACTTAGTAAGCAAGAGTAGTTCCCCTATCACTTAGTAACATAGATAAAGCCGTTCAGAACTTTAGGCCAGATAATAATCAGTAGGATGTTTAGTATGTATGTACACTTAGAAATCTCTGAGCGGCCTGAAGTCCGACCTAACATGACATGAGATCTAAGGGCTAAAGTTATTTCCACTGAGAACCTACCGTTCCCACTCCCACTACCTTATGACTTCAGGGACCTATGATGACTTGTATTTCGAGGATGCCGACGAACCGCCCGAGGAGCCATGAACGGTTGCGACAGGATATGGACCAGAGGTAGCTGGATGCCGTGATTTTTGATCAAGGGCATGCAGAGTAGGGTTCCAGTAGCCTTTGCATTTTGATACTATGTACTTTGGATTATGTATATGTTACTTGTACATTACTTATTGTAATAATTACATGACTGTATGATGGACTGACCGATGTGAATATTTCATGATTTATTATTATTATACTGCTATCCGCTAAGCCCAAGGGCTTTACCGCTTGTTATACTTGTTCTTTCCAACGCATGGCTCTATTTTAGTAATTAATCGATGCAAATGAAAGGTTTAAAATTTGGTCCCTATTTTCGTAAGCAACTACTTTCGAAAGATAACGATGGACTAAGGTATTCCTACCAGGTAGTAAACAACCTAGTGAGCTTGCGTACAACTTAAGCGTATGCAGTTAGCTAGGGTGTTTCAGTAGTAATCCAATCACCTAGTAATTTTAGATAAAGCTGCTCAGGACGTAGGCCAAAGATAATAAACAGTAGGAATTTAGTATGCATGACACTAGAGGTATTCTTGAGTGGCCTGGAATTTACCCGAGTAATTGAACTATAGAGACCACATAGAGTATCCACTAAGAACGAAGTTGTTCTTATCCCCACTCGTGTATGACTCCAATTCACAGCCATGTCATATCCGCCTCCTAAGGACGTATGGTTGTTCACACGCTCATGGCAATGTAACTACCGCACCTATACGTTACTGGAGACCAGTACTTTCGCCCTTGCGAACATGCCAGGGGAGACTCCGGAGCAGTCCAGGCGCAGACTTCGAGGGCCCGGATCCTCACCTATGCGCCCTATCTGGATTGATGAGCGTCCAGGTAGCAGTAGCCGCGACCCAATCCACGTCGACGGAGTAGATGCTCCTCCGCCACCAAGGCCAGAGCCAGAGCCGGTGTCTGAGCCAGCTACAGATCCAGAGCTAGCCACACCACCTGTTCGAGGGCAAGGACGACGCACCACCTCCAGGAAGAGGGTACTTCCAGTGCTACCATGCTGATTCGTACCACGCGACTTCACCGCGGTGACGGACATCTCTAGTGAGGACGAGGTGGACCCCAAGGAGCAAGAGGAGGATTCCGTTGAGTAGTCGCATCAGGACCCCGCCACAGTGATAGATATGTATCGTACACGCAATCAGTAGTTCTCATCCATGTGCGTAGGTTTTTGTTCATATGTATTATTGTATATAGACTGGTAGTAGGTATGTATATCCGTAGTAGGACAAGATACTCTTATAAAATTAATGTATAATTAGGAGTGTGTTATCTTTGGGCCGTATGTGTATTTTCTTCAGGTACTCGCTGTGCGCCAGGTACGTACTCGTGTTTCTCTTACCTTTTACGATACTTTTATGTGATATATGATACGTATGGCTCTTTATTTTCCATAAAATGATTAAAAGAAGTTTTAAACTGGCCTGTTATTTCGTAAACTCTAATTTCAAAACAAGATATATAACCATAGGGGTTCACAGCTCCAGAAGAGCACCACCTAGTCGGGAATTCTATGACATAAGCATAGACCAACTAGCTAGGGAGCCTCATTTGGTATCAAAGCAGTTTGGTCCAAAGGAGCGTGAGGACTGAGCCGCACTATGCTTTCGGGCATGAATTCAGTGCACGCTTGACGAGCCGAGATGTATTGAATCGGTGAACATCGGTTCCTCTGAGACTGATCACCTCAGGGTTCACAGATGTCATTGAGGCAGCCATGTAACCCAGAAGAGAAGATGCACGACGTTGCTTACGCTGTTAGAGTTTGTAGGGTCACCTCAAGAATGGAAACAATGCAAACGAGGTATGTACCGGACCATTGGACGACTTGAGTTAGGCCGGCAAGTCAACATGAGGATGGAAGCAAGGAAGAAAGAGTAATCTGGGACCTCTAGGGTAAGGAGATAGTCGGGGGTTAGAAGGAAAGAGTGTTCTAACACTTAGAAGAAAAATTTCAGGATTCACTCGAATGCATCATTCGAATGCTTCACGAATTGGAGTGCATTTGAATGCGGGTAGAGGGCGCATTCGAATGACATCAGCAAAAGTGTCCAAAATGCAAAGCACTTTGCATTTAGGCATTCCGCGGCACTCCGACGCCTCCCCACCTTAGTCCTAATGGTTGAAGGGGCGAAGAGCCCAACGGTAAATTCCTCCAATTGCGCAACTCAGCCCCATGGCAGGAGGGTTCGCCTATTATGGATTTTTACCCATCCGAGTGAGATTTTGGCCGAAACTCCCATCCCCTCTTTGCCACCTAGTTTGTCTTGGTGCAGGTATGGTTTTGGACCTAACCCCGAGCCAATATTACTGATCTAATGGAATATGCCTCGAAAAACCCCGTAGTACGGCAAGAGCCTATGTACGAGTACAACCTTCGCAAATTTGAATGAATTTGACCATGTAACACCTCATTTAACTTTTAATAGGTATATATGGACTAGTGGAAGGTTGGCCGGGAGCTGTTGCCCCAAAAATGACCATTTTACCCTTACACCTCAAATTGACGAGATTACTCCCATAACCTTGCACTTTCCCCTTATTTTGCCAACCATGATCCGAATTCCTTTGTTCTCCTGCATGGGAACCTGTCCGAAATCTTAAATTGTTAATTTTGGATGAAATTGCCCTTAAGGTGCATAAATGAACCGTAAAATGCGCTTTTAACAAACATTCATTAAAACTTAAAACCAAGAGGGATAACATAATGATTATACTCATAATTATCCACCGAGTTACATAAAATAGGAGCCACCCAGACCCGTTACATGGAAATCCCCAAAATGCCCCTGTCCTACGTTAGTTACAAAACATCCAAAAGGTTAACCTATATATAATTCTAAATTATCTAACCCTAACATCCTACTCCGCCTCCTCAACATCAGGCATCGGATCCTTGTCCATAGTAGACGGAGCATGACCAGAGGCCGAAGAACCTCTAATCGGACCTCCGGGATGTACCCAACCTAGGTGAGCATAAACCACGCTCAAGTCTTAGCCTAGCTGGAGCACGTTACGGTCCGTCTGTATCACCAGCTGCTTGAGGCGGTCAAGGCGGGACATGTCCACACTCAGGGCATCCAGACGACTGATCAACAAGTCCATCTGGGACTGTGAGAGGCCAGGTGCAGGTGTAAGCTCCACAGAGGTCGAGGCAGCAACTGTCGGGTCAGCGGAGGCGGATGGAGCCGCAGGCAAAGAAGGAGCAGCCCTTTTCCTCGCTCGGATGTCCTGAGGCACATCGAAGGCCAGCTGATTATCGTCATTCAACGAGATGTGCATTTTGGCGAGGCAGCCAAAGTCCACCTTCCAAGTGACTTTTGGGGACCACTTCAATTCGCCTGCAAGCAAAGAAAGGCACACACAGGTATGGATTAGTACGTTCGTGCAGACAATCAATAAGGCAGGAAAAGACATAAGAGGAAAGCTAATAGCGAAAGTATGTACCTTCAAGGGAAACCTAGAAGTACTGCAGGATCTCCGTGATTTGGACGCCATAGGGATGCGCATTACCCCGAATTCGCACCTGACCTATGCGCTGCATGACGTAAAGGGCCTAATTGATCTCGTGATGCTCGGCTAGGGCCCACATCACCAATCAGTCATCCCGAGTCATCACTGCATGATTCCCGTTTTGTGGAACGAGAGTATGGGTGAGCAGGTAATGGTAGACTCTCTGTTCCACTGGTAAGCCATTCACTTGAGGCGTGTTCTTCGCGCTCTTAAGGCCCGAGTGGCTAATGACGTCGAGAGCCATATCCCCCCCAAATAGAATTCCAACCGAGTTGAACGCCCACTCTGACAAACCCGACCCAAGATTATTCCCCGCAGTCGGAAGTTCCAGGACTGTCCCGACTTGCTCCAGGGATAGCTCTATTGGAACCCCGCACACCTCCGACGTGAGCATGTCGTCCACGATTCGCATGTTGTTATAAAAGACCCCAACGAGGTGCGGGTACACGGGGTGGTTGAAGCACAAAAACTCCAGGAGATCGACCGAGTCAAGGAAGGCCAAGATGTCCTCCGATGCCTCCTCGAAAGTGGCCCAGTCAAGGATCTTGGATTCCATGACCATCCGCTCCTTGAAGTTGGCCTCAAAGTTCCACCATTGGACTTCGGTGGAGAACCAATGGGGAATTTCACGTGGTGGAACAGGTTGAGGGTTCTTGAACCTCGAAGGATGGCCGGAATGTTGACTCATGATGGTGGGAGCTGTGGTTTTGGAATTGAAGATAGAGGGGAGTGAAAGATTCGGGCAGGAAGAAAGGGGGAGAGAAATTTGGGGAAAATGAGGAAGGAGGAGAAAGGGAAGGCTAGGACACAAGAGGGGGAGTGAGAAATTTCAAGCAATTGAAGTGGGAAGAGTGGGAAATTGGTTCGAGCTCTGCTAGGGCTTCGGTTGGGAAGAGAGGAAACGAGTGAGAGTGAGAGTGAGAGTGAGAGGAGGAGAAAAGAGAAGTGTTTAAAACAACTTCAGGTCGCAGTTCATTCGAATGCAATTCAAAATTCAATCGAATCTGGGTAGCATTCGAATGCAGTATTCGATTGCCTCAAGAACTCTGCAATTTATTCGAGTGAATGACTATTGGGGATTCGAATGAGGCCCTTTTTGTGAGGTTTCTATGTTCCTAATCCAATCCTGAAGGTCCTGAGCAAGCGTACGTATCCAGGGCATCTTAAAACCCTAATTCTCACGAACGTGGCATAAAAACCTAGCGATGCTCAACTTTCGGGGACAAAATTTCAATAAGGGGGTGGAATGTAACGACCCGATTCTCTCATGTACGGAAAACCCATTGGTTAGGCCGTCCTAGTGAATCGAAAGGCATTTCGAAGGTTTGGAAAGGTGAATAGAACCAGTAAAATCTCGGAATTAGCGGCCAAGATTAGGGTTTTGGTTGTCCAAAAAATTTTTCGGTGTATTCGAGAGAGTTTCGACTCGAACGGGATTCGTTTCGGATACCGAAAAACGCTCGTGGAATTTTTGGATGCGGTAAAATAGTCAAAAATCCCTGAGTGGTAGTTCCCGGATCAAAGGGAAAAATCAATGGATCATGATGGTCTGCTCAGAATATTTTTAGGGCAACCAGTGTGTGAGAAATTGATCAAAAAGCGATCAAACGGGACCAAAATGACCCTGGAAGGAATTTATCTCCCTCAGGAGATATTTACTCTAATTAAATATAAATAAATAAATAAATAATAATTATAAAGTAACAGAAGGAAGAAAGGATAAAGAAAGAAAAAGAGAAAAAGAAAAAGAAAAAGGAAAAAGGGAAATTAGGATGGCTAAAAATAGCCTTTAGGATTTCAGAATTTATTTACGTAACTTTTCTTTTTTCACCAAACACCAGTCCCATTCCGACACATTTCGGTTTCTTGTCGGAGTCTCAGAAAAATTGCCGGAGCATGCCGTTGGAACCCTGACGCGGCGAGCATCGAAGATATCCAACCAGAATTTCCATTAGATGTGGGTAACTCTAAGCCCACTGTCTATGTGGTTTATTTTATGATTGTTTATATACATTTATGTGTATGTGAATGAAAAACTATTTTGTACAAACTATAGGGAATGAGTTAGGAAGGTTAGATTTTGATGATTTTGATGATTGGAAATCATAACTGTACTGATTGGATCACTGTGGAAGCAAAAAAGTTACAAAGAGAAAACCCCTGGAGAAGTTACTCTCTAGGGCAATTTTTTTACTGTGAGATTCGAATGAATTCCCAAGGGATTTCAGTCGAATGCATGAGGTTTCAATCGAATGAAAGCCTGAACAGGATTTCAATCGATTGAATTCTCAAGGGATTCGAATGAAAGAATCAATCGAATACTAAAACACTATTCATTCGAATGCATATTGAAAACTTATATTTTTAAAGGTTCTATGGGATCCAAGATGCATAGTTATGTGTACCTTTATGTAACAAGAGCATGCATCATGAGGAACGGCCATCATACGAGTTAGGACGTCCCTAGATCACTAGAGGTATTCACGTAAATTAAAAGGTGCATAATTAAACCCTAGGGAATGAAGCAGAGAACTAAAGCCCCAATCACCAAGGATTCGGCCGGCCTTAGTCAGAGTCAGTAGTTATATGACTAAGAAGATCCCATTCTCTTGGCACGTCTTACAGACACGCCCCTCACTAATTCGGCAAGCTGAGTTAGTCAGAGCAACGCAGGTAGAGATACCTGATTCAGAAAGTAAAGAGAACGGGCCAAGGCCCGAGAGGAAAGAAAGAGAACAGGACAAGTCCTGTAAGAAAGAAAGGGGAACCCCATTAAAGAAAAAAGTACAGAGATAGACGACCATGACTGATCGCGCCCAAGGACCGGTCCCTCGCCATTCCTGTAAAGGGGATGGTTGCACCTATTGTATTCGATGATTTCCTCCTATGAGCCTTACATGGTTAGCTACCATTCTGGTAAAGAGGGCTGTCGGGTCGATACAATAGTGGCAAGAAAGAGGTTATAACCTAGGCCAAGGTTACATGGGTGAAAGGACTAAGAAGAAGGACGCTAACCCGGGTGAGCCGGTATGCGTAAGAGATTCCCAGATTCCATCATGCACTATATAGCTATATGTATGATGAAAAGATTTAATGTATGAGAACATGTATGTTTGTATAGCTGTATTTCTGCTTATGCATTATGTATATCTATTCATGCATTATATATCGTCAACGGAACGACCCATAACGAATAGCATGTCATCAGTAGCAATGTATAGTTAACGAGCATGAAGCCCAGGTAATAACAAGAGTAGTAATCCAATCACCTAGTAATTTTAGACAAAGCTGCTCAGGACGTAGGCCAAAGATAATAAACAGTAGGAATTTAGTATGCATGACACTAGAGGTATTCCTGAGTGGCCTGGAATCTACCCGAGTAATTGAACTATAGAGACCACGTAGAGTTTCCACTAAGAACAAAGTCGTTCTTATCCCCACCCGTGTATGACTCCAGTTCACAGCCATGTCATCTCCGCCTCCTAAGGACGTATGGTTGTTCACACGCTCATGGCAACGCAACTACTGCACCTATACATTACTGGAGACCAGTACTTTCACCACTGCGAACATGCCAGGGGAGACTCCAGAGCAGTCCAGCGCAGACTTCGAGGGCCCGGATCCTCACCCATGCGCCCTATCTGGATTGATGAGCGTCTAGGTAGCAGTAGCCGCGACCCAATCCACGTTGACGAAGTAGATGCTCCTCTGCCACCGAGGCCAGGCCAGAGCCGATGCCTGAGCCAGCGACAGATCCAGCGCTGGCCACACCACCTGTCTGAGGGCGAGGACGACGCACCACGGCCAGGAATAGGGTACTTCCAGTGCTACCACGCTGATTAGTACCACGCGACTTCACCGCGGTGACGGACATCTCCAGTGAGGACGAGGTGGACCCTGAGGAGCAAGAGGAGGATTCCGATGAGTAGTCGTAGCAGGACCCCGCCATAGTGATAGATATGTATCGTACACGTAATGAGTAGTTCTTATCCGTGTGCGTAGGTTTTTATTCATATGTATTATTGTATATAGACTGGTAGTAGGTATGTATATCCGTAGTAGGACAAGATACTCTTATCAAATTAATGTATAATTATGAGTGTGTTATCTTTGGGCCATATGTGTATTTTCTTCAGGTACTCGCCGTGCGCCAGGTACGTACTCGTATTTCTCTTACCTTTTACGATACTTTTATGCGATATATGATTCGTATGGCTCTTTATTTTCCATAATATGATTGAAAGAAGTTTTAAACTGGCCCGTTATTTCATAAACTCTAATTTCAAAACAAGATATAGAACCATAGGGGTTCGCGGCTCCAGAAGAGCACCACCTAGTCGGGAAGTCTATGACTTAGGCATAGGCCAACTAGCTAGGGTGTCTCATTTGGTATCAGAGCAGTTCGGTCCAACGAAACCTGAGGACTGAGCCGCACTATGCTTTCGGGCATGAATTCGGTGCACGCTCGACGAGTTGAGATGTGCTGAATCGGTGAACATCGGTTCCTCCGAGGCTGATCACCTTAGGGTTCGCGGATGTCATTGAGGTAGCCATGTCGCCCGGAAGAGATGACGCACGACGTTGCTTATTCTGTTAGAGTTTGCAGGGTCACCTCAGGAATGGAAACACGACAAACGAGGTATGTACCAGACAATTGGACGACTTGAGTTAGGTCGGCAAATCAACATGAGGATGGAAGCAAGGAAGGAAGAGTAATCTGGGACCTCTAGGGTAAGGAGATAGTCGGGGGTTAAAAGGAAAGAGTGTTCTAACACTTAGAAGAAAAATTTCAGGATTCACTCGAATGCATCATTGGAATGCTTTACGAATTAGAGTGCATTCAAATGCGGGCAGAAGGCACATTTGAATGACATCAGTAGAAGTGTCCAAAATGCAAAGCACTTTTCATTTCGGCATTCCACGGCACTCCGACACCTCCCCAACTCAGTCCTAATGGTTAGGGGGATTGAAAGGCGAAGAGCCCCATGGTAAATTCCTCCAATTGCGCAATTTGGCCCCATGGCGGGAGGGTTCGCCTATTATGGATTTTGACCCGTCCGAGTGAGATTTTGGCCAAAACTCCCATCCCCTCTTTGCCACCTAGTTTGCCTTTGTGCAAGTATGGTTTTGGACCTAACCCCGAGCCAATATGGCTGATCTAATGGAATATGCCTTGAAAAACCCCATAGTACGGCAAGAGCCTATGTACGAGTACAACCTTCGCAAATTTGAACGAATTTGACCATGTGACCCCTCATTTAACTTTTAATAGGTATATATGGACTAGTGGAAGGTTGGTCAGGAGCTGTTACCCCCAAAATGACAATTTTACCTTTACACCTCAAATTGACGAGATTACTCCCATAACCTTGTACTTTCCCCTTGTTTTGCCAACCATGGTCTGAATTCCTTTGTTCTCCTACTAGTTGCCATTTTTAGGTGTTAAGGAAGGATGGGAACCTGTCCGAAATCTTAAATTGTTAATTTTGGACGAAATTGCCCTTAAGATGCATAAATGAACCGTAAAATGCGCTTTTAACAAACATTCATTAAAACTTAAAACTAAGAGGGATAACATAATGATTATACTCATAATTATCCGCCGAGTTACATAAAATAGGAGCCACCCGGACCCGTTACATGGAAATCCCCAAAATGCCCCTATCCTATGTTAGTTACAAAACATCCAAAAGGTTAACCTATATATAATTCTAAACTATCTAACCCTAACATCCTACTCCGCCTCCTCAACATCAGGCGCCGGATCCTCATCCATAGTAGACAGAGCATGACCAAAGGCCGAAGCACCTCCAGTCGGACCTCCGGGAAGCACCCAACCTAGGTGAGCATAAACTGCGCTCAAGTCTTGGCCTAGCTGGAGCACGTTACGGTCCGTCTGTATCACCAGCTGCTCAAGGCCGTCAAGGCGGGACATGTCCACGCTCAAGGTATCCAGACGACTCATCAAGAGGTCCATCTGGGACTGTAAGAGGCCAGGTGCAGGTGTAGTCTCCACAGAGGTCGAGGCAGCAACTGCCGGGTCAGCGGAAGTGGATGGAGCCGCAGGCGAAGAAGGAGCAGCCCTTTTCCTTGCTCGGATGTCCTGAGGCACATCGAAGGCCAGCTGATTATCGTCGTTCAGCGTGATGTGCATTTTGGCGAGGCAGCCAATGTCCACCTTCCAAGTGACTTTTGAGGACCACTTCAATTTGCCTGTAAGCAAAGAAAGGCACACAGGTGTGGATTAGTACGTTCGTGCAGACAATCAATAAGGCAGGAAAAGACATAAGAGGAAAGGTAATAGCGAAAGTATGTACCTTCAAGGGGAACCTGGAAGTACTGCAGGATCTCCGTGATTTGGACACCATAGGGATGCGCATTACCCCGAATTCGCACCTGACCCATGCTATGCATAACGTAAAGGGCCCAATTGATCTCGTGATGCTCGGCTAGGGCCCACATCACCAAGCAGTCATCTCGAGTCATCACTACGTGATTCCCATTGCGTGGAATGAGAGTATGGGTGAGAAGGTAATGGTAGACTCTCTGTTCCACCGGCTTGCCGCTCACTTGAGGCCTGTTCTTGGCGCTCTTGAGGCTGGAGTGGCCGATGACGTCGAGGGCCATATCCTCCCCAAATGGAATTCCAACCGAGTTGAACGCCCACTCTGACAGTGTAACAACCCTGCTAATTGCCTACTTCCATGGTAGCAAGCAATGCTCACAGGGTTGTTATGCATTGTGCCAGGTTAAATTTTACCCTTACCTTTACCTTTGTAAATAGTTCTTATTCAAAAATATGGACCAGTTTGAAAATTATTCTTTTACAGTATCAGTTTGCAAAGTAGGAGCCGTGCGTGATTTGGAGAACATATAACAACAGTCACTATAGGTTAGGGATAACGGAAGCAGAACATCAAGAGTATATGTGCATATATAACTACAACCAAGGTCCAACATCAGTACACATTGTCATAATAATAATAAATAGGTACACAAAAGGTATCTAAGTCCTAATACATAATACAAAACATATGCCATCCAAATGTCACGGACATCCCTGTGCCTTGACTTCCATCTGCCATCAGTCCAAATGCCTCGTACACCTGCTGGAGCCATAACCGAGTGGGGGGTGAGAACTCTTATTCCTCAGTGGGGTTCCTTAGCCCTAACTACTGTTCATTTACTCGGGTATCCTCCAGGCCGCTCAGGAGATCTCTAAGTGGTCATGCATACTAAAATCCTACTGATTATTATCTGGACCTAGGGTCTTGAACAACTTTATCTATGTTACTATGTGATCAGGGGAACTAGTCTTTCTTATCTAGGTTCTCGCGCTTTCTACTCCTAACCATCGTTACCTAACCATATCATAAACATGCATGCAAACAGACACACTGATCATCACGCATATGTTGCGCGGTAAACCTTCCACCGTGCTTGCCAGGCACGGGACATTTCATAATATCTATGCAAGGGGTCATCGTACCGATGAGGCACGGAATTCAATGCATGTTCTCATCTCATTCATCATATCTTTTCCTGTGTCCCAGTACTCCCTCGTACACCTCAGGACCGTCGTCCCCATGGTGGTGTACGACTTGCCTTCTTTGTCTGTTCCCCGAGCCAACATGACTCCACCCCTTTACCGGGTGGCGAGGGGCCGCCCTCGTGGCTAAGCCGGAAGCGGACCATATCATCATTCATTCATTCTTTCATCACATCATAATCTGGTCATCTTTCCATCTCATGTCATGCATCTCATCATTCTTTTCTCCCATATGCACATTTATCTTTTCTCATCATGCTCTTGTTCCTACATTTCATTCTCATCTTTATTCATTACTCATTCAATAAACAATCATTTCTAGTGATCTATCCTCATGATGCATGCTTGCTCAAACACATAAACATATAATCACATAAATCCTATACTTAAGCTTCGGTGCGTATCCACTTATAACTGTGCCCATTTTAATTATAAGCTTCCTCGCACCTCCACTTAAGTATAGCTATAACATTGATGATTGGACTACATGCCTCAAGGCAACCTTGAAAACCCTTGCTAGGGAACCACTCGGTAACTCCAGGGAACCTCCGTGGAACCCACTCAAAAAATCTCCGGGATCTCCGCGTAACCTCTCAGCAACACTCCAAGGAAAACTCCGCGGGACCCACTCAGCACTTGCGCTCCAGGGATCCTACGCGAAACCCACGCGACGCTTACTTCTTTGTTTATTTTCTCTCGTTTTCTCACACTCGCTTTCCAGGGATCCTCCGCAAAACCCTTCAGCATGCCTCTCCAGGGAAACCACAACAACTCTCTAGACTCCTCCTCTCAGTCACTCTCCGCGGAACGACTCAGTGCTTACTTCCTTACTGGTCTTCTCTCATTCTCTCACATTCGCACCCTAGGGATCCTACGCGGAACCCACTCGGCAGCACTCTTGGTGTCGCTCAACAACTCTCTCCAGACTCCTCTCAGTCACTCTACGCGTACCCATTTGGCACCCGTTCCGGACGCCGCTTAACAGCTCTCGACTCCTATCGGTCCCTCTCCGCGGAACCGACGCAGCACCAGTCCAGGCGTTGCTCAACAACTCCAGACTCCTCTCAGTGCTTACTTCCTTGCTTATTTTCTCTCATGTTCTCATATTCAGTCACTCTCCGCGGAACCCACGCTCATCGGTCAGTGGGCAAAACTGGAAACCAAACTGCTTAATTTCTTTCATTTCTTTTCCTCTTTGCTCATGGCTACTACCTGAGGTCCTCACAAATATTCCAATCATCATAGAACTAGCTAGTTCAGGTCACAAGACCCTTCAGAATCATCTTCCTAGCCTAACCAAGCATTTCTAGCATAAACTATAACAAAAATGTACAAACAAGCAAGCATAGAAAAGCCACTAAGGAGGGGTAAGCTTAGGATTATCCACCTGCAGAAAAATCTGGTGGGGGAGGAAAGATTGGGGGTGAAGTCCCACTAGCTCGATGCTTCCCACGGTTGGGGCCACCTTTCTCCAAGAGAAACTTGAGAGAAACTATGAGTAAGCTCACGATTTTTGAGAAGGGTAGAAATGAGATTTTTGCTTGGTGCTGTGAGGAAGAAGCCTCGGTTTTAAGGGGCTGATGGTGAGAGAATTTGGTTGATTTTTAGAATAAATAAAATGTGGTGAATAGTGTGAGGTATGGGCATGGGTATGGTATGTGTAAGAAAGGTAAGGTGATGGGACTTTGGAAGCATGACTTAAGGGATTGGAAAAATCCTAATCAGCCGTGCAGCCCTCTCTCTCTCGGGTTCAGCTGCTGAAATTTTCATTTCCTCCCGGTCCCGGTTCGCTCGTGTTTTATCGCTCGCAGTCCCGGTGCGTCGCGCACAGTCGTCCGAAAAATATTTCGTTTATACCGTCGCGATCCTCTAATTCCCCCTACCTAAGGGTATTAATATTTAAATGTGTTTGTGAATTTTTCTCCGGGAGAGTATTTTCACAGACACCTTTTGCGCGTCAAAAAATTTCGTCGGCGAACAACGACTGTTCGGTTGTCCGCCAAACTTCTTGCCGCGACACGTCTTATTTTCTAGGTATATCTTACCTATTAATTCCCCATTTTAATTTCCTAGTCATGATTAGAAAATTAATATAATAATTATATTTACGAATATTTCCCTATGGAAAAATCGGGATGTTACATTCTACCCCCTTAAATGAATTTCGCCCCGAAATTATAGCGTCACTAAAGGATCTAAGCATTCACTATTCTTACCACGGTTCAGTCTTCTGCTCCAGCTTTCCTTCTCAAGTCCTCGTAGTCGGACCACATGGTGAAGACTCGTCCTTGCGGTGGAACCATCGGTTGGGTGGTAGGTTGGGCCGCGGTGCACTGCCTGGCGAAATGTCTGCTTTTTCCGCATCGGTGGCAGACACCCGACTGGTTGACGGGAAGGCTGCCCTACATGTCTTGGAGACGTAGCCGGGTTTCCCATATCGGTAGCAAACGGCTGCCCCCATTAAGCACTCTCCACCATGGAGTTTGCCGCACTTCGGGCAAGGTGGCCTGCGATCTCCCCCTGGTGCGGTTGGTCCTGCCATGGCTGGTCCTGAGTCTTTCCTTGCTGTTGCTGTTGAGGCTGGTATGGATATCGTCCTCCAGGTCCCTTCTTCCGGGGCTCCTGTGACTAGCTCCCTTGCTCCACTGCCTTCCTCTTGTTCTTGACCACCTCCAACCATTGATTTGCCTCTTCCTGCGCTAGACATATGTTTACCAGGGTGGCGTAATCTGGCAAACGCCAGGTATGAATGAACACCTGCATCTCGGGTCTTAGCCCTTGCTGATATCTCTTGCACTTCCACTGGTCCCTTGGCCGAAGCTGGTATATGCTGCAGTACCGGCAGAGCCGCTCAAACTTGGTCGTGTACTCGGCCACTGTCATTGTCCCCTGTTTCAACTCCAGAAACTCCGTCTCCTTACGGTCTTGCAACTCCTGGGGAAAATATTTCTCCAGAAACATAACTGTAAACTGATCCCATGTGACGGGAGCTACTTGTTGCTCCAAAACCAGCCTAGCTGTCTCCCACCACTCGGTAACTCCAGGGAACCTCCGCGGAACCCACTCAAAAACTCTCTGGGATCTCCGCATACCCATTTAGCACCCGTTCCGGACGCCGCTTAACAGCTCTCGACTCCTCTCGATCACTCTCCGCGGAACCCACGCAGCACCAGTCCAGGCGCTACTCAACAACTCCAGACTCCTTTCAGCGCTTACTTCCTTGCTTATTTTCTCCCATGTTCTCATATTCAGTCACTCTCCGCGGAACCCACGCTCGTCGGTCACTAGGCGAAACTGGAAACCGAACTGCTTAATTTCTTTCATTTCTTTTCCTCTTTGATCATGGCTACTACCTGAGGTCCTCACACATATTCCAATCATCATAGAACTAGCTAGTCCAGTTCACAAGACCCTTCAGAATCATCTTCCTAGCCTAACCAAGCATTTCTAGCATAAACCATAACAAAAATATACAAACAAGCAAGCCTAGAAAAGTCACCAAGGAGGGGCAAGCTTAGGATTACCCACCTGCAGAAAAACCTGGTGGGGCAGGAAAGATTGGGGGTGAAGTCCCACTAGCTCGATGCTTCCCACGCTTGGGGCCACCTTTCTCCAATAGAAACTTGAGAGAAACTATGAGTAAGCTCACAGTTTTTGAGAAGGGGAGAAATGAGATTTTTGCTTGGTGCTGTGAAGAATAAGCCTCGGTTTTAAGGGGCTGATGGTGAGAGAATTTGGTTGATTTTTAGAATAAATAAAATGTGGTGAATAGTGTGAGGCATGGGCATGGGTATGGGTATGTGTAAGCAATGTAAGGTGATGGGACTTTGGAAGCATGACTTAAGGGATTGCAAAAATCCCAATCAGCCGTGCAGCCCTCTCTCTCTCGGGTTCAGCTGCTGAAATTTTCATTTCCTCCCGGTCCCGGTTCGCTCGTGTTTTATCGCTCGTAGTCTCGGTGCGTCGCGCACGGTCGTCCGAAAAATATTCCGTTTATACCGTCGCGATCCTCTTATTCCCCCTACCTAAGGGTATTAATATTTAAAGGTGTTTGTGAATTTTTCTCCGGGGGAGTATTTTCACGGACACCTTTTGCGCGTCAGAAAATTTCGTCAGCAAACAACGACTGTTCGGTTGTCCGCCGAACTTCTTGCCGTGACACGTCTTATTTTCTAGGTATATTTTACCTATTAATTCCCCATTTTAATTTCCTAGTCATGATTAGAAAATTAATATAATAATTATATTTACGATTATTTCCCTATGAAAAAATCGGGATGTTACAGACAGGCCCGAGGCAAGATTGTTCCCCACAGCTTGAAGCTCCAGGACTGTCCCGAATTGCTCCAGGGATAGATCTATTGGAACCCCGCACACCTCCGACGTGAGCACGTCATCCACGATTCGTATGTTGCTATAAAAGACCCGAACGAGGTGCGGGTACATGGGGTGGTTGAAGCACAAAAACTCCAGGACATCGGCCGAGTCAAGGAAGGCCAAGTTGTCCTCCGATGCCTCCTCGAAAGTGGCCCGGTCAAGGATCTTGGGTTCCATGACCGCCCGCTCCTTGAAGTTGGCCTCAAAGTTCTGCCATTGGGCTTCGGTGGAGAACCGATGGGGAATGTCACGTGGTGGAGGAGGTTGAGGGTTCTTGGACCTCGAAGGACGGCTAGAATGTTGACTCATGATGGTGGGAGCTGTGGTTTTAGAATTGAAGAGAGAGGGGAGTGAAAGATTCGGGCAGGAAGAAAAGGGGAGTGAGAAATTTCAAGCAATTGAAGTGGGAAGAGGGGGAAATTGGTTCGAGCTCTGCTATGGTTTCGGTTGGGAAGAGAGGAAAAGAGTGAGAGTGAGAGTGAGAGGAGGGGAAAAGAGAAGCGTTTAAAATAACTTCAGATCGCAGTTCATTCAAATGCAATTTGAAATTCAATCGAATCCGGGTAGCATTCGAATGCGGTAGTCAATTGCCTCAAGAACTCTGTAATTCATTCGAGTGAATGACTATTAGGGATTCGAATGAGGCCCTTTCTGTGAGGTTTCTATGTTCCTAATCCAATCCTGTAGGTCCCGAGCAAGCGTACGTATCCAGGGCATCTTAAAACCCTAATTCTCTCGAACGTGGCATAAAAACCTGGCGATGCTCAAATTTCAGGGACGAAATTTCAATAAGGGGGTGGAATGTAACGACTCGATTCTCTCATGTACGGAAAACCCACTAGTTAGGCCGTCCTGGGGAATTGAAAAGCGTTCCGAAGGTTTGGAAAGGAGAATGGAACCAGTAAAATCTCTGAATTAGCGGCCAGGATTAGGTTTTTGGTTGTCCAGAAAATTTTCTGGTGTACTCGGGAGAGTTTTGACTCGAAAATGCTCATGGAATTTTTGGATGCAATAAAACAGTCAAAAATCCCTGAGTGGTAGTTCCCGGATCAAAGGGAAAAATCAATGGATCACGACAGTCTGCTCAGAATATTTTTAGGGCAACCAGTGTGTGAGAAATTGATTAAAACGCGATCAAACAGGACCAAAATGACCCTGGAGGGAATTTATCTCCCTCAGGAGATATTTACCCAAATTAAATATAAATAAATAAATAAATAATAATTATAAAGTAACAGAAGAAAGAAAGGATAAAGAAAGAAAAAGAGAAAAAGAAAAAGAAAAAGGAAAAAGGAAAAAGGAAAAAGGGAAATTAGGACGGCTATAAATAGCCCTTAGGATTTCAGAATTTACTTACGTAACTTTTCTTTTTCACCAAACGCCAGTCCCGTTCTGACACATCTCAGTTTCTTGCCGGAGTCTCGGAAAAATTACCGGAGCACGCCGTTGGAACCCAGACCCGGCGAGCATCGAGGATATCCAACCAGAATTTCCATCGGATGTGGGTAACTCTAAGCCCACTGTCTATGTGGTTTATTTTATGATTGTTTATATGCATTTTGTATATGTGAATGAAAAATTATTTTGTACAAACTATAGGGAATGAGTTAGGAAGGTTAGATTTTGATGATTTTGATGTTTGGAAATCATAATTGCACTGATTGGATCACTGTGGAAGCGAAAAAGTTACAAAGAGAAAACCCCTGGAGAAGTTACTCTCTGGGGCATTTTTTTTACTGTGGGATTCGAATGAGGATTCGAATGAATTCCCAAGGGATTTCAGTCGAGTGCATGAGGTTTCAATCGAATGAAAGCCTGAGCAGGATTTCAATCGATTGAATTCTCAAGGGATTAAAGAATCAATCGAATACTAAAACCCTATTCATTCGAATGCTTACTGAAAACTTATATTTTTAAAGGTTCTATGGGATCCAACATGCATAGTTATGTGTACCTTTATGTGACAAGAGCATGCATCATGAGGAACGACCGTCATAGGAGTTAGGACAACCCTAGATCACTAGAGAGGTATTCACGTAAATTAAAAGGTGCATAATTGAACCCTAGGGAATGAAGCAGAGAACTAAGGCCCCAATCACCAAGGATTTGGTCAGCCTTAGTCAGAGTCAGTAGTTATATGACTAGAAAGATCCCATTTTCTTGGCACGTCTTACAGATGTAACATCCCGCTTCTTTCTTAGTGAAAATTTCCCAAAATAACTGCCAGTAGAGCTCTCCGTATAAGTTAATGTGTCGAGGTCAGTAGAAATTATTCTGTTGGGTTTTGATAAATTCTGCTGACACTTAAATGGTTCCTCTCGACCCCTAGGAATGGATGAAAAACTTAAAGTGTCGGAAAAACGGAAATCGGTTCGGTTTCGGACGATTCCACAGACACTAGAACAGTCCCGTTTAGCCCCGTCTAGCCAGTAGAACTGAGCAGGGAGTCTCAAGTCTCTGGGAATCCAACCTGTACCGGGAGAAAGTCCCAAATACCTTAGATTAGCCCCACAACCTTATTGGGAAGTTTGGGAGATAGCAAAACTGCAAGCAGAACGGTTGTCCGCAGACACGGGAGCTTAACGATGTATAAAAGGTATCTGTGAAAAATACTCCTCCGAAGAAAAATTCACAAACACCTTCTAAGAATAATACTCTTAGGAAGAGGGAAATTAGAGGATAGCGATGGTATAAGCAGAATATTTTTCGGACGACCGTGCGCAATGTACCGGGACCGGGGTGGGGCCCAATCTGATTCAGCACGTGGGGAGGCAGATTTCTCAAGAAAAATAATTAAAAATGCCTTCATGTGACTTGATTTGACCTTAGAATTATCCAAACTAATTAAATAATTAAAAAAGTAAATAAAAAGGGCATTTTGGTAATTTTGGGGCCAAGGGCAAAAGGGTAAAAGGGGCATCAGCCCTTGGGCTATAAATACCCCCCCAAACCGAAAATGAGTTAGAAAATTAGAAACCTTGTCAGAACTATGTCCGTTTGCCGATCGACTGCTGTTCTGTCAAACCGGAAACCTAGGCACCGCCTGCCCTAAGCCCAGTTTACTTCTTCCAGGAATCCCCTAACCCTAGACCACGAAAATCACTTCAGAAACCTAAGGAAAGCTGCAGCAAATTCGGCTAAGAGGAGCTAGGAGGCATCCAAGCAAGCTAGGAGCAAGCAGGAACCGTCGGAGCCGGGGAAAACGTGGGTAAACCTGACATAACCACTGTCTATGTGGCTTAAGATGTTTGATGATATTCATGTGATATGTATGCTAGGATAGGTTAGGTTCTTGTTAGGATTATCTTCTTTGATGAATGGTTATGGAAGTTATGTGGATATGTGTTCTATGTGCTAGAGATGCTATATGCTACATGGATAGGTTTTAGGAAAAAGATGAACTTGATTATGGAAATGATTTTTGGAAGCTTGAAAATATGTTTATGGCTGTTAGAAATTGGTTAGAAATGATGGAAGAAATGCTCTAAGGATTGATGCTTAGGAACCTTGTAGAACATGGAAAATTACAGGAATTAGGGGCTGAAATTCGTTAGGACCCGCTGAGCGGCCCGGGTTTTCACTGAGCGGCCTGTGCGGCGCTGAGCGCCCAGTGATGGCGCTGAGCGGCCTGTAGCGCTGAGCGGCAGACCTTAGGCGCTGAGCGGCCTGAACGAAGACAGACTCCCCACTTCGAAACTTGTTATTTTCTGAACATAAAACTTTGCCTAAAACCTAATTTTTATACTGTTTGCAATTATCCATGGATCTACTGATTTTACTAAAGTATGATAAATGTTATGAACTAAGGATTTATGTTCAAGGCTTTCCTAAGTATGATAAATGTTATGAACTATGAATTTATGTTTAAGGCATATGAACTGTGACTGGAATGAATTGTATTGATGACCTGTATTGATGAATGTGCTATGTGATTATGTGTCATGGAAATGGTTTTACAAAAGGAAAAGAAAGGAAAATAAAGGAAAGGAAAGGAAAGGAAAAGGAATAGGGCATGATGTCACTAAGTCCCTAAAAGGAAAAAGGAAAGGAAGCAAAAAGGAATCTTTTCCTAGTTGTGCCACTAGCCGGCAGGAAAGGCAAGTTGAACCCTGGGCATGCCTTGTCCCTAGTATAAGGACGGGGTAGGGTCCCTTTGCCATCCCTAGCATAAGGATAGATTCTCCTATCATGAGCTACTGACGTTTAGCGCAGCCCAGTCCTCACGGTATTGAGACACTAAGGAAACCTATGGCGGTAGGCCACCGTTACGGGGGGGTTTGAGCTTGAAGTATGTGCTCTAAGTGATATAACTGTACACAAGTGGAGGTGCGAAGAAGCTTATAATTAAAATGGGCATGGTTATAAGTGGACGCGCACTGAAGCTTATTATGTGATTATGTGATTATGTGAAATATGTGATTATGTGTGACTTAGGAAGTAAGATAGAGAATAGATGACTTAGTTAATGAATAGTAGGTTCCCCAGTCACTTAGTTATTTAGATAAAGCTGCACAGGCTTAGTACGGATCTTAAAATTAGTAGGTGATAGTATAACTGTAACACCTAGAAATCCCTGAGCGACCTGGAGCCTGTATGAGGAAAAACAAGTCCCCTAATCCCTAAGGTTTTCCACTGAGGACGTTGTGTTCTCGCCCCACTCATCCATGACTCCAGGTTATGATGAAGGACAAGGAGCGGAGCAGTATGAGGAGGAGACACCCCAGGACCAGACAGCAGGAGATTACACTAGTAGCTAGTAGATTGTATATGTATATATGCACTGTTTTGTGACTTTTGGTACTTACTACTTAAACTACAACTTATGTACTTGTTTATGAATGTATGATGGACCAACTTTTGTAATTATGGCATGTGTTAAATATTTCCATATTCTACTGCTTAAGCATGCTATGTTTCCGCGCGCGATGTATGCTCTAACGTGATAAGGCTCCTAATTTACTTTATGCAACGTACAAAGAAAATTTTAATCTGGTCCATATTTTGGGTAATAATATGTTCAATGTACAAATGGGACTAAGTACTATCCCCACCAGAGCAGATAACAACTTAGCCAGCAATCTTGCGACTTAAGCGTAGGCTAGCTAGCTAGGGGGTTACATTTGGTATCAGAGCAGTTTAGTCCTTAAAGAGCCTGGGGCTGAGCTGCACTATGCTTTCGAGCATGATCACAGTTCATGACTCTACTAAGTTGTATATGCTATGTTAAGTGTACTAGCCTCTCCTGAGACTGATCAACTCGGGATTTGTGCAGGTACAAAGACTAGCCATGCCGCCGCGTAGGGATCCAGCACAACGTAACCATGAACAAGTGGACTTGCAGACATCCTTCGGGAAATGGTCCAGACGAATGCTCAAATAGCAGCCGCAATGACCCAAAGGAACGCCCCGCAGACACTTTAAGAGGTAGAGGGTCAGAAGTACATCCAGTTCATACAAGCGAATCCGCCCAAATTTGAAGGAGTAATGGACCCCGATGTGGTCCATAGCTAGATCAGGAAAATGGAGCAAGTCTTCGAGGACATAGCCTGTACAGAGGCACATAAGGTGAATTTTGCAACTAGGAAGCTGGAGGGAGCAGCAGGTGAATGGTGGGAGACAGTTAGACTCCCTTTGGCGCAACAGGTAGCTCCCGTCACATGGGATCAGTTCACAGCGATGTTTTTGGAGAAATATTTCCCCCAGGAAATGCAAGACCGTAAGGAGACGGAGTTTCTGGAGTTGAAACAGGGAACGATGTCAGTGGCTGAGTACACGGCCAAGTTTGAATGGCTATGCCGGTACTCCAGCACATACCTGCTTCGGCTAAGTGAGCAGTGGAAGTGTAAGAGATGTCAGCAAGGGCTGAGACCGGAGATGCAAGTGTTCATTCCTACCTGCAGCTTGCCAGATTACGCCACCCTGGTAAACCATTGTCTGGCGCAGGAAGAGGCGAATAAGCGTTTGGAGATGGTTAAGAATAAGAGGATGATGGTGGACTCGCGGAGCTCACGGTGGGACCCAAGGAAAAAGGGTCTTTTCCCCACTCCCTTTACAGGTAGAAGCCCGGGTCAGTACCCTCCGCAACCGCAGCCGTGGATACGGGGAGTTCTGTTGAAACCGGTGCCCTCAAGTGGTGGGCCACCAGTAGCCCGGCCACCAATAGCCCGACCTCAGCCACAAGGTGGAAACCAGTACCAGAAAGTGCAGCCGGGAAAGAATGTACCTCCACCTTGTCCAAAGTGTGGAAAGGCCCACTCAGGGGAATGTTTGGCAGGTCAGAATGCTTGTTACAGGTGTGGTAAGAGCGGCCACTTCACAAGGGAGTGTCCAACCCTTCCCCTAGAACAGCGTGTGGGCAGAATATTCACAATGGCAGCTGAAGAGGTGCAGGAGGAAGAAGGTCTATTGCAGGGTAAGTGTCTACTTCAAGGCAAGATTTTGAATGTTTTGTATGACTCGGGAGCATCTCACTCCTTTGTATCTGAGGCTAGGGCGTAGCAGCTTGAATTGCCCTTCACATTGCTTCCATATGAGCTGAAGGTGTCTACACCCACTGCACCACCTGCAGTTACACGTCATGCATGTCTTAGTTGTTTGCTGCAAGTACAGGAACGATGGGTTGTAGCAGATTTGATTTGTCTTCCCCTAGTCGGATTGGACATAATCCTAGGGATGGATTGGTTGCATGCCAATCAGGTGATTTTGGATTGTGCCAAGAAACTGGTAATCTTTCCGGGGGATAACGTTAGCGTACTCGTTCCGAGAGTAGTAGAGCCATCCATGTTGTATTGTTGCCCGATGGGAAATGAAGAATATATTTTCCTTACATCTTCAGAGGTTACCCCGAGGGAATTGAAGATTGAAGACATTCCCGTGGTAAGGGAGTATCCTAATGTATTTCGTAGTGATATTCCGGAGTTTCCTCCGAGGAGGAAAGTGGAGTTCTCAATTGACTTAGTGCCAGGAACAGGTCCTATTTCTATTGCACCCTATAGAATGTCCCCGTTGGAGCTATAGGAGTTAAAGGAACAATTGGGGGAGCTAATGGAGAATAAGTTCATCCGACCAAGTGCCTCGCCATGGGGAGCGCCCGTGCTGTTTGTAAAGAAGAAAGATGGCACCATGAGGATGTGGATTGACTATAGGCACCTGAATAAGGTGACGATCAAGAACAAATACCCACTGCCTAGGATTGATGATTTCCTGGATCAGCTGAAGGGTGCCCAAGTGTTCTCCAAGATAGATCTGCGATCAGGGTATCATCAGATTCAGGTGCGAGAAGAGGACATCCTCAAGACGGCATTTCGATCTCGTTATGGCCACTACGAGTTTACGGTAATGTCATTTGGATTGACAAACGCACCTGCGATATTCATGGACTACATGAATAGGATTTTCCATGCCTATTTGGACGTATGCGTCATCGTATTCATTGATGACATACTGGTGTACTCGAAGAACGAAGAAGAGCACGCCAACCATTTGAGATTAATACTGCAGATCCTACGAGAGAAAAAGTTGTATGCCAAGCTATCCAAGTGTGAGTTCTGGAGCAAAGAAGTGCAATTCCTTGAGCATGTAGTGACAAAGCACGGAGTGATGGTGGATCCAGCGAAGGTTGAAGCAGTCAACTTCTGTTACTGAGATCCAGAGTTTCCTAGGCTTGGCTGGTTACTACCGAAGATTTATTCAGGGATTTTCACAGATCGCGTTGCCCTTAACCAGGCTTACTAGGAAAGGAGCAAGGATGGAATAGACGTCCGAATGTGAGAGTAGTTTCTGTGGACTAAAGGAGAAATTAACCATCGCTCCAGTGTTGGTGCTACCAGATCCTCAAGCCCCGTTTGTAGTCTACTGTGATGCATATGGCGCAGGGCTAGGATGCGTGTTAATACAAAACCTCCAGGTGATAGCATATGCTTCCAGAAAGTTGCGGCCTCATGAGATCAACTATCCAACACATGACTTGGAGTTAGCTGCAGTGGTATTTGCGCAGAAAATTTGGAGGCACTTTTATATGGAGTGCTGTTTGAGGTATTTTCCGATCACCGGAGTCTGAAATACTTATTCAACCAAAAGGAACTCAATATGAGGCAGCGAAGATGGATGGAATTTCTCAAAGATTACGACTTCAGCCTCAACTACCACTCCGGGAAGATCAATGTGGTAACAGATGCATTAAGTCAAAAATCCTTTCACGCCGCACAGATGATGGTTCAAGAAGCGAAGTTAATTGAAGAGTTCCGGAACCTTAACGTGGACGTAGTGCCCCAAATGGGTAGCATGCGGGTGTGCTACTTGAAAATCACCAGTGACTTTCAGCAACGGATTAAGAGAGCTCAGGAGAGTTGTCAAGAAGACACCTGGTGCGAGTTCAAGCGAGCGGTAGAAAAGGGGAAGTTTCCAGAGGTTATGGGACACTAAGATTCAATCAACGTTTATGTGTGCCTGATCAAGACAGTTTGAGGGAGGACATCCTATGGGAAGGGCACAAAAGCCAGTTCACGATGCACCCAGGAACCACCAAGATGTATCATGATCTCAGGAAAATGTTTTGGTGGCCAGGTTTGAAAAGGGATGTCGAGAACTGGGTATAGAAATGCTTGGTCTGTCAGAAGGTAAAGATCGAGCACCGAAAACCGCCTGGGTTGCTCCATCCTCCAGAAGTTCCAGAATGGAAGTGGGATGCTATAGCGATGGACTTTGTCTCGAGTTTACCACACACTCGGACGGGAGTGGATGCCATTTGGGTAATTGTGGATAGACTAACTGTAACACCCCTGCTAACTGCCTACTTCCATGGTAGCAACCAACGCTCACAGGGTTGTTATTCGTTGTGTCGAGTTACATTTAGCCCGTATTCTTACCTTTGCAAATACCTTGTAAATGAAAATATGGACCAATTTGAAAATTATTTCTTTTACAGTCTCAATTTGTAAACTAGGAGCCGTGCATGGTTTAGAGAACATATATCAACGGTCGCTATAAGTTAGGGGTAACTGAAGCAGAACATAAAGAGTATATGTGCGTATATATATAAATACAACCAAGGTCCAACATAAGTACACATCGTCATAATAACACATATGTACACAAAACATATAAAAGTCAAAAGTCATAATACAAAACATATGCCATCCAAATGTCACTGTCATCCCTGGGCCTTGACTTCCATCTGTTATCCGTCCAATCGCTCTGCACACCTGGATCCATAACTGAGTGGGTGGGGGTGAGAACGCTTGGTCCTCAGTGGGGTTCCTTAGCACTATCTACTATTCATTTACTCGGGTATCCTCCAGGCCGCTCAGGAGATCTCTAAGTGATCATGCATACTAAAATCCTACTGATTATTATCTGGGCCTAGAATCCTGAACAACTTTATCTATGTTACTATGTGATCAGGGGAACTAGTCTTTCTTATCTAGGTTCTCACGCTTTCTACTCTTAACCGTCGTTACATAGCTACATCATACCCATATAAACATGTATGCTGACAGACATAACTGATCATCACGCATATGTTGCACGGTAAACCTTCCACCATGCTTGCTAGGCACAGGACATCTCATAGTATCTATGCAATAGGTCATCATGCCGATGAGGCACGAATTTCAATGCATGTTCTCATCTCATTCATCATAACTTTTCCTGTTCCTGTGTCCCAATACTCCCTCGTACACCTTGGGACCGTCGTCCCCTGGTGGTGTACGACCTGCCTTCTCTGCGTGTTCCCCGGGCCGCTCAGCGGATCCTCATACTGCTCAGCGCTCTGGAGTTCACGTTTTAAAAATTGGTTTTTCCCTTGCACTCCGCTCAGCGTCGCCTGGGGCCGCTCAGCGGGTACTGGGTGAAACTGAAAATAGATTTCATTCTTTTCTTACTTTTCTCTTCCTCTTTTCTCATGGATCCTCCTTGAGGTTCTCACACATATCCCAACCATAAAAACCTTAGCTAGTCCAGGTCACAAGACCCTTCAGAATCATCTTTCTATCCTAACCAAGCATTTCTAGCATAAACCATAATAAAAACATACAAGCAAGCAAGCATATAAAAGCCACCAAGGAGGGGGCAAGTGTAACATCTCGTGTTTCTACGAGCTGGAAAGTTATCCGTTGATAGCCCAGAACGGCCGGAAAACGTCGAGGAAGCGAGGGGAGTCGAGTTAAATCTTCGAAGCCCTGAAAAATTGGAGAAACGGACTAGGTTTAGCTGTCTCATAATTTTCGGGAGCCGCCGGACGAGTTTCGACTCGAACGAAAATTTCCTGGATACTGTAAAATGTCCGTAGAATTTTTCGGCTCGGTGAAAGAGTCCATGGTATCTGAGGAAATTGTTCTAGACCGAAGGAAAAAATAAATGGGTTGTAACGGTATGTCCGGAATATTTTTAGGGCAACCGGGAGTAAGACTTTTCGAGCAAAACGCGTTCGAACCGAAAACGGAGCGGGACCGGGAAAGGAAGCTTCTCAGGGAAGCTAAGTAATAAGTAAGTAATAAATAAATAAATAATAATATAATAATAATAATAAATAAGAAGCTGAAGCAGAGCTTCAGCAAAATGTTAAAGAAAGAAAAGAAGAATAAAAAGAAAAGGAAAATAACTTTTCACTGTGCACGGTTATTTATAACCACGTAACTTCTCAGAAGTTACATTCAGTGGGCAACCGAGGGTTTCGTTCCGATGCATCTAGAGCTCGTGCCGGAGTATCCGAAAATTAGCTGGAGCACACTATCGTGAAGAGGACAATCTCCCCTTCAGAGTCACCGAATCGGAATCCCGATCGGAGGTGGGTAATCCTAAGCCTACTGTCTATGTGGTTTAGTTTTTAACTGTATATGTGCCTATCTGTATATTTGACTATAGAACTGTTAAGTAGTATTTTGGGGGGAAATAATGTAGAAAGGGTTTTGGAAATTATTGCAAAATGAAACGCATAACTGTACTACTTGGAACCCTAGAAACAGTGGAAAAATGAGAACTGGAGTCGCGGGAGACGATTTTTGTAGTCTACATTCGAATACGCCAGGAATTCAGTCGAATGAAAGCCCAATCGAGCTTTCCTTCGAATGAATTCCCCCGCAGTCGAATGAAAGCAAATTTTAGGGATTTTAATCGAATGAATCCCCTCGTATTCGAATGAACGGGTGCCGAGGGATTTCAGTCGAATGAAAGCCTATTTCAATCGAATGAAAGGACTCCAAGGGATTTCGTTCGAATACCACAGCAAGTATTCGAATGAAACCTGGCAGAGTTGGGAGTTTGGTGTTTTTAAGGGATCCAATGACTATGGTTAAGCCATTCTTATGTATTTGACCATGCATCATGAGGATGGGATGTCACCTAGGAGTTAGGACAACCCTAGAACACTAGAGGTCAATGACTTAATGTTCAAGAAAGTATAATGGAACTTAGGGAAATACGTATATAGTTATATGCTAGGAAAGCCCTCTCTTGGAAAAGTCTTACAGATAAGCCCCTCACCAGTACACAAGTGGACTGGTTAATATGTTACCTCGTCCGTCCTTACAAGTTTGGATTGGTTAGCGAATCATTCGTCCAAGGTTGGCTGGTTCGAAGAGGTTAATGACACGGAATGTAAAGGATGGATAGAAGAAAAAGGAGGAAGTAAAGGTAAAGCGCTAACCCGGCAAGCCAGTATGCATAAGGAGATAGAGAGCTAATTCGGCAAGCCGGAACGCCTAAAGAAAAGATGCACTAACCCGGCAAGCCGGTATGTGCCAAAGCGGAGAAGTGGGACGCTAACCCGGAAAGCTGGTACGCGTAAGAGATCCCCAATGCCCCCATACAATATGTAATTATATATATGTGATTTGGTGAATGCTTGTATGTGCATTAATATTCATTTATGGTTGTTTGTGTAATATGTAACGTCAAGGGAACGACCCAAGACGAGTAGCCTAATTATTACTGAATTGTAGGATTCATAAGCACGCAGACTTAGTAAGAAAGACTAGTTCCCCTATCACCTAGATAATCTTAGATAAAGCTGTTCAGGACCCTAGGCAAAGATAATAATCAGTAGGGGATTAGTATGCAAGATCACTTAGAAATCCCTGAATGACCTGGAGGATACTCGAGTAAATGAACCATAAGCAGCCATGGGAACCCACTGAGGACTTAGAGTTCTCACCCCCACTCGATTATGGATCCAGCTTGCAGCCATGACGTCACCACCGGCTAAGGATGTTTGGCTATTCATGCGCACCCGTATGCGCCACTACCGCACCGATACCTTTTTGGAGACGAGCACTTACGCGCCCGCACGCCTACCTGACGAGCCTGATCATCCTCCCAGGCAGAGGCTTGGAGCCCTAGGTACGTCGCCGCTGAACCCTATCTGGGTGGACGAGCGTCCAGGGAGCAGCAGTAGGGACCCAATTCTCCTCAACGGCGATGAGGAGATGCCTCTTTCAGAGCCAGCGCAGACACCTACACCAGCTACTAATCCAGGTGCGTACACCCTGCTAGTTCGACCTCGAGGTCGCCGGACCACTGCACGGAAGAGGATACTGACTGCCCGACCACAGCGCTTCGCCCCACGCGGCTTCTCGGCGGTGGCAGATCTGAGCAGCAGTGAGGAGGAGGAGCCTCTGGAGCGTCTAGGAGACTCCGAGTAGGTGGAGGCCAGCCGGACTTGAGTACAGATTTAGGGTTTATTCCGTACATGAAGCGAGTAGTGCCGCTCGTGTACGTAGTTGCTTTTAGTTATCCCGTTTGTACGGTTTGTCACTGTTGTATGTATATTTTTATCTACCTGAACAGTATTTTGTATAAAACTTATGTAATATAATGAAACGGTGTGTTGTGTATATTCGGGCCCCTATGTGCATCTTCCACCGGTAAAGCTCCACCTTACAGGTATGTACTCGCACTCTCTTATCTTTTAGTTATGCCGTTATTCGCTGTATTACTCGCAAGGCTCAATACTTTTATGTACATGTATTCACAAAGAAAGTTCAAACTGGCCCGTATTTTCAGTAACCCTAATTTTAACTGATAAACTAGAACGGTAATAGTTCACAGCCCAGCATTCACCTACCTAGCCAGGGAAACCTATGACTAAGCATAGGCCAACTAGCTAGGGTTTTGCAGTTGGTATCAGAGCAGTTAGGTCCAATGGAGCCTGAGGACTGAGCTACACTATGCTTCTGAGCATGATTACGGTGCCCCTTGACGAGCTGAGATGTGCTGGACAGTGAGCATCGGTTCCTGTGAGGCTGATCACCTCAAGGTTCGCGGACGTCAGTGGACGGCCATGTCTCCCGAAAGAGAAGTGGCACGACGTTGTTTACGGGTGAGGGTTTCATCAGTTTCCTCAAAAAGCCCCAAGTGGGGAAGGGCTGCCAAAACCCTAGGAATTTGAAGGGTACGATGTTAATCTAGCCCCGGGATAGCCCGAAGTGGGCCGGAGGGTGGCCAAGGTGAAGGAGGTAAGAGGAAAGTACCTAGGGATCCCCAAGGAAAGCAGGGAGCTTGGAGTAAGAGGGAAAAGATTGAGAAACACTTTAGGAAAATTTTTCCAGCAATCATTCGAATGATTCATTCGAATACTGAACGAAAATTTCTTTCATTCGAATACTGCATCTGAATTCATTCGAATGATGACAGCAAAATTGTCCATTTTGCAGGGCATTTTGTATTCTGTGCTTTGTTTCCATCCGAGGCCTTCCCATTCCAGTTCCATACTTTATTTGGTACTGGGAGCCAATGAGTGTCGCGATGAATTTCGCTGAATTCTCGATTTTACCCCTCCATATGTAAAGCGTATATATTATGAATTTTTCCCCGTTCAAGGTCCGATTCCACCGAATTCTTGAATCCAAATTTGTTTCTGTGTGGCTACGGTGCATTTTAGGGTCCCAGACCTAGCCGTGAGTCGTTACGGCCGTTAGGTCCGCTAATGGCCCATGGAATGCTCCTTTTGACGACGGCATGTCACCTATGTGCCCCACCGTTGTGAATTAGGTTTAATCCATTCGTGTGGCTTTCGTTTTACCTCTAATGGGTACCAGGGGACTAACTGAGAGCTAGCTGGGAGCCGATACCCTTGAAATTACTGTTTTGCCCTTAAGCCCCAATTTACCCTTAATCCCTCCATAAACCCGAATTCTCCTCTCATTTTGCGAATTAAGATCTAATTTTCCCGAAGTAGATGCATCATGGGGGTACCCAATGTCCCGAAACCTTAAATTGCCGCGCGTGGACCAAATTACCCTTTTGATGTCTAATTGAACTGTTAAACACATAATTAAACATACAGTAATGGCAGGATTAGGGATGGCAAAGAAAATATAGACTTTTCATTAATAACTAGCCGAGAATACATAGGGTAGGAGTCTGTTCGACTCATTACAAGTCAAAATCCCCAAAATACCTAGCCTATGATAAGCTATACAAAATTGCCCTTAAGGCTACTATACATAAACCTACCTAACCTAACCCTAAGAAGTCCTACCAACCCTACTCAGCCTCCTCCGTGGCTGGTATTGGATCCTCCTCCATAGCTGAGGGGGAATGACCAGAGGCCGAGGCACCTCCAGCAGGAGCCCCCGGTGGCATCCAACTCAAGTGAGCATAGACCGCACGCATGTCCTGAGTCAATTGGAACACGTTACGGTCTATTTGCCCCACCGTCTGCTCGAGCCACTCTAGGCGGGACATATCCACGCTCAGAGCATCGAACCAGCTCATGAGCAGGTCCATCTGCTAGGAGGCTAGGCCGGAAGCTGAGGCTGGCTCGGAGGGACCCGGAGCTGCGGTAGCGGGGCTGGCAGGAGGAGAGGAAGCGGAAGGAGATGAGGGAGCTGCTCTCTTCTTGACGCGGTTACCCAATGGCTCGTCGTATGCTAGCTGGCCATTCTTATGAACGATGTGCATCTTGGCCAGGCAGCCGGAGTCTACCTTCCAGGTAACTTTAGATGTCCATTTCTGCTCGCCTGAAACACCACAAAGCCTCAACAGCAAATTCCTGTTAATAAACCCTAAATTTATGCAATTCGTAAAAACATTAAAAACTCAAATAAAGAAGCCAACAAGAGCTAGGAACATACCCTCCACCGGAACCTGGAAATAGTCCAGAATCTAAGAAATCTGCACGGCATAGGGGATATCACTGCCCCGAGTACGTGCCTGTGCCATACGGTGCATCACGAGCAGGGCCTAGTTAAGCCCGTGCCCCTCTGCCAATGCCCATAGCACTAGGCAATCGTCCCGAGACAGGACGGAGTGGTTCCCGCTCCTCGGGAGGAAAGTGTGAGTCAGCAAATAATGATAGATGCGCTGCTCCACCGGTAGGCCGCTGACCTGTGGCCTATTCTTCGAGCTTTTGATGCCCGAATGCCTGATAGTGCCTAGGGCTAAATCCTCCGCGAATGGAAGCCCTGCAGCCGTGACCGCCCACTCAGAAACGCCGGACGTCAGCTCATGCCCGATAGCTGGAATCTCGAGTACGGCCCCGAGTAGCTCCAAGGGCATCTCTATTGACACGCCACTGACCTCGGTGGTCAAGATGTTGTCCGTCACCCGCATATTGCTGTAGAAAACCCTAACCAATTGAGGGTATACCGGGTGGCTAAAACACGCGAACTCCAGCAAGTCCGCAGAGTCCAGGTAGACGAGGACATCCGGCGCGATCTCCTCAAAAACATCGCGATCAAGGATCTTCGGCTCCATGATATCCCGTTACTTATAGTTAGCCTCAAAGTTACGCCATTGTGCCTCCGAGGAAAACTAGCGAGGATGACCGGGAATGGAGGAAGAACCCAGATTATTCGAGCGAGAGGGCTGGCTACCGGAATGGCTCATTATGTGGGGGATTCGATTTTGAGAGAAAAGGAAGGAAGGGGATTCGGTTTTGGGTGAGGAAGAGAGGGAGGAGCCGCGGATTGAGGCAAAGAGGGAGAGGAAACCGTGGTGGAGGCAAGGAGGAGCTACGGCCAAGGGGGGAGGAAGTGAGGAAGTAGGAGGACGGAGGTGGTGAGAGAGAGGCGCGCCTTAGCTCTGCTAGGGTTTAGCTCGCGGGAGAGAGTGGAAGAGGAGAATGAGAGGGAAAAGAGAAGAATCGTTTAAATGGCATCAGGTCGCAGTTCATTCGAATGAATCCTGACGTTCATTCGAATGAATTAGTGAAAAATGTTGATATTCGAATACTCCATTCGAATGACTCAAGAACTCTGCAAATCATTCGAGTGCATGATCATAAGGGATTCGAATGAAGAACCCTAGAGGTTAACTTTAGGGTTTCTTTGAGTCCCGAAGGGCCCGGGAAAGCTAGGGTTTCTGAGGCGACAATTTGAGACCCCTACGTGACCTGACTAGGGTTAGAAACGTAACACTGCTCAAATTTCGGGACGAAATTCCAGTAAGGGGGTGGAATGTAACATCCCGTGTTTCTACGAGCTGGAAAGTTATCCATTGATAGCCAAGAACGGCCGGAAAACGTCGAGGAAGCGAGGGGAGTCGAGTTAAATCTCCGGAGCCCTGAAAAATTGGAGAAACGAACTAGGTTTAGCTGTCTCATAATTTTCGGGAGCCGCCAGACGAGTTTCGACTCGAACGGAAATTTCCTGGATACTGTAAAACGTCCGTAGAATTTTTCGGCTCGGTGAAAGTGTCCATGGTCCCCGAGGAAATTGTTCTAGACCGAAGGGAAAAATAAATGGGTTGTAACGGTATGTCCGAAATATTTTTAGGGCAACCGGGAGTAAGACTTTTCGAGCAAAACGCGTTCGAACGAAAACGGAGCGGGACCGGGAAAGGAAGCTTCTCAGGGAAGCTAAGTAATAAGTAAGTAATAAATAAATAAATAATAATATAATAATAATAATAAATAAGAAGCTGAAGCAGAGCTTCAGCAAAATGTTAAAGAAAGAAAAGAAGAATAAAAAGAAAAGGAAAATAACTTTTCACTATGCACGGTTATTTATAACCTCGTAACTTCTCAGAAGTTACATTCAGTGGGCAACCGAGGGTTTCGTTCTGACGCATCTAGAGCTCGTGCCGGAGTATCCGAAAATTAGCTGGAGCACACCATCGTGAAGAGTGAAACACCCTAGCTAACTGTTTACCCGTACGTAGTAAACAAAGCTCACTAGGTTGTTGTCTACTCGGTCGGAATACCTTAGTCCATAGTTATCTTTCAAAAATAGTCGTTGCTCAAGAAAATAAGGACCTATTTTAAACTTTTGCTTGTATCACATCAATACTAAAATAGAGCCATGCGTTGGAATAAAACAAATATAACAAGGCGGATAACATTATCATAATTAGAATCAGTAATATACATCCATTGGGTCCACCATACAAGGTCATATAGTATAAGATATACATAATATGTACATAGATCAAAGTATCAAATACATAATCCAGAATACACAGCATCAAAATGCAAGGACTACTGGAATGCTACTCAGTATGTCCCTGTCAAAATGTAAATGTCTAACTATCTCCTAGCCGCTCATGGCTCAGCTGGCTCATCCGCATCCTCAAAATAGGACTCATCATCTTCTGTACCTGAAGTCATAAAACAGTGGGAATGAGAATGGTGGGTTCTCAGTGGAAATAACTTTAGTTCCTGAGTCTCGTATCATATTATGTCAGACTTCAGGCCGCTCAGAGATCTCTAAGTGAACATACATACTAAATATCCTACCAATTATTATCTAGCCTATCTGAACGGATTTAACTGCATTATTATGTGATAAGGGAACTACTCTTGTTTACTACATTCTCGTGTTGATTAGCATGTCGTGAAATCCGTCTCGAGCGTGCTCTTGACGGTACGGCATAATAGCAGGCCATATATTCCAATCAAACTGAATAACAGCATATAATCAGAGTACATTCAGCATAACAGAATCATCGGAGTATGCATCACATAGTCATCCAAAGTAAACATAACAGAATCAGCAGAATGTATGTAGCATAGTCAACAGCATAAACATGACAGAATTATCAGAATAACATGTCTAACAGAATGTAACAGCATAACAGAATATGTGTTATTCCCAGCAGCATTGGGCATTGGCCCTTTTTCAGCAGCATTAATGGTACCTGCAGCATGGCATACTGGTTTCCCTATGGTTCATTTCAGTATATTTACTTATCTCAGAGTTAATTATCATTTCTTTAACTAGGTGTATCATGAATGCATGGAATGCTACAGATATCATCACAGATTTGCATGGGGGGAAGGGCTGCCGTGGGTTTTTGTTAGTTCCATGGCCATGTATATTTCGTATTTTTCCCTTAGTGTGTTTTAGGTCATGTTTGCTCATTAATTATTTATGTCCGGACGTCCTAAAAATATTCCGGACACACCGTTGTGACCTATTAATTATCCTGGATAATATTTAAATCTTAGTTGACATATTCTTACATTTAATGTCATATTAATATATTTTACAGACTCCTGTTGTGAGGAAATTATGCTAAAACCCTAATTTCGACCCAAACGTCACCAGACGCCACGAGATCGCGGAATTATTATTTTTTAACTAATATTCCAGAGATAGAATTAATATTTGAATTTTATTTTATTTTTATCTCACCGTTTCCTTCTTATTATATTTTTAATTCTTTCCTAGACAGCATTTTAACTGAAGGGAAAAGTAGGGTTGTTACAAAGAGGACAATCTCCCTTTCAGAGTCACCGAATCGGAATCCCGATCGGAGGTGAGTAATCCTAAGCCCACTGTCTATGTGGTTTAGTTTTTAACTGTATATGTGCCTATCTGTATATTTGACTATAGAACTGTTAAGTAGTATTTTGGGGGGAAATAATGTAAAAAGGGTTTTGGAAATTATTGCAAAATGAAACGCATAACTGTACTACTTGGAACCCTAGAAACGGTGGAAAAATGAGAACAGGAGTCGCGGGAGGCAATTTTTGTAGTCTGCATTCGAATACGCCAGGAATTCAGCCAAATGAAAGCCCAATCGAGCTTTCCTTCGAATGAATTCCCCCGCAGTCGAATGAAGACGAATTTTAGGGATTTCAATCGAATGAATCCCCTCGTATTCGAATGAACGGGTGCCGAGGGATTTCAATCAAATGAAAGCCTATTCCAATCGAATGAAAGGACTCCGAGGGATTTCATTCGAATACCACAGCAAGTATTCGAATGAAACCTGGCAGAGTTGGGAGTTTAGTGTTTTTAAGGGATCCAATGACTATGGTTAAGCCATTCTTATGTATTTGAGCATGCATCATGAGGATGGGATGTCACCTAGGAGTTAGGACAACCCTAGAACACTAGAGGTCAATGACTTAATGTTCAAGAAAGCATAATGGAACTTAGGGAAATACGTATATAGTTATATTCTAGGAAAGCCCTCTCTTGCAAAGTCTTACAGACAAGCCCCTCACTAGTACACGAGTGGACTGGTTGATGTGTTACCTCACCCGTCCTTACAAGTTTGGATTGGTTAACGAATCAGTTGTCCAAGGTCGGCTGGTTCGAAGAGGTTAATGACACGGAAGGTAAAGGATGGATAGAAGAAAAAGGAGGAAGTAAAGGTAAAAGCGCTAACCCGGCAAGCCGGTATGCGTAAGGAGATAGAGAGCTAATCCGGCAAGCTGGAACGCCAAAAGAAAAGATGCACTAACCCGGCAAGCCGGTATGTGCCAAAGCGGAGAAGTGGGACGCTAACCCGGAACCCATACAATATGTAATTATATATATGTGATTTGGTGAGTGCTTGTATGTGCATTAATATTCATTTATGGTTGTTTGTGTAATATGTAACGTCAATGGAACGACCTGAGACGAGTAGCCTAATTATAACTGAATTGTAGGATTCATAAGCACGCAGACTTAGTAAGAAAGACTAGTTCCTCTATCACCTAGATAATCTTAGATAAAGTTGTTCAGGACCCCTAGGCAAAGATAATAATCAGTAGGGGGTTAGTATGCAAGATCACTTAGAAATCCCTGAATGGCCTGGAGGATGCTCGAGTAAATGAACCATAAGCAGCCATGGGAACCCACTGAAGACTTAGAGTTCTTACCCCCACTCGATTATGGATCCAGCTTGCAGCCATGACGTCACCACCGGCCAAGGATGTTTGGCTATTCACGCGCACCCATATGCGCAACTACCGCACCGATACCCTTTTGGAGATGAGCAGTTACGCGCCCGCACGCCTACCTGACGAGCCTGATCATCCTCCCAGGCAGAGGCTTGGAGCCCCAGGTACGTCGCCGTTGAACCCTATCTGGGTGGACGAGCGTCCGGGGAGCAGCAGCAGGGATCCGATTCGCCTCAACGGCGATGAAGAGATGCCTCCTTCGGAGCCAGAGCAGACGGCTACGCCCGCCCTGATACCAGCTACTGATCCAGGTGCGTACACCCAACCAGTTCGAGCTCGAGGTCGCCAGACCACCGCACGAAAGAGGATACTGACCGTCCGACCGCATCGCTTCGCCCCACGCGGCTTCTCGGCGGTGACAGACCTGAGCAGCAGCGAGGAAGAGGAGGAGCCTCTGGAGCGTCCAGGAGACTCCGAGTAGGTGGAGGCTAGCCGGACCCGAGTACAGGGTTAGGGTTTGTGCCGTACATGAAGCGAGTAGTGCCGCTCGTGTATGTAGTTGTTTTTAGTTCTTTCGTTTGTACGTTTGGCTACTTATGTATGTATTTTATTACACAACTAGACAATGTTTTGTATAAAACTTATGTATTAAAATAAAGTTGTGTGTTATTTATATTCGGGCCCTTCTGTGTATCATCTGCCGGTAAAGCTCCATACTATAGGTATGTACTCGTACTTTCTTATCTTTTAGTTATGCCGTTATTCGTTGTATTACTTACAAGGCTCATTATTTTCCATATGCATGTATTTACAAAAGAGGTTTCAAATTAGCCCGTATTTTCAGTAACCCTAATTTCAATGGATAAGCTAGAACGGTAATAGTTCACAGCCCAGCAGTCAACCACATAGCAGGGAAACCTATGACTTAAGCATAGGCCGACTAGCTAGGGTGTTGCAACCTAGCCTTTCATACTTCTCTAAGTGAAACCTAATTTGCATCAGCCACTCTCATACTTAATCCTCTTGATCTTCCTTCAATCTTATTACACTTAGGCGTATACTTACATCCTTATTTATGCTCCTACCTAGTTCTTAACCAAATTTGTATTCTGTGCATGTATCCTCCTTAAAGACTTATTTACTCCGCTTCCACGCTTAACCCGACTTTATATCCTCTCCTATACTCTTCTTTTACTTCTCTTACCTTCCACACTTGAAACCCCAACACTCAGCTTCTTGAGCTTTTACTTCCCAAACAGAATACGCCTAAGCACTCCTACACTCTTATGAGTTACCTAGTTCTCTCGCCTTTTTCCCGCACCTTCTAACCCGATTCCTACAGGGCAGGGAAAAGTCGCCCTCTCCTCTAGTTCTACCAGAGGCTTCCTGGTCTAACCTTCCCTTCCTTTCTATCTCCCTCATTGCTTGCTACAGCCAGTTTCCTTGCTGACCCCTCTTCTCTTTGCTGTCTGGTTGTCCACATCTGCTCAATAAGCCTTATTCTTCCCTCTTTGAGATTCCAAAGCCTAACCTCCCTAAATCTAGCACTTGTCCACCCTAGTCACGCACAGTCACGTGCGTCCTAGTGCTTGACGGCCACCTGTAGTTCCCGCTTCCCACCTCTAAAAGGGTTTGCACACGAATTTATTACGCGATTTTTTTGCTAAGGGAAAACTGGGATGTTACACTTCTATGTGGCTTCATTTGATATTTTTTTATATGTAGTTTTAGAAAAATTATTAAAGACATATTTTGTAGATATTATAGAGTAGGTGCTGTGAAAATTATGTTAGAAATATGTGAAGATAGGAAAATATAGCTGTACTAGTTGATATCATGCCGAAGTAAATATTCACACAGTTTCGGTAAGCAATCTGACGCCGAAGGCTTCACTGCAGCGCTACGCTAAGCGCCCCGCTGAGTGCGCCGCTAAGCGGCTGACCCGAGACGTCAGAGTTTTCACTATACTTGTGATGGTTATGTTCTAATGCTGTCTTTTTATACTACCATGCACCATCAATTTGTATGACCATGCATCATGAGGAACCAGTCGTTGCTAGGATTTTTAGATAGCTAACTAGACAATGATCACCTAACATTTAACAAGATCATAATTGAACCTTAGGGAAAAAGGATATTATTCTTAAGAAGGTCTGACCTACGGTGGTTCGGTATGCCTTAAAGAAAAGGACATAGTTAAATAATTCGGATTCCCCTTCTCTTGGCACGTCTACGGACCAGCCGCTCGCCAGTCTAGCAAGATGGATTGGTAAAATGTTTAACGCAGGATAAGACCTGAACTAGGACTCTGGGAAAACCTAACGTGCCCCAAAGTTGTGGCAAATAAAAGACATGCACGACCCCAAAGTAGTGGTAAAACAGAACACAACACGCCCCAAAGTAGTGGCAAGAACAAAGACTAATATGCCCCAAAGTAGTTGGCATCACAAGTATAAACATCCCAATTACAATGTGCCCCAAAGTAGTTGGCACCCCAATGACAACGTGCCCCAAAGTAGTTGGCACAAGCACATGCAATATGCCCCAAAGTAGTTGGCATAAAACGAAGCGAGTCCCCACTTGGTCATGCAAAAGGGCAGGCCCCTCACTCGTCCCACATTGGACGAGTGTAGGTTGTAGTTGAGGCCACGACTACAAGGGTGGTAAGACATAACTAAGAAGGACGCTGCCACAAGGCGCGTAAGAGATTACCCCTCATGCATATCATATGACTGTATGTGTATATATATTATCGTCACGCCCTGAAGCGACGATTAGATACATAGACGAACGTGAGGAGGCGACATGACATCGCCATACTCAAGCGAATGCATTTAATCAAGCACGAAGCCCTAAGTAATATCAAGTTTAGATACCCTATTACCTAGTAACATAGATAAAGCTGCTCAGGATAAGAAAGACAATAAACAGTAGGGAATCTAGTATGCATGACACTTAGAGATCTCCTGAGTGGCCTGGAATTCTAAACGAGAAATAAATCGATAGGTATGGCCTAGGGATTCCCACTAAGAACCATATGTTCTTACTCCTACTTGCTTACGAATCCAAGTGAAGAAGATGACTTCCCCGAGGAGGACGGCCATTCTGCTCTCACGCACCCGCCAGTGTGACCCTAGGATTGGGGTCATCACGGAGACGTGCACCTACGCACCGACTGACCTCCCAGGGTCGCCGCTCTTGATACTGGTGCCACGCCCCAGAGGCCCCCAGGGGGCTGGACCTTCTTCGGTCAACCCCAGTTTCGTGGACAAGGAACCAGGGTGTGGGCCCAACAACCCCATTATCATAGACAGTAGCGATGCGGACACTCCCCCACCAGCAACTGAGGTGAAGAACGACTCTAACTTAGCTGGACCATCAGCAAGGCCCCGAGGATGCTTTACCACCTCCCGTAAGAGAGTGACACTAGCTACTGTTCGCAACCGCCGAGAGCGAGCCATCCAGTGATGAGGATGAGGAGGACCCTGAGAAGAATTCAGACCAGTAGGGATGACACTTGTCGACCGTTTCCGTTGACTACTTGCCGACCGTTTCTGTGGACTACTTACCGACTGTAAAATAGGATCTTACCCGTGTAGGGCGAAATGAGCAGTACTCATTCGCCAACCCCTTAGCATGTATGAGTTGTAAAATAGGGTTGTGTAATAATGAGAAGCATGTGATGTATAATAGGGAGGTAGAATAAGAGTTGAACTACCCACTTGTATAATATTATATGGACTGTATAACCGATATGTTATCTTGTGGCCAATGTATGTGATCTGTTATTGCATGTGTATGCTATTTTCTAGGATACCAACCACGTCTTAGAGTGGCATGGATGCGTATATAACTGAATGGCTTCTATTTTTCAAAGTACTCATTGTTAAGCAAAAGTTTTAAATTGGCCCTATTCTTTTAACCCTATTTTTGAAACTAAACACTAATGAACGATGGAAAGTCATACCCGAAAGACAACCCCCTAGTCGGAATGGTCTATGACTTAAGCATGGGTTATCTAGCTAGGGTGTTTCATTTGGTATCAGAGCAATTCGGTCCAAAAGGAGCCTGAGTACTGAGCTGCACTATGCTTTCGATCATGATTCAGTGTATGTTTCTACTAGGTGGTATGATCTGAGTTTCTGTGTACTTGCCTTTCTTGAGACTGATCACCTCGGATCTATGTAGGTACTACAAATTATACATGCCGCCCCGCCGTGACACTACACCACGTATGATGGAGAACGCTGATCTGGCGGATATCCTACGGGAGATGGCCCAAACCACCCAGGCTCAGGCCCAAGCCACTCACGCACAGGCCACCACATAAATGGAAGCCGCTACTGCACAACGAATCCCAGTCCCCACCGCTGAAGAGGCAGAAGTTAAGAAGTTCGCTAAGTTTGGAAGGGCGAACCCTCCGATCTTTGAAGGGGGGATGGACCCAGAGCTCCTCCATAACTGGCTGGCAGAGATGGAGCAGATCTACGAAGACGTACCCTGCACGAAAATACAAAAGGTCCATTTTGCAACGCGAAAACGTCGAGGGGCCGCCAGGACATGGTGGAACTCCATTAAGCCTCTACTGGAATAGGGAGGGAGTCCTATCACGTGGGCTCAATTTACCACTGCCCTCCTGAACAAGTATTTCCCTAAGGGACTCAGGGATAAAAAAGAAGCGGAGTTTTTAAAGCTCCAGCAGGGGGACATGACCGTTGCTGAATACACATCCACCTTTGAAGACTATGTCGCTACTCCAGCACGTATCAGCTGCACCCTGACGAAGGATGGAAGTGCGGAAAGTTTCAGAGAGGCTTGAGGGAAGAGTTTCAGATGGCCATAAATCATTAGGACATCCAGGATTATGCCTCCTGGTAAGTAAGTGCATGACGTTAGAGGAGTTGGCCAGAAACTTGACCATGGGCAGGAATGCTAGAAACAAGAGGAGGTTGGAGAAACAAGGGGGTACTTCGCAGGCACTACGACTGAAAGGGCCCTTTTCGGCTCCGTCTTCGTTTCTCGGAAGGAGCAGACGATAGCCTTTTGCACAGCCGCCTCCCCGACAGCAGCAGGGGTCGGGACGACCTTGGTACCCGACAGGACCTGGGATGCCTCGGCCCCAGCAACAAGCAGTCAGGCCCCAGCAACAGGCAGGCAGGCCCCAACAATCAAGAGGAATGGCCAACCAAAACAAGCCAAGACCCCAGCCGCAAGGGGGGTATCCTCCGTTGTACCCAAAGTGCAATAAGGCCCATAAGGGGGAATGTTTGGCAGGTCAAGGGATCTGCTACAAGTGCGAACAGGCAGGCCACTTTGCCCGAGCTTGCCCGACCATGCCACCCCCAGCTCAACGACAAGGCCACGTGTTTACAATGGCCACCGAAGAAGCACAGGACGAAGAAGGCTTAATTTTCGGTGAGTGCATAATCAATGACAAAACCTTA
>QANU01034179.1:0-15668 GCA_003254905.1 Nissolia schottii
GTATACATAATATGTACATAGATCAAAGTGTCACATACAGAATCCAGAATACACAGCATCAAAGTACAAGGACTACTGGAATGCTACTCAGTATGTCCTTGGCAAAACTAAACAACTATCTCTCTCTAATCTCATCCAGTCATAGCCGCTCATGGCTCATCTGGCGGCTCCTCTGCATCCTCAAAATAGGACTCATCATCTTCTGTACCTGAAGTCATAAAACAGTGGGAATGAGAACGGTAGGTTCTCAGTGGAAATAACTTTAGTTCCTGAGTCTCGTATCAGATTATGTCGGAATTCAGGCCGCTCAGAGATCTCTAAGTGAACATACATACTAAATATCCTACCAATTATTATCTGGCCTATCTGAATGGCTTATCTGCTTTCTTATGTGATATGGGAACTGTAACACCCCTGACTTCAGCTTACGCTATAGTCGTAACACTGATTATAGGGTTGTTATCTGCTTGGTTGGGGTTACTTTTAGCCCCTACTTTTAGCTTGGAAAATATTTCTTACTCGAAAATATGGACCGTTTTGAAATTTTTCTCACATCCTTACTAGTTTACAAATTTAGAGCCATACGCGTCAATGAATTATACATAGATGCAAGCGATAGAGTCCTGTTAGACTTAAGCGTTACCTATTATCAGAAATAGATCACCATAATATTTTATAACAGACATATATGTACAATCAATTGGTCCCTAATACAACTGCACAGTTAAATAATAATATACTTTACATTTACCACACTTAGTCGCCAACGGCCAGACTAGACCGTGTGACTGTTACACAATACATGTCACGAATCCCTACATTGCTTGCTTTCTGATGCTCCTTCGCGATGCCCCAGCTCCGGGGCTTCGGCTACAGTAGAAGTTCTTGTTTTCGTCCCAAGGTAGGCGCTGGTTGTCGCAGCGTGTCACTGGTTCCTGCCTAGAATCATAACGAAGTGGGGGTGAGAACATTATGTCCTCAGTGGGGTCCTTCGGGGAATACCTATTCGTTTTACTCCAATTATGATTCTGCCGCTCAGGGGTCTCTAAGTGATCATGCATACTAACATCCTACTGATTATTATCTGGCCTAAGTCCTGAACGGCTTTATCTACTTTACTAGGTGACTGGGGAACTAGTCTTTCTTACTAAGTTCTCGTGCTTTCTATCCTTGACCGTTCTGACACTACTACACATATATGTATGCCCGGTGACCTTGCCCCATGCGTTCCTTGTGAGCATGGTGACATGGTCGAGACATACCGACGCTTCAATCACATAGGTATGTATGCAAGGTGATCGTGTCCCATGCGTTCCTTGTGAGCCTGGTGACGTGATCGAGCCCCATGCATTCCTTATGATCATGGTGACGTACGCAATGCCTGCGTTCCTTATGAGCCTGCTCTTGTGCACTATGCATGAACTTTAACTTTTTAAGTAATTGGTACCATTTACTTTCTTTCTCTTACGCATACCGGCTCACCCGGGTTAGCGTCTTCTTTCTCTTACGCATGCCGGCTCACCCGGGTTAGCGTCTTCTCATACATCATATCTCATTATCATATGCACTTAGTCTTTCTGTACTGTTCTTGTTCTTACATTCTTTATTATCTTCATTCTTTAATCTCGGAATAACATAGTTCCTTGTGGTCTATCCTCATGATGCATGCAATAATACTGACAAACATATAGTACTGATAAACATATAATACTCATAGACTGGTTCACTGTACCTTTCGGTGGCTTATAGTAAAAACACATGTCATTATCAACTTTCTGTATAGACTCCTTCATGCTAAGTACTTGTTGGGATAAAATGGTCCTCGGAACCCCTTTTTGGAAACCACTCTCATCGTCAGGGGACCTCCGCGGAACCCACGAGGCTACTCTCTGTTGGATCACTCCACCGTTCTGGGAAATATCCGCGGAGCCCACCCGGCACTGCTGCTGGCGCCAGTCAGGACCGCAGGAACCCGCTCAGCCGCTCTAGGGTACCTCCGCAGAACCCACGCGGTCACCACTACTGGTACTCACTCGGTTAACTTTCCAGGGAATCACTCATCCTTCCGGGCAACCTACGCGGAACCCTACCCAGAACCACTATTAGTGCCTACTCCACACTCGTAATCTTCTTAGTTCTCCAAGGATCCTCCGCGGAACCCTCACAACACCATTTCTGATGCTTACCCAACAACTCCATGTAACTTCCTCAACTCTTGGGGATCCTCTGTGGAACGCCACTCAACACCATTTCTGGTGCTCGCTCGGAAACTTTGGGAACCACTCAGACATGCCAGGGTTCCTACGCGGAACCCTCTCAGGACTACTGGTCTCCACCAGACACTTCGGAAATCATTCAACACTCCTAGGTAACCTCCGCCACACTTTAGGGATCCTCCGCGGAACCCACTCAGGAACTCTCCAGGGAACTAACCAACTCTTAGCGGACCACTCTAACACTCTAGGGAACCACTTAACGACTCTAGGGAATCCACTCCATCACTCTAGGGCATCCTCCGCAGAACCCTCTAACCACCCTGGGATCCTACGCGGAACCCCCAAGTTAACACTGTTCTGGGCTCTCGCTCAATTCTCCGGGTACTCCTCTCTGCGTTCGTCAGGGATCCTACGCGGAACCCTTCCGCACCATTCCTAGTGTTCACTCAGCACACTCTCCAAGGAACTACTACCCCCTTCAAGGGACCTCCGCGGACCCTTACAACACCATTACCGGTGCTCACCCAACATACTCACCGGGGGACTACTCAACCACTTCGGGGGACCTCCCCGGAACCCCTTCGATCACTACTACTAACGCCTGCTCTTCAACCCTCTAGGCTCCTCTCAGTCTCCCTCCGCGAAAAACTCGGCGCTTACCTACTGGCCTATTTTCTCTCATTCACTTACATTCATCCAAGTTCACACCACATATTCCAATAGTACCCGAGCATCAACAGAAACGTACAAGACTCATGAAACAACGTGAATATTCAACATACAACAGTAACATTTTATCCTCATAGCATTTCTAATTTTTCCTACTCAAAATACACACATAACATATAATAAACATCCCATAGACAGGGGTGATTGGACTACCCACCTGTAGGAAAAACCTGGTGGTGGTGGAAGAGAGCTTTGAGTGAAGTCCTGCAAGCCTTGTAGTTTTCCCAAAGCTTGAGTTCCTCATTTCTCCAAGGTGAGAACCCTGCACAATGAAGAGGATGATGTTGTTCCTCTTGATTCTTGGTGGAAGAAAATGAAACTAAGATGAGAAGACTTAGGGGTTGTGGTTTCGGTTTTGTGGAAGGTGGAAGGAGAAGGAAATGTGCTTGAACTCTTGAAGGCTTGGTGGTATTCTTGAGGTTTGGCTTAGTGTGTTTTGGAGAAGATGAGAAATGATATTTTGCTTGGAGTTTTGGGAGAGAAGTCTCGGTTTTGGAGTGCTGATAGTGAGGGGAAATTACTTAAATTTTAGGATTTAGAAAAAGGTGTTGAATAGTGGGAGGTATGGGCATAGGTATGGCTCATGATGTGATTTGGTTGAGTGTGTAAGAAGGCATGGTGATGTAAGTTTGGGAGCATGATTTAGGGGAGAATTTTGGACAAAAATCTCAGCTCTAGACCGTGCAACCCTTCAGCTCTAGCTGCTGAAATTTCATTTTCTCCCGGTTCCGGTTCGCTCGTGTTTTGTCGTTCGCAGTCTCGGTACGTCGCGCCCGATCGTCCGAAAAACATTCCGTTTACACCGTCGCGATCCTCTAATTACCCCCTACCTAAGGGTATTAATATTTAAAGATGTTTGTGAATTTTTCTCCGGAGGAGTATTTTCACAGACACCTTTTATATGTCAGAAAATTCTATCGGCGAACAGCGGCTGTTCGGTCGTCCGCCGAAACTTCCTACCGCGACCCGTCTTATTTCCCTAGGGATATTCTACCTATTAATTTCCTATTTTTATTCCCTAATCATGATTAGCAGATTAATTTAATATTTATGTTTACGATTATTTCCCTAAAGGAAAAATCGGGATGTTTGCAGTCCCGGTACTTTACGTACGGTTGTCCTGAAAATATTCCGGACATATCCTTGCGATCTACTAATTTCCTCTTATTAGTAGTTGAGTCCGGTGGAGATATTCGGGAAATTAATATTTTATGAGTGTATTTTACGGGTATTTTCGGTATCCGAAAAAATTCCCGATTAGTCCGAAAATCGTCCTAAGTCTCGGAGAAATTCGCGGGATCACGACACCTTGGTTTTGACTATGATTCTTAGGAGTTAAGGGTGATTCTTATGAATTAAAGGTAATAATTTAATTTTCTTACCTCCCTAATTAACATATAATTATCTATTAAGCTAATTTTCCGTACAGTGAAAAAGCGGGATGTTACAGAAACTACTCTTGTTTACTACATTCTCGTGCTGATTAACATTTCATAAAAATACTTAACTGTCTCGAGCGTGCTCTTGACGGTACGGCAGAACAGCAGGCTATACATTCAGAATAATCACAATGCATAACAGAATACACTCTGAATACATCCCGCATAACAGAATCATCAGAGTATGCATCATATCGTCATCCAACATAAATATAACAAAATCAGCAGAATATGTTTAGCAGAGTCATCAGCATAAATATGACAGAATTATCAGAATAACCATGTTTAACAGAATGTACATGTGCATAACAGAATATAATAGCATAACAGAATATAACAGCATAACAGAATATGTGTTATTCCCACCATAGTAATGCCCTCTGTTGACACTAGTATGACGGAATAACCTCGCACCCTCAGTGTAGGCCTGTGAAATGCCCAAAATATGCAATTTTGATCATTTTAAAAGGGATTTAATTGTTATGTTTCAATGAAATATCTAACTTAATTCCCTTATTTTGTAGGTTTCTAATATAATTTGAAGATGGATGCAAGCAGCCTAATTAAGAAGAATCCCATAAAGAATGGAGCAAAAATGGCAAGCTAAGGAAAAGAACTTAAAAGAAGAAAATAAGAGCCAGACCGCTCAGCGGTGCTGCAAGTCCGCTCAGCGCGTAAGACCAGATTCGCTCCGTGGAGAAGTGTTTAGCGCTCAGCGTCCGTGGAACCATCGCTCAGCGGAAACACCCTTACCGCTGAGCGAATGTATGTCGGCAAGCAACTTGCACGCGGCGCAATGATTGCGCCAGCTGGAGCCAGCCTGGCGCCATACTGCCACGTCAGCGCCGCCCAGAAAAGCTGCCGAGTATTTATGACTCCGCGTAAAAAAGTACAGCCGCTCAGCGATAAGGCACCGACGCTCAGCGATAAGGCCAGAATCGCTCAGCAGAACCATCAAAACCGCTGAGCGAAGGCACCCAACTTTTGCCTATAAATAGAGGGAGGCCGAGGCATTCAAGCATTCATCCATCCCCCACTCCACTCATTCCATTCCACTTCCATTTTTCACTTTCCATACTTTTCTTAGGTTAGGTTTAGAAAGAAAGTTAGGGTTTAGAAGCTTTCCTTAAGAGGAGGGACTGCCGAATTGCCAACGGTTGCGAACCGTGGTGAACGTGTGGAGACATTTCACCACTCTTCTCAACCTACTATTGCTCTAAACCCCTGTAAGTCTGTAAACTATCCATGACAATGGATAGCTAACTTTCTTTCATGTTGGGATTGATGTGCTTTATTTCTTAATGTATCCACTGTAACTTATGATTGTGATTCTATGAAGTCTTATGGTTTTAATGAATGATCTTATGCTTAATGCTAGCTTTTGTTTGTACTTTGATTCTTGATTTGAGACTTGCTTGCATGAACGAGAGTTATGCTAGTTAAGTTACAAACCAAGTTAAGAATAATAGTGCTTTGATAAGCTTGATTCTATGCTTGAATATTGTGAACGAGAGTTACAACTATTTGAGCTTGACTTAGATCAATTCATTTAGTTCTTAACTGCCATAACTGGAAACTTAGAACTAATCGCATTAACACCCGCTGTAACGTCACGGTACTTTGTTGAGTTTGTGCAAGACATTGACAACTTAACAAAGGAACTTGTGAACTTAACATGCTTGAGAAAGATGATTAAGTTAAGAACTGGTGGCGATAAAATCTATAAGACTCATAGGTCATAAGGCTGCATCGAGAATTATTGTCGCTAAAATCCCAACATCTTTCTTTACCTGCCTAAACTCTATCCCATTATTGTTTTCTTTATTTTATTTGCAATTATTTATCATTTATTTACTCATTAAAATATCAAAACACTTTCCGTAGCTTAAAATAGTTCAACTCCAAGATATTTGTTTTAAACACAATCCCTGTGGATACGATTATACCCATCTATACTGCAATTGGATTCCTTGTGAATCTGAAAGCTATAGAAGGATATATTAAATTGACGAGAGTGTGAAATTAGTGCAAAAAAAAGCTTTCAACAAGGCCGACACTGTCTGGACCTTCCTGCGGTGGGATTCCACCTGTCGTGTGCCCCTTTGGGACCCCTCGGCAGTGGGCGGATATTGTACCCCCACCTAAGATTGCCCCCTTTCGACAATGCATAGGCGTGGTAACCGCACACCTCCAGGTATGCCATATCGACACCACCTGTGGCGGGCTTCCACATTCAGGGTGCCTCGACCTCCTGAAGTGGGATCATAATCGGCTCACGTGATCACGGCCTGTTCAGCATGTGGCATATAGCCTTTATCAGCATGGGGCATTTGCCCTTGTTCAGCATTGGGCATTGGCCCTTTTTCAGCATTGGGCATTGGCCCTTTTTCAGCATCTCAGCATTTTGGGTACCTGCAGCATGGCATACTTGTTCCCTATGGTTCATTTCAGCATCTTTACTTATCTCAGAGTTAATTCTAATGTCTTTAACTAGGTGTGTCATGAATGCATGGAATGCTACAGATATCATCACAGATTACATGACATATACATGTTTAGTACATTTCTCTCATATACAGCATCGACATTCATACAATTCAGCTAACGATTACAGATACAACATTAAATACTAGTCTATGAGCCTCAAGAGGGTGCCATAAGCTTTTCTAGTCTCAAGCCGCTCAGCGAAAACTGATGTTCGCTCAGTGGTTTGAGCCTTGGCGCCCAGCGATAAAGGTTGTATCGCTCAGCGGTACTGACCTCATCGCTCAGCGGCTGCCACTTTCTCGAATTTTCTCCACCGCCTTACACCCAAAAATATCTTTTTCACTTTCCACGTAGGCCTCGTCTCGCTCAGCGGTGCCTGAGACTCCGCTCAGCGGCCCCTGTGCGAGACATGAAAACCGAATTCCTCTTCTCTTCCATTTTCTTCCCTTAGCTTCCCATGGCACCTGCTTGAGTTTCACACATAATCCAAGCACAATAATCCTATCTAATCCAGGTCACAAGACCCTTCAGAATTGTCTTCCTAAGCTCTAGCATCATTCCTAGTATTTATGTTCATATAATCAAGATTCACATACATACTCATACAAGCACATAACACTTATTCGCCATCAAAGAGGTGAGGAACTAAGGTTACCCACTTCCTCAAGAGCTTGTTAATTCTAGAGAAAAGATGAAATCAAGCCTTGCTTACTTGCTTGATGATTCCTTGACCTAAAATGAAAACCTTTACATAATTAGGGAAATCTAGGTTATGGAAGCTTGGCTTTGTACCAAGTGATGAAAACTCACCAACTACTCTTGCTTGTCTTCTTTGTATGCTTAGGAATGAATTATGATGATGGGAAAGATGAACTTGAAGCTTGATTGCTTGCTTGAACTTTTCTTTGTCAAGAAAAGAGGAAACCTAGGTTATGGAAGATTAGGGTTATGGAACCTTGGTTTCTTGACTTCCACTTGAAGAGAACTCCTAGCCTTGATACTAACTTGCCTTCTTGATGGATTTGAGAATGATTGATGCTGATGAAAAGCAAAGGATGATAGTTAAGCTTGGATGGTTATGGAGCTTAGGTCTTGGAACTTAGGAAGAAGAAATGAAATAACTTTGGTGTGTTTTGTGTATGTGTGTTTCGGTTTTTGGGGGGCTGCCGTGAGGGTTTTAGTCCCTTGGCCATAATTATTTTCCAATTTTACCCTTAGTGCATTTTCGGTCATGTTCGTTCATTAACTATTTATGTACGGAAGTCCTAAAAATATTCCGGACATACCGTTGTGACCCATTAATTCTGGACATACAGACTCCTATTGAGTCACAATTAAATTCTACTAATACCTAATATCGACCCGAACGTCACCGGACGCCACGAGATCGTCAAAGGATTATTTTTAACTAATCTTACAGAGATAGAATTAATATTTGAATTTTATTTTAGTTTTATCTCACCTTTTCCTTATTATTATATTTGTAATTCTTTCCTAGATAACATTTTAACTGAAGGGAAAAAGTCGGGTTGTTACAATATGAGGTATTGAATTGTGCTTATATGAACTGTTGCATCAAAGATCAAACTGTGCACATGATGATGATGAGAGAAAACCCCCTCTAAAAGGGGCTAGGCTTGGTTTTTGGGAAGGTCTTAGTCCCGGTCGAGTCCTAGGTCTGACCCCAACGCAATCCCAAGGTGGTAACCTTGGTCGTGGTTGGCGATTTACTCATGGTCCAGACCATTCAGGTTCAGCGCTACCTGGTTGCCATGATGCGGGCTGTAAGCGTGGTTATAGTCATGTAACCACCGCTATAAGGGACGAGGGCGAATATGCTTATAAGGTCAACCTTATAGAGCATACGTATAAGTGGATGCCAGCTGAAGCTTATACCAGTTTTCAAAAAATGCGATTCTTGCAGTAGTATAGCCATGTGAACTATGTGATAGTATATGACTTAGGAGTTAGATTAGAGAACATACGACGTAGTTAATGAAATTATAGGTTCCCCAGTCACTTAGTAATATAGGTAAAGCTGCTCAGGCTTAGTAAGGACATTAATAACTAGTAGGGCTTAGCATAACTGTGACACTTAGAGATCCCTGAGCGGCCTGGATCATAAATGAGAAAAGAAATACCTAGATCCCATGGTTTCCCACTGAGAGTGCTATGTTCTCACCCCACTCATTCATGACTCCAGGATTCGAGGTGGAGCAAGAAGTCGAACAGAATAAGGAGGAGCGGTACCCCGAGGAGCAGTACTAGGTTTACTTGTTTGTTATCCCTTTTAATGTCAATTAAACATGTTACGTTACTATTCGCATTACATGTTCTACGAATACAAGGCTCTACTTTATACCATAAGGTATATAAAATAAAGTTTAAAATCGGTCCTTATTTTCTAAGTAACTATACTTTCAAACGTTAATTGGGACTAAGTACTATCCCAACCAAAGCAGATAACAACTTAGTAGGCAAGTTTGCGACTTAAGCGTAGACTAGCTAGCTAGGGTGTTACATTTCTCACCTGAAATAGGGGAATTGTCACAGAGAGAATGGGATGAGTGTAGAGAGAATTTCACAAGGAGAAGATAATACTCACTTTACTCATATCCCTGCTGGTGTTGTAGCCCTCCAATTTTGAGCTACCCATCCTTGCCCATGTAGTACTGCGCCATCCCACTTTCTCCAGATCGCTTGCGGCATATCCCCCCACGCTTATGGTTTTCCCTGGCTGAGTGGGCTTTTGTTGCTGCTTAATCATGCTATTATGTGACTTTTCTTCCTTGCCCCCCATTTCTTGATTAATTCCATATCTATGCTTTCTATCCGTTGCAGGGGCTGTGAGTGAAGTCATGACTGGGAACTGAAGCTTTTAGGGAGAAAATTTGTAACATCCCGAATTTTCTCCTTACGAGAATTTCGCGAAAATCTCAATTTTTGGCTTAACTAAAAGCACCTTAGATGCGATTATTTGGACTGGAAAAATTATTTAGAACATTAATTGCTTTCAAATGTCAGTCAAGTAATTGTTTCTTGATCTCGCGGAGTGCCACGAGGTCCGTGCTAAATTTGGACAAAAATCGAAATTTCGGTAGACACTTAAGGTATCGGTGAAAATTTTCTCTGGGTAATAAATTCACGAATACCTTAACCGGACATACCTCTATGATCCGGGAAATTAGTAGATCGCGGATATGTGCTCGGAATATTTTTAGAATATCCGAACACGATCGAAAAATATCAAAACGCGATCAAACATGATCGCGAAATAAATTGACCTGGTTAGAAATTTATCCCCACGTTAGGATCAGGAAAATAAAGAAAAAATTAAAGGAAAGGACAAAAGGGGAATAATCAAAAAGGTGTAGGACAAAAAGGGAAAACAAAACTTAGGATATAAAAGGAAATAGAAATTAAAGCAAGGGCAAAAGTGTACTTAGGCTTAAAGGATAATTTTGAAAAAGAAAAAAGAGAAAAGGGGAAAAGAAATGAAATGCAAGCAGCTTCTTCACGAAGCTAAAGGGCCCCTGTGCCTATAAATAAGACCCACGGCCTCAGTGCCATTTTTCCTAAGTTTTCATCTGCTGTGCTGTTACTCTGTCCGAGTGTGCACCCGACGATTACTCCATCGAACTCAAAAAAAAATAGCAGGGTTATCTTAAAGCTCTCGGGAGTCGTTTCTAACAACTTCCAAGCGCGCCTGGAAAGTGGGTAATCCTAGCCCACTGTCTATGTGGATTCCTCTGTGATTTTATCTGTGTATTTTCATGTATTGGATTTAGCAAACATTATGTGAAAAATATGGAGAGTAAATTGTGAGGGTAGTTTTGAGTAATTTTGATGTTAGAAAAATTTAACTGTACTGATTGGAACCCAGAAAAACACTGTTTTGGAAAGTACAGCGAAGCCTCGGAGAATTTTGACGAAACTGGCGATTTTTACTGTGGGATTCGAATGAAATCCCCAGGGATTCGAATGAAAGAAGGTTGTATTCGAATGAAAGAATTTTTCGGCTTTCAATCGAATGAAATGAGCTTTCAGTCGAATGAGAGAACTCGCAGGGTTTCATTCGAATGCACCTCTAGGCATTCGAATGCACCTCTAGGCATTCGAATGAATCTGAAGCACAGATTTTAACTTTTCTGCATGTTCCAACTAGTATAGAAACTCAGATCATTGCATAGGATTATAGTTGTTGATGCATGATGTGATTAGATATGACTGCTGATGAACGATGTGATTATGTGAAATTATTGTGTTATGTAAAAGCATGCATCATGAGGATAGACCACTAGAGGTTGTTGTCTAATGAATGAGTAATGAATAAAGAGCATAATGAAATGTAGGAAACAAGGGGAAATGCTAAAGAAAAGATAAGAGTGATGGTGATTGTTGTCAAGAAAGAAAAGAGAGGTAACAGACAGGGTAAAGGGTGGGAATGATACCATGCCCAAGTGTGCATGATGATTGATATGATACCATGCCCAAAGTGTGCATGATGATTGATACGATGCCATGCCCAAGTGTGCATGATGACTGATATGATACCCTACCCGAAATTGTGTAGGATGCACAGTGCCGCTACCCTGCCCGCAGTTGTGTAAGACGTACTGTGGTACGATACCATGCCCAAGTGTGCATGATGACGAGTCGCATACATGGATACCGTGCCCCATCGGCATGATGAACAACGCTTGCATTGATACCATGCCCAAAGTGTGCATGATGAACTATCCCGTGCCCGGCAAGCATGGTGGAATGATCCCGCGCAACATATGCGTGATGAACAGTTGTGTCTGTCAGCATACATGTTTACGTGGTTATGTACAACGGTTAGGAATAGAAAGCGCGAGAACCTAGATAAGAAAGACTAGTTCCCCAGTCACCTAGATAATTTAGATAAAGCTGTTCAGGATTTTAGGCCAAGATAATAATCAGTAGGTTTTATTTAGTAGGCATGATCACTTAGAGATCTCCTGAGCGGCCTGGAGGATACCCGAGTAAATGAACGGTAGTTAGTGCTAAGGAACCCCACTGAGGACCAAGAGTTCTCACCCCCACTCGGTTATGGACCCAGCAGGTGTACGAGGTGACTGGACTGATAGTTGATTGAAGTCAAGACCCAGGGACGATGCTGACACGATGAATATATATATTTTGGAAAATATATGTTTTGGATTATGTATTAGGACTTAGATCCATTTTGTGTACATATTTATTATTATGAGAATGTGTACCGATGTGGGACCTTGGTTGTATTTATTTATGTACGCACGTATACTCTTTATGTTCTGCTTCAGTTACCTTTAGCCTGTAGCGACTGTTGTTATATATGTTCTTCAAATCACGCACGACCCCTAATTTACAAACGGGTACTGTAGAAGAATAAATTTCAAATTGGTCCATATTTTCGCATAAGAACTATTTGCAAAGGTAAAAGTAAGGGTAAAAGTTAACCTGGCACAACGCATAACAACCCTGTGAGCATTGCTTGCTACCATGGAAGCAGGCAGTCAGCAGGGGTGTTACAAAATTGAATTAAATTGATGAATAGTGAATAATGGGTGTATAGTATTTGTATAGTGAAATCACATGGTGTAAAGTGATGATTGCTTAAGCTAGGAAGAAGTTAATTAATTTCGGGGGATGAGTACACGGCTCCTTGGCTGAATTGGAAGGGAAATTTAATTAAATATTGTATTGTGAATAATGTGTTTGATCGTGTTTGGTCGTTAGATTTCCATATACGTGTGTTGCCATACATGCATGGTGATTGAATGAATATCCTATAAAATTTTCTAAACATACAATCATAATCTACTAATTTTTCTAATGAGGAATTTAAATTAATCCAAGGTACTCATAAATCAACTTTCGTAAAAGTGTGCTTTTACGTCATAAACTCCATGGAAGCTGAACTTCTCAGCTGGAGGAGAACTAGAGAAAAACAGAAGCAAAAGAAGGAAGAGTGATTCAAATGAATTTCTCATTATGGAATAACATGTACATTGGCTTATATATAGAGCTACGCAGGCTTGCTGCGAGTCAGTTACAAGAGAGAAAGAGAAACTAACTCTAACGAACTATGACAGCTAAGCAAACAAACTAGCGACTACTTGCTACTACTACTCGAGCTCTAATAGCTGCATCACGAGTTGTTGCATAAATACCGGTAATACCCCCCCAAGCTGGAGTATGGAAATCAAGCATACCCAGCTTGGATTTCATGGCATTGAAGGGACCTGGTGCAAGTGGCTTGGGGAGGACATCAGCAACCTGAACTGAGGTGGCAATGGGGAGCATGGTAAGGACTACAACTTGCACCTTATCGCGAATGAGGAAACAGTCAAGTTCGATATGTTTAGTCCGCTCGTGAAACACAAGATTGCTAGCAATGTGGAACACGGATTGATTGTCACAAAAGAGAGCTAGAGGGAGAATATGAATGCCAAAGTCTGTAAGCAAGTATAGTATCCACTGAGCCTTACATGCAGTGTGAGCCAAGGCCCTGTACTCAGCCTCTGATGAAGAGCAAGAGATCACAGACTGTTTCTTGCTCTTCCAAGACACAAGGGCAGAGCTAAGGAAGAAACAATAACCAGTAACTGAACACAGTGTCGAGGCACGCCCCCAATCAGAATCAGAAAATCCCTGCAACTGTATGGTAGAAGAAGTTGGAAAGAACAGGCCAGTGCCAGGGGAAGCCTTGAGATAGCGAAAGATTGAAAGCTAAAGGTTTAGTAGCAATTTGGTTTATGGTTGCAGAAGTTTTGAATCATGTTGTTGCAAAATTGCTAGCAATGCTTTCCTTTGCTCTGCTAAAAAAGATAACAGATCCTCACACATGTCCTTGTGTGAAACTTCACTAGCTGCATCATCATCAAAATTCTTAGCAGCTGCAGTATCTGCTACACAATTATACATTGCTTGTTAATGTTTTTGGCTTCAAGTGTGGATACAGGACCCAGCACCTGTCTACAAGATGTCCTCCTTTCCCACAGTGACTGCAAGTCCAACTCGCTTTGCTGGTTTGTCCTCTTCCTTGACCAAAACTCCTGGATCTGCCACCTCTGCCTCGAACTCTGCCTCTAGAAGTAGGACTAGTATGTCCTCTTGCCGGCATCTCAGTCATCTAAGCTAAAATTTGAGTATCACCAGCTACATCTATGTTCATTTGCCTTTCTTGTTGAATTAGCAAAGAAAACACTCTATCTATGCTAGGAAATGGTTCCATTAACATTATTTGTGACCTCACCATAACATATTGGTCATTTAATCCTCTNAATTGGCCTGAAATTATCAAGTTCCTCCCAAATAATTTTTAATCGAGTGAAATATTGAGTAATGGAAGAATCACCTTGCCTATGTGCATACAGTTCCTCTTGGAAATCAGCCACACGATACAAATCACCTTGATAATAGCGTCTCCGAAGCTCATTCTAGAGGTCTCTAGCATTTTCACTCCACATCACACTCTCAACAATTTCTGGACTGAGAGATAGTGTAATCCAGGATACAACCATGGTATTGCATCCATCCCAAACTGAAAACATTGGATCTGTAGCTCTAGGCTTCACAATTTGTCCATCCACAAATTGTAGCTTGTTCTTTGCTTTCAATGACATTTTCATGATTCTAGAACATGAGTGATAATTCTTGCCATTGAAAACGGTTGGAACCAACGACACACCAGGAGTTTCGTTCGGATGGAGATAATAGGGGCTTGAGATTGTGATCTGTAGTTCTGGACCTTGGTTCAACAGAACTTGACCTTGATTCTCGTGCTCTATTTCAGTACAAAGTGTTCAACACTTTAGCAAATTTTAAACAAAGGAAAAATTCGAAGAGAATTTTAGATCTGGTGAACTCGATTCAACAATCGATGAGTTGTTCTAACAAGACACGAAAATAGAAGCTGACGATCTTCTTCATGAGAAAAGAAACCAGAGGACGCAACAGATGCAACAGAACTCCTTAAAGGAGCTCTGATACCATCATAAACTCCATGGAAGCTGAACTTCTCAGCTGAAGGAGAACCAGAGAAAAACAGAAGCAAAAGAAAGAAGAGTGATTCAAATGAATTTCTCATTATGGAATAGCATGTACATTGGCTTATATACAGAGCTACGCAGGCTTGCTGCGAGTCAGTTACAAGAGAGAGAGAGAAACTAACTCTAATAAACTATGACAACTAAGAAAACAAACTAACGACTACTTGCTATTGCTACTCAAGCTCTAACAGCTGCAGCATGAGCTGCTGCATAAATACCGGTAATATTACGGGTACCCTTGATACGTAATTAAATTCTAGCATGAAAGATAATTGATCCGAATCTCGCGAAAATTCACGAGAACACGAAACTATTACCTTAACTATCATTATCAAAAAATATAATAGTGATTTAAAATTCTCAATCCTAATAAATCACTCCTATATATTTATTTAATACGTGAAATAATTGCTAAGAAAAAGTGGGATGTTACATCATCTCTTACTGTTCCTGTCATAAAGGTAAAGATTTAGTGTCTGAGTTGAATAACAAAAGAAGAACATAGGAAGGAATGAAACAATGAAGACGAAGATAAAGAACAAAGCAGAAAGATATGAGAGCAATCAACAAAAGTTGAATAAGAGAAAAATGAATTAGGGTTTTTAGTTTTTTTATTTATATATATAAAGATATTTATGTAATTTTATATATTAATAGGTAATTAGCGGATATCTATAGATCAAGTGCTTCAATCCCTATACCCACACGTATTAATAAAATGGTATGAACATCTGTCACAA
>QANU01034216.1:0-22096 GCA_003254905.1 Nissolia schottii
TTTGGTATTATGTAACACAAATTGGCAAGCTATATAAGGCAGTCAAAGTGGTAATACGAAAAAAGAATAAGATTCAGCATTTTCTTTGATTTTTATCAAACTTATTTGTGAGAGTAATTCTCCTAAATTCTTGAGTGATTCAAGAAGTGAGATTATCAAAGGAACTAACCAAATCCTTTGTGTGTTTTGTCTCAAATTGGAGTGATTCCAATTCTTTGGTTAGCTATCAAATTCCGCTGCCTACATTTCTCTTAGTTTTGCTTTGTAAAACTATTTTCATAGCCAAGTTCTACAACCAACAAATTGAAAGTTAATTTGTTGAACAACTTGTGTTAGTTCTTTGAAACAATAACTTTGGTTCTCATTACCATGACATCTATTTAACCCAGCACTGGTCATTGAATTATCTTACAATTTTATCCTGGGGCGGATGAGTAATCAAATTATCTCGTCATAATTTCAAGAGTCATAGGGGCCATACAATTTCTGACAATAATTTCACGGGTCATCGAATTATCCCACCATATATTAGATGGTCCTCCATGCCATCTATTTAACCCATCACAGGTCATCGAATTATCCCACCATATATTAGATGATCCTTCATGCCATCTATTTAACCCAGCACAGATCATTAAATTATCCCACAATTTTAATTAGGGTCAGTAATCAAATTATCTCGCTATAATAGCAAGGGTCATACGGGTCATCAAATTTTTGACAATAATTTCACGGGTTATTGAATTATCCCACCATATATTAGATAGTCCTCCATGCCATCTATTCAACCCACCACAAGTCATTGAAATATCCCACAAGTTAGTTGATGGTCCTCCATGACATCTATTTAACCCAGCACAGGTCATTGAATTATCTTACAATTTTATTTAGGGTCGGATGAGTAATCAAATTATCTCGTCATAATTTCAAGAGTCATTGGGGCCATACAATTTTCGACAATAATTTCACGGGTCATCGAATTATCCCACCCTATATTAGATGGTCCTACATGCCATCTATTTAAGCCACCACACGTCAATGAATTATCCCACAATTTTATCTCGGGCCGGATGAGTAATCAAATTATCTCGCCATAATTTCAAGGGTCATAGGGGTCATACAATTTCCGACCATAATTTCACGGGTCAATGAATTTTTCCATCATATATTAGATGGTCCTCCATGCTATCTATTTAACCCACCACAGGTCATCGAGTTATCCCATCATATATTAGATGGTCCTCCATGCCATTTATTAAACCCACCACAGGTCATTGAATTATCCCACAATTTATTAGATGGTCCTCCATGACGTTTATTTAACGCACCACAGGTCAATGAATTATCCCAACATTTTAACTCGGGTTGGACGAGTAATCAAATTATCTCGTCATAATTTCAAGGGTCATAGGGGCCGTACAATTTTTGACAATAATTTCACGGGTTGTTGAATTATCCCACAATTTATTATATGGTCCTCCATGACATCTATTTAACCCACCACAGGTAAATGAATTATCCCACAATTTTATCTCGGGTGGGACGAGTAATCAAATTATCTCGTCATAATTTCAAGGGTCAGGGGTGATACAATTTCCGACCATAATTTCACGAGTCAATGAATTTTTCCATCATATATTAGATGGTCCTCCATGCTATCTATTTAACCCACCACAGGTCATCGAGTTATCCCATCATACATTACATGGTCCTCCATGCATATTAAACCCACCACAAGTCATTGAATTATCCCACAATTTATTAGATGGTCCTCGATGACATTTATTTCACCACACGTCAATGAATTATCCCAAAATTTTAACTCGGGTTGGACGAGTAATCAAATTATCTCGTCATAATTTCAAAGGTCATAGGGGCCATACAATTTTTGACAATAATTTCACGGGTTGTTGAATTATCCCACAATTTATTATATGGTCCTCCATGACATCTATGTAACCCACCACAGGTAAATGAATTATCCCACAATTTTATCTCGGGTCGAACGAGTAATCAAATTATCTCGTCATAATTTCAAGGGTCATAGGGGCCATACAACTTCTGACAATAATTTCACATGTCATCGAATGTCCCACCATATATTAGATGGTCCTCCATGCCATCTGTTTAACCCATCATGGGTCATCAAATTCTCCCACCATATATTAGATGGTCCTTCATGCCATTTATTTAACCCAGCACAGGTCATTAAATTATCCCACAATTTTATCTTGGGTAGGACGATCAATTAAATCATCTCGCAATAATCATAAGGGTCATACAGGTCATCAAATTTTTGACAATAATTTCATGGGTTTTCGAATTATCTGACCATATATTGGATAATCCTCCATGCCATCTATTTAACCCACCACAGGTCATTGAAATATCCCACAAGTTATTAGATGGTCCTCCATGACATCTATTTAACTCAGCACAGGTCATTGAATTATCTTACAATTTTATCCCGGGTCGAATGAGTAATCAAATTATCTCGTCATAATTTCAATAGCCATAGGGGCCATACAATTTTTGACAATAATTTCACGGGTCATCGAATTATCCCTCCATATATTAGATGGTCCTCCATGCCATTTATTTAACCCACCACAGGTCATCGAATTATCTTACAATTTTATCTCGGGTCAGATGAATAATCAAATTATCTCGTCATAATTTCAAGAGTCATAGGGGCCATTCAATTTCTGACAATTATTTCACGGGTCATCGAATTATCCCACCATATATTAGATGGTCCTCCATGCCATCTATTTAACCCACCACAGGCCATATATTAGATGGTCCTCCATGCCATCTATTTAACCCACCACAGGTCGTTGAATTATCCCACAAGTTTATCTGGGGTCGGACGAGTAATCAGATTATCTCGCCATAATTTTAAGGGTCATACGGGCCATCAAATTTCAGACATTAATTTCACGAGTCATCGAATTAACCCACCATATATTAGATGGTCCTCTATGCCGTCTATTTAACCCACCACAGGTCATCGAATTATTCCACCATATATTAGATGCTCATCCATGCCCTCTATTTAACCCACCACAGGTCATTGAATTATCCCACAATTTTATCATGGGTCGGACGAGTAATAAAATTATCTCGTCATAACTTCAAGGGTCATAGGGGCCAACAAAACTCTGACAATAATTTCACAGGTTATCGAATTATCCCACCATATATTAGATGGTCCCCCATGCCATCTGTTTAACCCACCACAGGTCATCGAATTATCCCACCATATATTAGATGGTCCTCCATGCCATTTATTTAACCTACCACATGTCATTAAATTATCCAATAATTATATGTTGGGTCAGACGAGTAATTAAATTATCTCGCCATAATTTGAAGAGAGCTACATGCAAGCAAGCCGTTCAATGCGCAGGCAAGGAGCTGACAAGCATTGGCAACCCAATCACCACTCACATGCCATCACGTCAAGGAATCAGCTCAACCGAATGGACCGCACCCCACATCTGCCAGAAGGCATGCAAGGAAACGAAAGCATCCGAGGGCGCCCATTCCATATCGCTAGGCGTGATCAAATACCGTGGGCTCAACATGGAGATGCATCGCAGTGGCAACCAAAATACTCGAGGGGCATGAGCCAAAAATCAGCCAGTGCCCGCCACCGCGTGCACTGCATATCGAGTTATCCCTAAATTGTAGAGGGTCATGTAAGCCATCCAATTATCCCGCAATTATTTTGACAGTTGTAAGGGTCATCAAATTTGATAAGGGTATAATGTCAACATTTAACTTAAATAAAATAGGAAACATGGAAAAGGGAAGACAGTCACTTTAAACCAATCAATCTTCAGAATTACATAACGAAAATATGTAAGCCTAACTACTTCATAATGGACCGATAAAGAACATAATATAAGATCAGAGAGCTATAAATGTTTACCTTAAATGTAAAGGATGCTAGAATAGTATTGAAGCGATGAGCATTAATGTTGAGACATTTGAGGGTTTCTGAATGAATTCCATGAAAGCGTTCGAATCATTTACGAAGCTATAGCAAAACAACGGAGCTCGACATCCTGAAAGTTTAAGCTTATACACAAACACTAAAAAAACAAAGCCATAGCTAATAAATTTATTTGAATAGAAAATAGCCTCAGTCAGGAATGGATCAAACATTAACAAGCATGAAAACAAAAATTAGTGTAATGTGAATATATGTAATAAGAAAATTGTGGCCACCTTGTCGATGAAAAGGACTTGAGCCATGCTCTTCTTAACTTTCTTGAGTTTCATGAGAAAATAACTAATAATTAAAAGGAAATGAAATCAGAGATCTTAATTTCCAGTTGCACTTACATGGCAGGAAAGACTAACAGAAGGAAAACCTAAGTAGAAAAAAAAAGAAGCAAAATTGTGAAAGAAATACAAAATATTACAAACACCTGTAAGAAAAAGAAAACATATCTTTACTCAATACCTATAATTTAAAGTCATCTTACCTCTAATACGGTGGCCAACTTACTGAAAATTCAATCAAATTATCAATCAGTCACATCTAATTTCTGAAAGAATTCCATCAAAAAATTGGAATCATATGCGGTTCATAACAAAATAACGAAGGTCGACATCCTGAAAGTTTCAGCTTATACGCAAACACTAAAAAAACAAAGTCAAAGCTAATAAATTCACATGAGTAGAAAATAACTTCAGTCAGGAAAAGATCAAGCATTAACAAGTATGAAAAGAAAATTTAGTATAATGTAAATATTTTTAATAAGAAAATTGAGGCTGCCTTGTCGATGAAAATGCCTTGTCCATGATTTTCTTAACTTTCTTGAGCCAACAAATTATCTAAACATATATTAGATGGTCCTCTAGCCATCCATTTAACCCACCACAGGTCATTGAATTATCTCACAAATTTATCTTGGGTGGGACGAGTAATCAAATTATCTCGTCATAATTTTCAAAGGTCATAGAGGCCATTAAATTTTCGACAATAATTTCACGGGTCATCGAATTATCCAACCATATATTAGATGGTCCTTCGTGCCATCTATTTAACCCATCACAGGTCATTAAATTATCCCACAATTTTATCTCGGGTCGGACGAGTAATTAAATTATCTCGCTATAATCGCAAGGGTCATACGGGTCGTCAAATTTCTGACAATAATTTCACCGGTTATCGAATTATCCCACCATATATTAGATAATCCTCCATGCCATCTTTTAACCCACCACAGGTCATTGAAATATCCCACAATTTTATCTTGGGTCATACGGGCCATCAAATTTCTGACAATAATTTAACGGGTCATTGAATTATCCTACCATATATTAGAAGGTCCTCCATGCCATCTATTTAACCTACCACAAAATTATCCCACCATATATTAGATGGTCTTCCATGCCATCTATTTAACCCACCACAGGTCATCGAATTATCCCACAATTTTATCTCGGGTTAGACGAGTAATCAAATTATGTCGCCATAATCTCAATGGTCATACGGGTCATCAAATTTTCGACAATAATTTCAGTAGTTATCTAATTATCCCACCATATATTAGATGGTCCTCCATTCCATCTATTTAACCCACCACATCATCGAATTATCCTACCATATATTAGATGGTGTTCCATGCCATCTATTTATCCCACCACAGGTCATTGAATTATCCCACAATTTTATCTCGGGTCGGACGAGTAATCAAATTATCTTGCCATAATCTCAATGGTCATACGGGTCATCAAATTTCTAACAAAAATTTCACGGGCTATCAAATTATCCCACCATATATTAGATAGTTATCCATGCCATCTATTTAACCCACCACAGGTGATTGAATTATCCCACAATTTATTAGATGGTCCTCCATGACATCTATTAAACGCACCACAGGTCAATGAATTATCCCACAATTTTATCTCTAATCGGACAAGTAATCAAACTATCTCGGCATAATTTCAAGGGTCATAGGGGCCATCAAATTTCTGACAACAATTTCACGGGTCATCGAATTATCTCTCCATATATTAGATGGTCCTCCATCTCATCTATTTAACCCACCACAGGTCATCGAATTATTTCACCATATATTAGATGGTCCTCCATGCAATCTTTTTAACCCACCATAGGTCAATGAATTATGCCACAATTTTATCTCAGGTCGGACGAGTCCATGATTTGACGTGTGCTGCACGCAAGCAGTTCAATGCGTAAGCAAGGAGCCGGCAAACATTGGCAAGCCAATCACCACTTACACATCATTACGTCAAGGAATCAGCTCAACCGAATGAACAACACCCCATGTCTACCAGAAGGCATGCAAGGAAACGAAAGCATCTGAGGGCGCCCATTCCACACCGCTAGGCATGATCAAATACCATGGGCTCAACATGGAGATGCATCACAGTGGCAACCAAAATACTTGAGGGGCACAAGCCGAAAATCAGCCCGTGCCTGCCACTGCATATCGAGTTATCCCTAAATTGTAGAGGGTCATGTAAGCCATCCAATTATCCCGCAATTATTTTGACAGTCGTAAGGGTCATCAAATTTGATAAGGGTATAATGTCAACATTTAACTTAAATAAAATAGGAAACGTGGAAAAGGGAAGACAGTAACTTTAAACCAATCAATCTTCAGAATTGCATAACGAAAATATGTAAGCCTAACTACTTCATAATGGACCGATAAAGAACAGAATATGAGATCAGAGAGCTATAAATGTTTACCTTAAATATAAAGGATGCTAGAATAGTATTGAAACGATGAGCATTAATGTTGAGACATTTGAGGGTTTCTGAATGAATTCCATGAAAGCGTTCGAATCATTTACGAAGCTATAGCAAAACAACGGAGCTCGACATCCTGAAAGTTTAAGCTTATACACAAACACTAAAAAAACAAAGCCATAGCTAATAAATTTATTTGAATAGAAAATAGCCTCAGTCAGGAATGGATCAAACATTAACAAGCATGAAAACAAAAATTAGTATAATGTGAATATATGTAAGAAGAAAATTGTGGCTACCTTGTCGATGAAAAGGACTTGACCCATGCTCTTCTTAACATTCTTGAGCTTCATGAAAAAATAACAAATAATTAAAAGGAAAGGAAATCAGAGAACTTGATTTTCAGTTGCACTTACATGGCAGGAAAAACTAACAGAAGGAAAACCTGCGTAAAAAAAAAGGAAGCAAAATTGTGAAAGAATTACAAAATATTACAAACACCTGTAAGAAAAAGAAAACTAATCTTTACTCAATACCTATAATTTAAAGTCATCATACCTCTAATATGGTGGCCAATTCACTGAAAATTTAATCAAATTATCAACCACGTCACATCTAACTTCTGAAAGAATTGCATGAAAAAATTGGAATCATATACGCTTCATAACAAAACAACGAAGCTCGACATCCTGAAAGTTTCAACTTATACGCAAACACTAAAAAACAAAGTCAAAGCTAATAAATTCACATGAGTAGAAAATAACTTTAGTCAGGAAGAGATCAAGCATTAACAAGTATGAAAAAAAAATTTAGTATAATGTAAATATTTTTAATAAGAAAATTGTGGCTGCCTTGTCGATGAAACTGACTTGTCCATATCTTCTTAACTTTCTTAAGTCAACAAATTATCTAAACATATATTAGATGGTCCTCTAGCCATCCATTTAACCCACCACAGGTCATTGAATTATCTCACAAATTTATCTCGGTTGGGACGAGTAATCAAATTATCTCGTTATAATTTCAAAGGTCATAGGGGCCATTAAATTTCTGACAATAATTTTACGGGTCATCGAATTATCCCACCATATATTAGATGGTCCTCCATGCCATCTATTTAACCCACCACTGGTCATTCAATTATCCCACAATTTTATCGCGGGTCAGACGAGTAATCAAACTGCCTCGCCATAATTTCAAGGGTCATAGGGGCCATTAAATTTTCGACAATAACTTCACGGGTCATCGAATTATCCCACCATATATTAGTTAGTCCTCCATGGCATCTATTTAACCTACCACAGGTCATCGAATTATCCCACCATATATTAGACGATCCTCCATGCCATCTATTTAACCCACGACAGGTCATTGAATTATCCCACAATTTATTAGGTGGTCATCCATGACATCTATTTAATGGGTCATACGAGCCATCAAATTTCTGACAATAATTTAACGGGTCATCGAATTATCCCACCATATATTAGATGGTCATCCATGCCATCTATTTAACCCATCACAAGTCATGGAATTATCCCACCATATATTGGATGGTCCTCCATGCCATCTATTTAACCCACCACTGGTCATCAAATTATCTTACAATTTTATCTCAGGTCGGACGAGTAATCAAATTATCTCGCCATAATCTCAAGGGTCATAGGGTCATCAAATTTCTGACAATAATTTCACGGGTTATCGAATTATCCCACCATATATTAGATGATCCTCCGTGCTATCTATTTAACCTACCACAGGTCATTCAATTATCCCAAAATTTATTAGATCGTCCTCCATGACATCTATTAAACCCACCACATGCCAATGAATTATCCCACAATTTTATCTCGGGTCGGACTTGTAATCAAATTATCTCGTCTTAATTTCAAGGGTCATAGAGACCATCATATTTTCGACAATAATTTCACGGGTTATCGAATTATCCCACCATATATTAGATGGTCCTCCATCCCATCTATTTAACCCATCACAGGTCATCGAATTATCCCACCATATATTAGATTGTCCTCTATGCCATCTTTTTAACCCACCACAGGTCATTGAATTATACCACAATTTTATAAAACTTGACATCCCCACTCAAAATTTCGTGTAGAATCCAAAAATAACATTAGTTTTTCATGATAAAAATCTCAGCATACAGTTCCCTTTAAAATCATTTCATATGCCTATTTAAGTCTTAGGCGTTCCTAAGTTCTGACAGAATCACAGACAGCACCAACAAATCCACAACAACATATATTTACATCAAAGTCACATAAAGGCATCCTAACCGTATATATATCTAATCATGAAACCACCTAGACAATGAAGAAGTCGGTTACCCACATTTTCGCGTCCGACGACGGTTTTTGCTGCTTCCTTGGCCTTGTCTCCAACGATGATGCTTCCTAGTTCTTCTTGGGCTGAATTTCTTCAAGCTTCCTCTAGGGATTATGAGGGATTTTTTTGGCTTAAGGTTAGGGAGTTATGGAAGAACTTTGTCTGGGTTTAGTGTAGGAGGTCTCTAGGTCTACGGTTTAACTGAATAACGATTGATTGTGTGATCGGACAGAGTTTTGGCAAGATTTTCCATTTTTCCTCCACATTTTCAGATTTAGGGGGTATTTATAGGCCATGGGAAGAAATCCACTTTCCCAAAATGCCCTGGGACCAAATTACCAAAATACCCCTATTTTGTCTTTTTCCTTATCATTTTCATGACTCACTCCTTTGAATGTTGACTTGGCCATTTGGCCACTTCTTGGCCATGCAATGGTCTTGTGTCTTGGCCACTTGTGTGGCCGATAATTAAGGGTCTCCAACAGATCAATTTTGATCAGGTTTTTGGCGTTTCCGGTCCCGGTACTTTGCGTACGGCTGTTCTAAAAATATTCCGATGACTTCCTTATGATCTCCTAATTTTTCTTAAGTAATATTCTAGGGTTATTTAGGTATTTATGAATGGTCGTTTATAGCCGTACCTTTTACAGATACTTTAGACGCGCGGTTGTATTCAGATGGCAAAAAGGGTTTGTTCTAGTGTCTGCAGAATTTCCTGAAACTGAGCAGAATTTTTTCTACAGACAGTTTAACCTAAGAGTTTATATTTTTAATAGTTTATCCCACAACGAGAATCGCTGAACAGCGGTCGAGCGAGATTTTCGCCGAGGAGGAAACAGGATGCTACATGATGAATCGCCAATTTTTCTCGTATAGGATTTGAGTTGATCTAAGGTATTTATGAACTTTTTTCCGTAACCTTATATTTTATAGATACCTTAGACCCACGGTTATACTCGGATGACCAAAAGGATTCGCTCCAGTGTCTGCAGAATTTTAGGAAAACGAGCAGAATTATTTCTACAGACACTTTTAATCCAAAGGCTTGGGTGAGGGATTGTTTCCCTTATTTGATTAATGAAATCTTTGCTAAGGGAAAAAAGCGGGATGTTACATTCCACGCCCCTTAGAAAAATTTCGTCCCCGAAATTTCCAAACACTTATCATATCATTCTTGTCTCTTTCGCTTAGGGGTTGAGGGTTGCTTACTTGGTAACTGAGTTGTAGCGGGGGTTTCCTGATCATGAGGGTATAATTCCTTATGATCCCTGAATTGACTCCTTAGACTTCCTTTTGCTCACCCCTTCCATCCAGGTCTCGCTACGTTTCTTTGGTTTATGAGTTGAGTTACCCATTGTTTGTTTTCCATGGTAAAATGTCTCATCACCCGTGTTTACCAAGCTTTCATCTTATCAAGGGTGGATCTAAAACCTTCTTGTCCTATCTTGGTAGGGGTACTTAGGTCGCTCCTATTGTTGCTTAGCGGTTCTTGTCCTTTAGTGTAATTGAGTCCACACTCAGGTTTATCTTTCGGTCTCATGTCCACTTCCCTTTTCCATGGGAATAAAATTTGGGAGGATTGTCCTTTTCTTTTCTCTTGTATAATGAGCTTTTGCTTTGTCTAATTTACTCGAATTGCCATATTCTTTTGAGCCTCCTATCTGATTAACATTTGTCGTTTCACATGACACTCCAACAATCATCCGGCCTTCCTGACATTTGTAGGTACAACTTTAAACCTCCTTAGATACTTGTTCAAAACACCCGAAGAAGCTATCTCTATCATTGATTTCATGGCCTTGACGGATCAACAAGGCCAATACCATAGAGGACCCAACAGAGGAGGAATGCTTGAATTAGGCACAAACGATGCAATACTCGCTCAAAACAAGCAACTCCAACAATAAATAGACGAGGTGATGAAGACCTTAAGCGAGCTGCCAAAGCAAATCATAGAAGCACGAGACTCTAAAAAGCAGCAGGTATTTCAATGTGAAATTTGTAATGGTGATCACCCGTCTAGTGCTTGTTATTTCAGGGAAGAAGAAGTACACTTCCTTGACAACCAGCAAAGGCCGCCCTATCAGAATAATTTCCAAAGAGGGCCAAATTTTCAGTCATGGAGGCAAGAGGCAGGACCTTCATTCAAAAAAGCTCCGCAACAGCCATATCAACCACCCCGCCCATATCAGAATCAGCCACCGATGCCTCTAAATTCCAAGATAGAGGAGACATGCAATCAGTTTATGCAACAAACGATGATCAATCAAAAGAACCATGACGCCACTATAAGGGGTTTGGAACTACAACTTGGACAACTGGCTACTGATATAGCGGATTTGAAGAAAAATAGATTCGCGGCCAACCCGGAGCTGAACCCCAAAGACTCTTGTCGAGGGAAGAGGTCTGATGATGAAGAAGGGAGCTGAAAGAAACAGGCGTCGAGCTAACGACGGAAAATAAGCGCTTCCTGGGAGGCAACCCAGTGTTTGTGAGTTTTTATTATTTTAGTAGTCTATTATTTTAAGGTGATAAGAATTAATTTTTATGAAAAAATGGCGAAAAAGAATGTTAAAATTCGAAAAGAAACAAATCAGATACAGTTACCGCTCAGCGGAAATTATGGTTCGCTCAGCAGTACCTTCGCTCAACGAAAGAATTTTATCGCTCAGCGACCTTAACCGAATTTAGCATTCTATTTTCTCAATTAAAGGTTTATTGAATCATGAATTGGGTTGGGAATCCTAAATGGCTAATCTTTTTCAACAAATGCTAACATGAAGCACTTGAATTTCTAACCTAATAACTGATTTTTAAACCTTTTCCTCAGTTTTCAAATTGGTGCTACATGATTTGATTTGAAAATAAGATTCCTAGCTGGTGTAGAATTGAAAAATTGTCAAGAAAGGAAATCTTGTAAAAGTACTTTATGATCAGAAACAAGGAATTGAAAGGAACATGTGTTACTTTGAATCCATAAAATTATTGTGGGAAATTCTGGCCACATCAAAACGGGAAATTCTGACCGCTATTGCTGGAAATTTTGTCTGTAAAAGGATTCAAAATAAAACCATTTGAATTTGGTCATATCAATCTCTCTAATGCTACTTGGAGAAGGAAGTTTTTGATTGTTTTTGCAGGCCGGAGAACAAATAACGAATTTTCCTACAAACAACAAAGGAGAGACACATTTCTAGAGGATGAAGAGCATGAGTCATTGAGGGAAAGATGAGCCTCTATCTCCTCAATCAAAAGAAGTACCCCACACTGCAAGAAGGCTACAAGAATTCACCATTTGGTCTCCAAACAGGGAGTTTTCTAAACACCTTAGTTATTTAATTTTTAGCATTTTAATTTTCTGTAGTTAGGGTAATATGTGTATAAGACTTGTTGTTGAAAATAAAGTATTAGTTTATTTTACTTGGGATTTGATGCATGAACACATACAACATATGAATTGAATTGTTTCAGTATCCATAATAGACCTTGTGCGTACACGCATAGATACCACGAGCATGACAAGATGCATCTTCACTTGTTTGCACACACATAACCTTGAAAATGTTTTTTGAAATTGAGGAAATTAACCCTGACCCAAGTGAGGGAGTGAGCCTAAACACTAAGTGAGATAGAAAGAATCACCATTGTTTTGCACAATTGAATTTGTTTGAGTCTCTAATTTTGATAATTGTATGGGAAGAATAGGAAATGATCAAGGCATTCTGTTCATTAGAATTAAACCCACGTGGCCACATAAAGCCTACCTTAATTAGGAATATCCTTTGGTACCCCATTTTAGCCTAACATGAGAAATTTATTGTTTCATAATTCTTGAGCCTTGAAAGAAAAACAATGATCTCCCTTAAAATTCGGAATTAAGAGAGCATTCAAATTGGATTATGTGCAAAAATCTAAGTCAGGGGGAGACAAGGATGAGCAAAAGTAGGAAGCAATAAAGAAATTGAATCCAAAGAGAAAGAACAGAAGTAAGAGGGCTGAAAAAGATGAAAAATCTTATTCTCAATCCCAAAAAGACAAAAAAGAAAAAGAAAAAGAAAAAGGGAATGAGGAAAAGAACAAAGAAGAAAAAGGGTAAATAAACAATGTTGAAAAACAGGAGAAAACATGAGTTGGTTTTCAAAGCTCTCTTAATTACGAATATTTGCATACCCAGAAAAACCAATTTTTCTTGTAGCCTGGCCCCATTACAACCCTTCAAAGTCCTTCTGTGATCCTTGCATGACCACACTCTTGGATTGAATCGTGAGACAGGTAACGAATTTAAATTGTTGTGATTCAATGGTGACAATGAGGGAAACAGTCACCTTGAACTGGTTCACTGACCATTGTGCGATGAAGATAATTTCCTTGATGGAAAAGACATTGGATAGTGTGATTTGTTCTAGCATTCAAGTGATTGTGCATTTGATTAATGTTAAGGATCTTCTATGATATCTCACAGGTCTCAAGCTTGAAATGTATGAAATAATTCAATTCATTGCAATAACCGCATGTTCATGAGCATCGATTATTTGTAAAATAATTCTATTACCTCTTGTTTGAGGACAAACAAGGTTTTAAGTCAGGGGGAGTGATAAGTGCCCAATTTACACAATTCTGACTTATTAAAATGGCACTTAGTTGCGTACATTTTGAAGAATTATCTAATTAAATTTCCCATTTTTTGTAGGTTTATAATATATTCTAAAGATGGATGCAAGCAGATTAAATGAAGAATAATCCTAAAAAGAATGGAGAAAAGGGCAAAATAGGAAAAAGAGCTTAAAAGAGGAAACCACGCAAGAAGACCGCTCATCGGTAACTGAAGATCGCTCAGCGCATGTCACGACAAGGAACCGCTAAGCGGAAGACTCTGTATCGCTCAGCGATGAAACCTACTGGAGCAACTTGCGAGCTGCGTATTTATTGAGCCAGCTGGCGCCAGCCTGGATTGCGGCGCCGCTCTGACACGTCGGCACCGCCCCTGTAAAAGCTGCCGGCGCATTTATTACATCGCATAAAATGATGATGCCGCTCAGCGATAAAGTACAAGTCACTCAGTGGAGGAGCCTTTATCGTTCAGCGATGGTACCCAAACCGCTGAGTGATGCCCTTGAACTTTGCCTATAAATAGAGGAGGCCGTGCCATTCATGAAAGAATCAATCCATACCCATTTCCCCTCCAAATTTCATTCTTTTACATTTTCCTTTGTACTTCATAGTTTAGGTTAGTTTAGCAACAAAGAGGAGGCCGGTGAAGGAGCCGAGAGATCGAGGAAGCTTGGCGAATCGCTGTCATGATAGCGTGATAACGTGTCATGGTAAGCGTCCAAACCTTGCCTCTGAGATTCTCTTGTAAGATGGATTTCTAATCCTCTTGTTGTTGGGATTTTGATGAATATTGTAGTATGATTGTATCCATGTAACTTTTTGCATATGAATCTATTAATTTCTATTGATTAGCTTGAATGATTTTAATCTTAATGCTAGCTTTGTTTAGTGTTTTGATTCTTGATTTGGGACTTACTTGTATGAACGAAAGTTATGCTAATTAAGTTGTAACCAAGTTAATGTCAATATTGCTATGCTTAACTAGATTATAGACTTGAAAGTTGTGAACGAAAGTTACAATTATTAGAGTCGGATCTAAATCAATTCATCTAATTTTCTTGCTGTAACTGGAATGAAGATTAGTTGTTTAACATCGGGATTAATGCTGGCGTACTTTTTTAAGTTTGTGTGCGAGAGTGACAACTTAATAAAGGAAACCTGTGAACTTTTCATGTACGAAAGCGATGAACAAGTTAAGAACTGGTGGCGGGCAATCAATGAAATGATAATTCTGTGTAATAAGTAATGGATGTATGAAACTATGATATGATTCAATTCCCAACAAGCTCTGGATCTACCTCTGATTTGTTGCCTCTTTATTTTCATGTCATTTATTTCTTTAGTTTGTTTAACTATTAAATCAAATTACCAAACCTTTACCTCATTGTTTAATTAACTAAGCTCAAGAACGGTATTTTGCAACTCTCTGTGGATTCGACTACACCCGACTATACTGCAATTGGATTCTTCGTGAATCTAAAAGCCGTAAAGAAGGATATATATATTTAATTTGACGACGAAAGTGTAAAATGAGCTTTCAACAAAATTAGCACAGTGTGACAAACTAAAGTTGTGTTAAGAGTGGGGAAAGTGCTATTTGGCTTTCAACAAATTTGGCGCCGTTGCCGGGGAGTTGCGTCAAAATACATAGCTTGAGTTTTGTTTGATTAAGCAATTGTGAATATTTGTAAAATATTGTATAGTTCTTATTTTGTTATTTTGTAAACTCTCTTGTTCTAATCTTATTGGCTAGTGTACAATTTCTTAGTTATTGCTAGGTAAAGCTTCAAAAGATTAATTGTTGTTCGACCCTGAGATTGAAGCTACTTCAAGGAAAAACAGTAAAATGAAAAAGAGACAACTAGCCAAACAAAGACAGGAGGAGCAAGAGGCAACTTCATCATCAATCTCTTCAGAATCCAACCAAGAAGAAACCATGACGGACAACACAGGAGCTGGTAACACTACAGGAGCCAGTGACAACGGGGGTTTTGTCAACTTCACCCTTAGGAACATCATAAAAATGAGCAGAACCACTGGAGCTCAACGATCACCTCAGATGCAACCTGGCCTTGTACAATTATTATATGCTAACCCATTTGCAGGTTTGGATCATGAGGATCGGTACGCTCATTTGACAAAGTTTTACGAACTCTATGGGACCGCGGGGATGTCAGAAGCCGATGAAGAATCAATCTTTTTGAGGATGTTTCCCCTGACGCTGATTGGAAAAGCCAAAGAGTGGTTGCTGGATCAACCACAAAATGTTTTGTCTAATTGGGATCAATTAGAGGAAAAGTTCTGTGCGAGGTATTTTTCTCAATCCAAATATATGGATTTAAAAACTGCAATTTCTACTTTTGTACAGGCACCCGGAGAAAGTCTTTGCGAGGCCTGGGAAAGATATAAATCGATGCTGAGGAAATGCCCCAATCACGAGTTTGATGCACGAACACAAATTCATATCTTCAGAAATGGACTCCAACAATAGCACAAATTTATGCTTGATGCTGCAGCTGGTGGACAGATAATGTCCAAAACACCCGAAGAAGCTATCTCTATCATTGATTCCATGGCCTTGACGGATCAACAAGGCCAATACCACAGAGGACCCAAAAGAGGAGGAATGCTTGAATTAGGCACAAACGATGCAATACTCGCTCAAAACAAGCAACTCCAACAACAAATAGACGAGGTGAAGAAGACCTTAAGCGAGCTGCCAAAGCAAATCAGAGAAGCTCGAGACTCTAAAAAGCAGCAGGTATTTCAATGTGAAATTTGTAATGGTGATCACCCGTCTAATGCTTGTTATTTCAGGGAAGAAGAAGTACACTTCCTTGACAACCAGCACAGGCCGCCCTATCAGAATAATTTCCAAAGAGGGCCAAATTTTCAGTCATGGAGGCAAGAGGCAGGACCTTCATTAAAAAAAGCTCTGCAACAGCCATATCAACCACCCCGCCCGTATCAGAATCAGCCACCGATGCCTCTAAATTCCAAGATAGAGGAAACATGGAATCAGTTTATGCAACAAACGATGATCAATCAAAAGAACCATGACGCCACTATAAGGGGTTTGGAACTACAACTTGGACAACTGGCTACTGATATAGCAGATTTGAAGAAAAATAGATTCGTGGCCAACCCGAAGCTGAACCCCAAAGACTCTTGTCGAGGGAAGAGGTCTGATGATGAAGAAAGGAGCTGAAAGAAACAGGCGTCGAGCTAACGACGGAAAACAAGCGCTTCCTGGGAGGCAACCTAGTGTTTGTGAGTTTTTATTATTTTAGTAGTCTAATATTTTAAGGTGTTAATAATTAATTTTTATGAAAAAATGGTGAAAAAGAATGTTAAAATTCGAAAAGAAAAACAAATCAGATTCAGTTACCGCTCAGCGGAAATTATGGTTCGCTCAGCGGTACCTTCGCTCAGCGAAAGAGTTTATCGCTCAGCGACCTTAACCGAATTTAGCATTCTGTTTTCTCAATTAAAGGTTTATTGAATCATGAATTGGGTTGGGAATCCTAAAGTGCTAATCTTTTTCAACAAATGCTAACATGAAGCACTTGAATTCTAACCTAATAACTGATTTTTAAACCTTTTCCTCAGTTTTCAAATTGGTGCTACATGATTTGATTTGAAAATAAGATTCCTAGCTGGTGTAGAATTGAAAAATTGTCAAGAAAGGAAATCTTTTAAAAGCACTTTATGATCAGAAACAAGGAATTGAAAGGAAAATGTGTTACTTTGAATCCATAAAATTATTGTGGGAAATTCTGGCCACATCAAAACGGGAAATTCTGACCGTTATTGCAGGAAATTCTGTCTGCAAAAGGATTCAAAATAAAACCATTTGAATTTGGTTATATCAATCTCTCTAATGCTACTTGGAGAAGGAAGTTTTTGATTGTTTTTGCAGGCCGGAGAACAAATAACGAATTTTCCTACAAACAACAAAGGAGAGACACATTTCTAGAGGATGAAGAGCATGAGTCATTGAGGGAAAGATGAGCCTCTATCTCCTCAATCAAAAGAAGTACCCCACACTGCAAGAAGGCTACAAGAATTCACCATTTGGTCTCCAAACAGGGAGTTTTCTAAACACCTTAGTTATTTAATTTTTAGCATTTTAATTTTCTTTAGTTAGGGTAATATGTGCTTAAGACTTGTTGTTGAAAACAAAGTATTAGTTTATTTTACTTGGGATTTGATGCATGAACACATACAACATATGAATTGAATTGTTTCAGTATCCATAATAGACCTTGTGCGTACACGCATAGATACCACGAGCATGACAAGATGCATCTTCACTTGTTTGCACACACATAACCTTGAAAATGTTTTTTGAAATTGAGGAAATTAACCCTGACCCAAGTGAGGGAGTGAGCCTAAACACTAAGTGAGATAGAAAGAATCACCATTGTTTTGCACAATTGAATTTGTTTGAGTCTCTAATTTTGATAATTGTATGGGAAGAATAGGAAATGATCAAGGCATTCTGTTCATTAGAATTAAACCCACGTGGCCACATAAATCCTACCTTAATTAGGAATATCCTTTGGTACCCCATTTGAGCCTAACATGAGAAATTTATTGTTTCATAATCCTTGAGCCTTGAAATAAAAACAATGATCTCCCTTAAAATCCGGAATTAAGAGAGCATTCAAATTGGATTGCAAAAATCTAAGTCAGGGGGAGACAAGGATGAGCAAAAGTGGGAAGCAATAAAGAAATTGAATCCGAAGAGAAAGAACAGAAGTACGAGGGCTGAAAAAGAAGAAAAATCTTATTCTCAATCCCAAAAAGACAAAAAAAGAAAAAGAAAAAGAAAAAGGGATTGAGGAAAAGAACAAAGAAGAAAAAAGGTAAATAAACAATGTTGAAAAACAGGAGAAAATAGGAGTTGGTTTTCAAAGCTCTCTTAATTACGAATATTTGCATACCCAGAAAAACCAATTTTTCTTGTAGCCTGGCCCCATTACAACCCTTCAAAGTCCTTCTGTGATCCTTGCATGACCGTACTCTTGGATTGAATCGTAAGACAGGTAACGAATTTAAATTGTTGTGATTCAATGGTAACAATGAGGGAAACAGTCACCTTGAACTAGTCCATTGACCATTGTGCGATAAAGATAATTTCCTTGATGGAAAAGACATTGGATAGTGTGATTTGTTCTAGCATTCAAGTGATTGTGCATTTGATTAATGTTAAGGATCTTCTATGATATCTCACAGGTCTCAAGCTTGAAATGTATGAAATAATTCAATTCATTGCAATAACCGCATGTTCATGAGCATCGATTATTTGTAAAATAATTCTATTACCTCTTGTTTGAGGACAAACAAGGTTTTACGTCAGGGGGAGTGATAAGTGCCCAATTTACACAATTCTGACCTATTAAAATGGCACTTATTTGCGTACATTTTAAAGAATTATCTAATTAAATTCCCCTTTTTTTTGTAGGTTTCTAATATATTCTAAAGATGGATGCAAACATATTAAATGAAGAATAATCCCAAAAAGAATGGAGAAAAGGGCAAAATAGGAAAAAGAGCTTAAAAGAGGAAACCAGGCGAGAAGACCGCTCAGCGGTAACTGAAGATCGCTCAGCGAAAGACTCTGTATTGCTCAGCGATGAAGCCCACCGGAGCAACTTGCAAGCGGCGCATTTATTGAGCCAGCTGGCGCCAGCCTGGATTGTGGCGCCGCCCTGACACGTCGGCACCGCCCCTGCAAAAGCTGCCAGCACATTTGTCCGCGTGAAATGATGATGCCGCTCAGCGATAAAGTACAAGTCGCTCAGCGGAGGAGCCTTTATCGCTCAGCGATGGTACCCAAACCGCTGAGCGATGCCCTCGAACTTTGCCTATAAATAGAGGAGGCCGTGCCATTCATGAAAGAATCAATCCATACCCCATTTCCCCTCCAAATTTCATTCTTTTACATTTTCCTTTGTACTTCATAGTTTAGGTTAGTTTAGCAACAAAGAGGAGGCCGGTGAAGGAGCCGAGATCGAGGAAGCTTGGCGAATCGCTGTCATGATAGCGTGATAACGTGTCATGGTAAGCGTCCAAACCTTGCCTCTGAGATTCTCTTGTAAGATGGATTTCTAATCCTCTTGTTGTTGGGATTTTGATGAATATTGTAGTATGATTGTATCCATGTAACTTTTTGCATATGAATCTATTAATTTCTATTGATTAGCTTGAATGATTTTAATCTTAATGCTAGCTTTGTTTAGTGTTTTGATTCTTGATTTGGGACTTACTTGTATGAACGAAAGTTATGCTAATTAAGTCATAACCAAGTTAATGTCAATATTGCTATGCTTAACTAGATTATAGACTTGAAAGTTGTGAACGAAAGTTACAATCATTAGAGTCGGATCTAAATCAATTCATCTAATCTTCTTGCCGTAACTAGAATGAAGATTAGCCGTTTAACATCTAGATTAATGCTGGCGTACTTTGTTAAGTTTGTGTGCGAGAGTGACAACTTAATAAAGGAAACCTGTGATCTTTTCATGCGCGAAAGCGATGAACAAGTTAAGAACTGGTGGCGGGCAATCAATGAAATGAAATTTTTCTGTGTAATAAGTAATGGATGCATGAAACTATGATATGATTCAATTCCCAACAAGCTCTGGATCTACCTCTGATTTGTTGCCTCTTTATTTTCATGTCATTTATTTCTTTAGTTTGTTTAACTATTAAATCAAATTACCAAACCTTCACCTCATTTTTTAATTAAGTAAGCTCAAGAACGGTATTTTGCAACTCTCTGTGTGGATTCGACTACACCCGACTATACTGCAATTGGATTCTTCGTGAATCTGAAAGCCGTAAAGAAGGATATATATATTTAATTTGACGACGAAAGTGTAAAATGAGCTTTCAACAAAATTAGCACAGTGTGACAAACTAAAGCTGTGTTAAGATTGGGGAAAGTGCTATTTGGCTTTCAATAGACATCCCCACTCAAAATTTCGTGTAGAATCCAAAAATAACATTAGTTTTTCATGATAAAAATCTCAGCATACAGTTCCCTTTAAAATCATTTCATATGCCTATTTACGTCTTAGGCGTTCCTAAGTTCTGACAGAATCACAGACAGCACCAACAAGTCCAGACAATCATCAACAACATATATTTACATCAAAGTCACATAAAGGCATCCTAACCGCATATATATCTAATCATGAAACCACCTAAACAGTGGATAAGTCGGTTACCCACGTTTTCGCGTCCGACGACGGTTTCTGCTGCTTCCTAGGCCTTGTCTCCAACGATGATGCTTCCTAGTTCTTCTTGGGCTGAATTTCTTCAAGCTTCCTCTAGGGATTATGAGGGATTTTTTTGGGTTAAGGTTAGGGAGTTATGGAAGAACTTTGTCTAGGTTTAGTGTAGGAGGTCTCTAGGTCTTCGGTTTAACTGAATAACGATTGATTGTGTGATCGGACAGAGTTTTGACAAGATTTTCCATTTTTCCTCCACATTTTCAAATTTAGGGGGGGTATTTATAGGCCATGGGACGAAATCCACTTTCCCAAAATGCAACACCCCTGCTAACTGCCCACTTCCATGGTAGTAAGCAATGCTCATAGGGTTGTTGTTCGTTGTGTAGGGTTACTTATAGCCCTTACTTTTACCTTTGCAAATAATTCTTACACAGAAATAGGGACCAATTTGAAAATCGTTCGTGTGCTTATCAAGTTATAAATTAGGAGCCATGTGTGATAAAGAAACATATAACAACAATCGCTAGTATCTACCGTATGTTAGGTAGAGGTCAGAGTGGAATATGAAAAACAATTGTGTATATATATATATATATATATATATACAACAAAGGTCCCAAAAATACAGATACACATTTGCCTTAATAATACATATGTACACAAAGGTATAAAAGGCAGAGAACATAATACAAAACATGTGTCACTTTAGAGCGATCATAGTCAGTTTGCTCCAGCTCCAATCTATAGTTTATGTCGCCCACCATGTGTCTCTTGGGTTAAGCTCTTTGCTATGTCCACCTGGATCCATAATCGAGTGGGGGTGAGAACTTTGGGTCCTCAGTAGGTCCCTGTGGCTACCTATGATTCATTTACTGGAATATCCTCCAGGCCGCTCAGGTGTTTCTAAGTGAAAACATGCATACTAGCATCCTATTGATTATTATCTGGCCTAAAGTCCTGAATGGCTTTATCTAAGATTATCTAGGTGATAGGGGAACTAGTCTTTCTTACTGATAGGGGAACTAGTCTTTCTTACTAAGTCTGCGTGCTTGTGAATCCTACACTTTAGTTATAATTAAGCTATCAGTCTCGGGTCGTTTCCTTGACTTACATCATACATAAACATCCATGACTATGCATATATACTTTATCACATACATAC
>QANU01034343.1:1924-21173 GCA_003254905.1 Nissolia schottii
CCCCCCCCCCCCCCCTCATATCCTTAAAGAAGGCAGAAATCACAATCTGTTCATCTTAGTTGGCTATAGCTGCTGTTTCCCAAGGCTTAAACTCCTAGCTAATCATATCATTATGTTTTTCTGTGTAGGTACCGTCTGTTTAGAGATGATGATATATTAGGGACACTGCATGATTGATGTCCTTGTGGTCATTGGTCCACTCAAGCCCAGCTGTAGCAATTTATGTGCTAGATGTTCTGCTACATTTGAGCAGTTTCTTTCTGTTCTGATTTTTATATATGATATCTACCATCTAAATTTTGTTGTAGACCAAAAAACATTTTCTCGTTGTGGTTTACTACCAAGAATTCTATTTTCTGCAACAATTGGGGAAACTATTTTGTTCCCTATAAAATTCGTGGCTCACATTGCAATGGTTGTTTTCTTTGGCATAGTTAAATGCATTCTGCTGGCCTGAGGGCATGGTTTGACAAACTTTAACATTGCTTCAAGACCCTTGGCTTTGCTGCAGCAAAATGTGACACCTCGCTTTTCATTAAAGTCACACCCAAATATAGCTTCTATGTTCTAGTATATATTGATGATTTAATAATCACTAGGTCTTCTTCTGCAATCATCTCAAACCTGATTACTCAACTCAACAATTCATTTTCCCTCAATGACTTAGGAGACCTACATTACGTTATGGGCACAGAGGCACACAAATCCTCCTCAAATTGCCTTCATATGTCCCAATTCAAATATGTCTCTGATCTCCTCATTAAACCAAAGTTAGTTGACAACAAACTTGCACCTATTCCTATGACATCTGGTCTCAAATTATCCAAGAAAGGAAATTATCTCTTTGAAGATCCATCTCACTACCACTCCATTGTTGGAGCTCTCCAATATGTGACAATCATTTGGCCAAATATGACTTTTTGTGTCAACGTCTGTCAATTCATGCATAGACCTTTGCAATCCCATTGGAAGACAGTTAAGCGGATACTCAGATACCTCAAAGGCATCTTATCTTATGACATACATCTCAGGCCTTCCTCTACCTTACATCTCTCAATTTTGTGATGTTGACTGGGAGCCTGACCCAAATGATAAGCGTTTTACCATTGGTCTTTGTGTTTAGATGGGTTAAAATCCAATTATTTGGCTCTCAAAGAAGCAAGTGGCAGTGTCACGATCCAGTACAGATGCTGAGTACAGAGGACCTGCGCAACTATTTTGGGACTTATGTGGCTTTAGACCGTACCTTTATCCTCACCCCCAACCACCCCAATTATTTATTGTGATAATCTTAGTGTTGTCATGATGTCTGCTAACCCAATTCAACACATCAAATCCGAGCAATTTGAGCTTGATCTTCACTTTGTGAGATAGTAAGTTCAGAAAGGTCTAATTCGGGTACTCACATTCATAAACATGAGCAAGCTGCAGACATTCTCACTAAAGCAGTGTCATCATCTCAGTATCCCTATGTGCGCACCAAACTCAGAATGGAACCATTCTGCAACAGTGAGTTTGAGGAGGGGGTCATAAGGGAGAAGCCATAACTAACTCTTAAGGCAGTTAGGTTGTTGTCCAGTTAGCAAGGTGAGTCAGTAAAGTCAGTTATGCTGACTCAGCAGGTAGTTAGAGTTGTTAGTGATTAGCTTAAGACCATGCGATAAATGTGATGAACTCTTCAGGGTATAAATACTACAACCATAGTGTAAATCAAGTAATGCAATCATAACTCACTCATTTCACATTCTCGCTGCGCTCTCTGGAGACCTTACAATTTTTTTTCTCAACTGTTTTTTTACATCATATCTGACATAAAATGATGAATTTATTATAGTTGGCATGGGCCTGTATGCTTCTCTAATAGTAATGATCGGTTTCTAGGAAGAGTTTAGAATAGAAGCAGTGATGTGCTGTGTAATTATATTCATCCTTCAAATCTTAGATGATACTTGGAAGTGGCTTTCCTTGCACAAATGCATCAAGTAGAACTAGTGATCTAGCTGGTTGAGTGAAGGCAGCTTCATGACCCGCTCCTCTTATGGTGGCAAATGATAATATGTCCCCATATACTTGCGTCCACCCTGCTACCTGAAATAACATACCAAATCAAGTTTGTGTGAAATGGCAGCGTATGGAATATGGATTGATCCTATTTGAGAGTGACTCATCTATCATTGGATGAGATTTTAACAGGTGTGGACCCATTGAAATCTTATTCAATGGTGGACAAGTTATGGGTTGACACAGTGTCTTATGTCACATGAGTATAAATACGTATTCTCTTGAAAATGTGAAACTATTTTCAAGATCAATTGACATGTCAAGTACTAACCTGTTTTCCTTCAAACCAGGCATTATAGGCCACAGTTGTGTTCAATCCAATTTCCTTAGCTAATCCATCGACCAGTGATCGTGATCCAGTTAATGGGATCTCTGAATCTTGGTCTCCACTACACACTTAAAGGGAAATAACTTGGCTATTTGCTTTTAAAAATGTTATGCCTTGATGAATCATGGTAGGTAGGTAGGTAATGTAAGCTTAATTAATTAATGATAATGATTAGAGTAAAATCATTTAAATTACCTGTAGACTAGAACCCGGATGCCAGACTTAACAAGTGAAGCTAGAATAGGAATCATTGGTGTCTCAACATTCTGCCAATCGTAATTAACAACGCTGCAATTAACACAAGGCCAATGGTATGTTTTAGAAAAAGGGGGTCTAATAATTGTTTGCCTAATTACTACACTTTTTCAATAAGTTCTTTAAAGTTATTATTATCTGCATAGATCTAAAGCACTCAATAATATATGCCATCTTTTGAGAAGAAAAATTACTTGCTACAAATTGACCAGTTGGAGACCCCAACAAGCTTGCCGTGGAAAGCATCCTGTACTTCTTTCCTGTTTAAGTACCTCGTTGTTTTGTCATCCACGCATACATCTATCTTTTCTTTTTCTTGCTACATAAGCAAGGCATCCAAAAGGAAGAGAATGAAAACTATTGGGAAAAGATAAATAAATAAAGGTTTAGATATGATCCAGGTCCCGCCAAAATTTTGTGACTTGGTTGAAGTTCTTAAAAAATGTTTTTGTTGGTTTTGGTCGAAACATATCATAAGTTACATGATTTTAGTCTGTATCATTAATGAAACTCTGATTCTAGTCCCTATTGTTAGTGAACCTTTGTTATTGCTCATTAGCAGTGTCATGTGAGAAAAATACACTCATTCAACCCATAACGCAATCTAAACTCGACCCATAACATAGCACAAATTTGACCCATAACCTACTATTTGACTCGATCTTGGGTGGTGGTTAGGTCACAATTTGAGAGCAAATTTGGGTCAAATAATAGATTATGGGCCAAGTTACGGGTTAAGTAAGTTTATTTTGTTGACATAGCACTATTGACATGACACTTTGTTAGCTATGTTAAAAATTAATAGTTTTACTAATGACAAAGACTGAAACCATGTAATTTGTGATATGTTTGGACCAAAACTAAAAAATTATTTTTTTATGGATGTAAACCAAATTTTAAAAATTTCTTAGGGATGAGACATATTTAAGCCATAAATAAATAAATAAAATTGAAGTAATTAATGAGGATGGCGATGCAGATATTAATGGATGATGCTTACCATTCGATTCAGCGCATAAGCTTGTTGGTTCACTGATGGCAAACATACATCAAGTGTGACATCATCTATATCAGTATAATTGGAAATCTCAATCGACACTAGTTTGTATACTCTTGCACAATCATCAGTGATATTCCCATTTTCAATATAAAGTTGTCTATTAATTTGAGAGTAGTTGCACACTGTATTGAGGAGTTGGTAAGTTGAATCTGATATGAGCCCGTGGGACCATTGAAATTCTGCTCTGGAGTTTAAATCAGTGTCAAATTCTAGAAGAGGATTCCCTATCTGCAAATTCCAGCATAGATACCAATCAATTATACATTTTAAGATTGAAATCTATTGAATTCTAAATAATTGATTTGGGTTAGATTGGTCTATGACCCAAAATAGGAATTAGGATTATACTTATTGACATTGTAAATAATTAGAGAATTGATTAATAGAAAGTGCTTGACATTTATCAAGTTTTGAAGATTGACTCAAATAAGTCTTGTGGAGTTTGAGAATCAGACTTAAATATAATTCTATTAAATAGAGTCAATTTTTTTTCTAGTTAATTGACATCGTTTAAATCCGAAATCTTATTTAATCATGATAATTGTTATGTTTTAATTATTGAAAAATTTTCATCTATGCTTACTGCTATCCCCTTAAAATTGAAAGTGGTGTTGGTTTGAACAATAAGGTGTGCCAATTGCGGAACATAGTGACCTACAAAAAGTAAAATAAAATATTAGCTCCTTTGCTGCATTCTCAAAATAAATTAATATATTATTCATTTATTTTATGCCAATTTTTTCTTACCTGCATAGCTCTCCCCTGTGATAAAGAAGTCATTTTTTGTGTACTTTGAGAATTTAGTAAACCAACGTTGTAGGAAAACAAGGTTATCCCTTGCTGGAAAACAACAAGTCCATCGTTAGCTTCTTCGTAAATGTTGACTAAATCTTTAAATTTGTTTTTAACATAAATAACATTAGTCAAATTTGCTCTTAAGTTTTAAAAAAATAGTAAATTAATCCCAAAAATTAGCATTCATACATCAAATTTATCTTTGGTGTTAAGAATCCAAGGACAAATTTAATGGACAGGGTGTCGACTTTTGAAACAAATTTAATATATGGATACTAACTTAAGAAAGAATTTACTATTTTCTAAAGTTTGGAATAAAATTGCATGTTGGACACGCATTTAAAGGTTTCTTCAATACAATTAGGTGATAAAATGTAAAGTCTTTACGAAATCATGGTTCTTTTGTGGGGCTGTCAACACAAGTCTAGCACGCGAGTCCGGCTCGCGAATAGTAAAATACTTGTTTAACTCAGCTTGTTTATTGTTAAAATAGACATAACTTACATACTAACTCATTTATCCACATTAAATAGACGGATTAAATATATAAAACTCAGCTCACAAATAATAATAAAAAATTCGTTTAACTCAATCCATTTAACTTGTAAGTTATATGGGTTATGTCTAATCTAGTTGAGTTGACCACAACTATGTTGGTTTATTACAATTTAAATGTTATCATACACAAAATGAGGTGGAAAGAACCTGTAATTTCATCGGTAACTGAGTCATAGAAAGATTTATTGATAGAGTAGGAGAAACCAACGCCAGCCGGATCCAAATATAACATATTTGCAACTGTAATACAAGGAGAAAATTAATAAGCAATTTTGCGCTACAAGTAAAATGGAATGGACTATATATTATTTTCTATTATGTTTATAAGATGTGTAATTTTTCATATACAGATAACATTTCTTACTTCATAAATAAAACATAATATTCAGCATAGTTGAATTTATGGACTACCTTTGTTCCAACTATAATCATGTTTCACAAGAACATTGCCATCCAATGATGTAAAAGGACCATGCTCAGCAAAAGCTCCAATTCCAAGGGACGAACAAGCAGGCCCTTCAAAAAGAGTTAAAACCAATAATTAGCCTAAACATTTAAAAATTAAAAAAAAAAAAAAAGATCTTTTTTCTATACAGTTGAAGGAAGATTTTTTTTTTTAATATTACATCTGAAAAAACAGGTGTTTCGGGAAATTCATCCAAACACAAGTCCTAAGTCAGAATTCATGCATATTGATATCATACAAAAACAATAGATAATACCTCCTTCCAACCATAGGACAAGTGGCTTGGAAGCAGGGTCTGCTTCAGCTTCAACAAAGTAATAAAACAAAGCTCTTTCATGCTTATCATGAATATTGCTGGATATCATAAATTCACACTAATGTAGCCTGAATATTGCTGGAATGTGACTGGTGGCTGCCCCGGCAAGCTGCTTATCTTATCAGATTCTGGAAGCTTTGCATTCACCGCAAGTGCTTGTGCTATCACTACAATCATTGTAGCAAATGCAATAATCACAGTATAACATGGCTCAACTATCATAGCTACTGATCGAGATGTGAATGTTTCTTTGGCTTAATTAATAATTGAGTTGAGGGATGAATCATTGAATGCAAAGGAATATATATATATATATATTGTGGCCATGAAAGGCACCAGACAAATATTGTTCCATTACAATGAAACACGTGTAAATGTGGAAAATTGTAGTCAACGCTTGGAAAAATTGGTGTGACCTGTCCTTTTGGATCCATATGATGCATGACTATGGACAGTGATTTTATTATGTTTGAAAAGTATGTCAATAAAATAAGTGAGTTTATTTATTAACAATTATGTTAAATAAGGATGAGGTATTATAAAATTAAATTCACACGATAATCTGATCTCTAAGAACTGTTTTAACATTGAAGTCGACGACTTAGCAAAAGACATTGAATTCAAAGGTATTACCATGCATGCCAAAGAAAAGTATTATCTAATTTCAAAAACCGCTAGGATACACAGCCTCCGGTTTCCCACAAACCAGGTGTGTTGGCAATTGCATTTTTACCAACTCCAGCATATGGTATCTTACTCAAACTCTTCCCCTATAAGATCTGCCATCTTTCATTTTTCTCCAGCAACCAGCCTTACTTAATTGACTGCATACAGAGGGAATCCGCACCCCCCCCCCCCACACAAAAAAAAAGTGACTGAAAAGTAAAAAGACACAAAAGAAAATAGGAAATAAAGAGAAGAATCTAGAACCCTTTGTTTTAAGAGGAGCATAAACCCTTCGAAAAAACCTACCTAGCGGAAACCCCCAGATTCAGATTTCTCCAGAAGCCGAAAGGGGACTCCAACATTTTCATCTTGCATTGTGTTGTTTGATCCTTCCAAATGGCGAATCGCTTCATTCCGCTATTCAATCGGGTCTTGGTGGAGAAAAATCGTTCCTCCATCCGAAACCAACGCTGGCATTCTGTTGCCCGAGAAATCCACCAAGGTTCCGAAATTTGTTCTTACCCATTTCAGTGCCCCCTTCTGGGTCTTCGTTTTTCATCTCAAAATTTTATCTTGCATTAGCAACATGGATTGGACGCAACTGTTATTGAATTTTTAGCTGTCTTCTAACCTGGTTAGCATTCAGATTTGTGTTATAGTTCGGTTATAGTGTTGACCATGGCATTTGATGGTGGAAATATCTTCTTACGATGTCTATCCTGTGAGGAAATGTAGCTAACAAACAGATGCCAGTTGTTTTTGAGATTGCACGTGGTTTAGAAGAATTCTGTGTTTCTTTATAGAGTGAATGTCTCTTTTTGTATTTCCAATAGCTACTAAGGATGTGCCTGTGAGTTTTGTTTTGGAGGAGAAGGAAATGAAAGGAAAGGTTTTATGGGGCTTAGTTACGATTTTGAGATGTTAAATCCATGATTTAAGCCCCCAAAAACCTTTCCTTTCCTTCCCTTCTAAATCAAAACTCACAAACACACCTTTAATGGGTTGAAAGAATAGTTAAATATAGCAGAATAGTGTAGCGGGTTTGGTGCTGGCTGCTATGCTGTTTTACAGTGTTAATTTGGCACTGTAGCAGAAATAACAGGTTTTTGCCAGAACGCTATTTCTGCTATTTCGCTATTGATAAACTAGTCTCATTGTTAGGCAGAACAAAATTATGGGTTGGTTTGGTTTGTTAAATTTTCTCACTGTTTGACTACCCATCCCAGTTTGGGGAAAACTATTTTTGTGTCTTTTGCCTTCAGGATTTGGAAAATGAGTGAACTTCCAATTGTTGTTTTCCTTTTTTACTTGTTTCTGTCTTTAGCTCCAAAATGTTCAAAATATGAGTTTTCTTGGTTCAACGTCTATTTTTCAGTGTTGAGTATTACATTTTCTTTTCACTGATAAGTGTAATTTATCTCTGCTATCATACATCCTGTGATACATTCTTGCTTTGTTGAAGTACATTTGATGAACTGCTACTTATTTTTAGCTGAATTCTGGAAAAGTCATTGCTGTTGGCCCTGGCATTCACAATAAGGATGGGAAGCTAATTCCTGTGGCTGTAAAAGAAGGCGGTCCTTTTGCCTGAATTTGGGGGATCTGAGGTCAAGCTCGGTGACAAAGAGTATGTATTTGTTGCTGATACTGATATATTGCATTTATTAACTGTTTATTTTTTCTCCCTCATGCACCTTGAATTTGATATTCTAGATGTCTCTGCACAATGTTTAATTTGATACTTTCTCTTTTTTTCCCCCTCAAAAATACTCCTTTTTAGTTTATTTGAGTTTGGAAATCCTGAATGTTGCATGAAAGAGGTGATAATTTTCAATGCAGTTATTAACTGCCCTAAAATTTAATCTGCTAGGTATAGAAGTGTAATTGGGCCAGGATTATTCTTGAGGACCTATGTTTAGCTAAGAAATTGTTTTTTTCTCATGGAAGCACTTGAACTTTGGTAGTGTTGCCTAAATGAGCATGACACTAGAAGTTTATTCCCTTGTTACAAAGTTGATCCCCTAATGGCTAAATGATATTGAAGACTTCGTGAATCATTAACAAACAAAAATGTCCCTTATTGAAGAAGGAAAAGTTATGTTAGATATTGTGTGCCAATGCTTGGTAATTGCTTTTTTTTTACTTTATGTTATTCATTTGCATTGTGGTTTTTCTTTTGTTCCCTTTCTTTATTTTTGCTTATTTGGACATCACATATCATACACGTTTGATCAGAATCAAAGAAATTAGTCACACATCCAAGCAGTGCACATAGATTGAAGTTTCAGTTGTTATGCTTGAAAATGTCGATAGTTTATAATTGCATCCATGTTAGTAAGCTTCATAACCAATAAATCAGCATGTCCATTTTCTTCCATTGGTTGGATTCAATTTAGTTCACTACATATGGCTGATGACATAGCTTCTGCCAAAAAATTCAAAGATGGACAGAAGATGTTGAATCTTGAGTGCTTACAATTGAATCTGAAAGTAGGAAAAAAAAACCGAATTGTCGTTTATTTTCTCAAGTGTTTTTGGCATACTATCAGACATAAACTGCTGAATTTATTGTAGTTGACATATCTATTAGTAGTAATGATCAGTTCAGAAGAACTTGTGCTTTTTATTATGATAAATAGGAGCAGCAGTGTGCTGTGTACCTGATCTATTCATATTTTGGTGATACTTGGAAGTGGCTTTCCTTGCAAAAATGCTTGAAATAGCACAAGTGATCTAGCTGCTTGTGAAAAGGGAGCTTGATGAGCTGCTCTTATGGTGGCATATGATAAGATGTCACCATATACTTGTGTCCACCGTGCTACCTGAAATATAAATAACATACCAAATAAAGTTTGTGTTAAATGGATGTGTATAGAAAAATGCATGTATTGAAAATATGGAACTTTTCAGGATCTATTAACACTTCGAATATTAACCTGTTTTCCCTCAAACCAGGCTCTGTAGGACACTGTTGTGTTCAATCCAATTTCCTTGCCTAATCCATCGACCAGTGATCGTGATCCAATTAACGGGATCGCTGAATCTTGGTCTCCACTGCACAGGGTAAAGTAACCTTGCCATTGTCATGAAGAGACGGCTGCTATCATATCATATGTGGCAGCTACACACCTCTTGAAAATTGGAATTTTTTTTTTTTAATTTAACCTATTTCAATTCAAGATTTAAAAATATATATATAGAAATTTTGCATCAATTTTTCATTAATTTAATTTAGTTTTTGTTACAAAATAAAATTTTTAAATGTTCATGTATATGAATATTTTTATTCATAAAATTAGTGTTTATCTTATCAAGAACAAACATTAGATCAGTTAAAATTACAGAGCAATGTAGGCGCCAAACTAGATAGCATAAAAACTTATACAACATAGATTTTATATTATAGTTTCAGGCCTTATATTACTAGGCCTAATACTATAAGGATTTATCATGTTCAATGTGCTAAACGAGGCCTTAACTTCCCTAGCATCTCTTTTGCTGAAAAGTAGGAAAATGATCTGAAGAGAAGAGAGAATGAATTTTCTCAATAAAATTTCTTATCTTGTGAAGTTATATGTATTCTCTCACTATTAATTGATGAGGCAAGACTCATACATAGTGTAAATAACAAAAAAAAATATGGATAAGATATCGCACAAGACTTTACATGACAAAAAATTCAATTGAGATGATCAACTTCCCGGCAGAAGATGTTGAATCTCAAGTGCTTACATTTGAATATGAAAATAGAAAACAAATTGTATTTTGTTTTTGTAAGGGAGAAGCTATAAATGAAGACGATTAAGACGTTGTCCAATCAGTAAGGTGAGTAAGCAAAGGCAGTTATGCTGACTTAGCAAGTAGTTAGAGTTGTTAGTGATTACTATGTGACAAATGCGATGAACTTACTGATGTATAAATACTACAACCATAGTGTAAATCAAGTAATGCAATCATAATTCGCCCATTTCACATTTCTCACTCCCTGAGCTAAAGCTCATTCTCTCTGCTCTCTCGATATCTTACACGGTATCAAGTTCTTCCACCACTGCCTTTGCATTCACTCCTTACAATTTCCACCTCACTGATTTCGTGCAAATTGAGTGATGAAAATATTTTCCTCTGGTAACAGGAGGCAGTTGCTACAATTCGTGGTCATGATCTTGAGCATCACTCCAACAAGGAGTACTTATTCTATGAAGAGTATCTTCAACAACATGGTATTCACCAACAAAATGGAAGTGCCAAGAGAAAACACACACAGACACATTGTTGAGAGAGGTTTAATCTTGTTATCCAATGCTTCTTTACCTATCTACACACGTTATCTTTGATGAGTCTACATTTCTTTATCCCTCACTATTCAATTGAGATTCATCCAGTCCTACATCAATAAACTCAGTGTGCTCATCTAACTCAGTTTCACAAATTCAACTTCTTCCAACTCAGAATGCCTCTAGTTCTAATGCTCATATTCCTGCTATTCCTATGATTTCTGCTACTACTAACCTTAACAAGAATCAAGCTAGTGTCACTTCATACACTGCCATACTAGTATCTAGTGCTAACACTCCTGAGACTCCTTCACATTATGCCAAGACTTCCATCAAAAAGAGGGATTTGACTGCCATGAAACATTTAGTCCAGTTGTCAAACCAACAACTATTAGAGCTATCCTTACTATAGCTATCTCCAGGAGGTGGACAATAGGGCAAATATACTTCAATTATGTTTTTCTTAAATGGTAATTTAGCTAAATTAGTGTGCATGACCCGACCTCAAGGTTTTATCAGTGAGCAAGCTCAACTTGTTTCAAAGTCAACAAGGCACTTTATGGCTTGAAGCAGACACTGAGGGCGTGGTTTGACAAACTTCAACACTGCTTCAAGACCCTTGGCTTTGCTGCAGCAAAATGTGACACCTCGCTTTTCATCAAAGTCACACCCAAATATAGCTTCTATGTTCTAGTATATATTGATGATTTAATAATCACTAGGTCTTCTTCTGCAATCATCTCAAACCTGATTACTCAACTCAACAATTCATTTTCCTTCATTGACTTAGGAGACCTACATTACTTTATGGGCACAGAGGCACACAAATCCTCCTCAAATTACCTTCATCTGTCCGAATTCAAATATGTCTCTGATCTCCTCATTAAACTAAAGTTAGTTGACAACAAACCTGCACCTAATCCTATGACATCTAATCTCAAATTATCCAAGAAAGGAATTGATCTCTTTGAAGATCCATCTCACTACCACTCCATTGTTGGAGCTCTCCAATATGTGACAATCATTTGGCCAGATGTGACTTTTTGTGTCAACAATGTCTGTCAATTCATGCATAGACCTTTGGAATCCCATTGGAAGACAGTTAAGCGGATACTTAGATACCTCAAAGGCACCTTATCTTATGACATACATCTCAAACCTTCCTCTATCCTACATCTCTCAGAATTTTGTGATGTTGACTGGGAGTCTAACCCAAATGATAGGCGTTCTACCACCGGCCTTTGTGTTTACTTGGGTGAAAATCCAATTATTTGGCTCTCAAAGAAGCAAGTGGCAGTCTCATGATCCAGCACAGATGCTGAGTACAGAGGACTTGCGCAACTATTTTGGGACTTATGTGGCTTTAGACCGTACCTTTATCCTCACCCCCACCACCCCAATTATTTATTGTGATAATCTTAGTGTTGTCATGGTGTCTGCTAACCCAATTTATCACATCAAATCCGAGCAATTTGAGCTTGATCTTCACTTTGTGAGGTAGTAAGTTCAGAAAGGTCTAATTCGGGTACTCACATTCATAAACATGAGCAAGCTGCAGACATTCTCACTAAAGCAGTGTCATCATCTTAGTATCCCTATGTGCGCACCAAACTCAGAATGGAACCATTCTGCAACAGTGAGTTTGAGGAGGGGGTTATAAGGGAGAAACCATAACTAACTGTTAAGGCAGTTAAGTTGTTGTCTAGTTAGCAAGGTGAGTCAGTAAAGGCAGTTATGCTGACTCAACAGGTAGTTAGAGTTGTTAGTGATTAGCTTAAGACCATGCGATAAATGTGATGAACTCATCAGGGTATAAATACTACAACCATAGTGCAAATCAAGTAATGCAATCATAACTCACTCATTACACATTCTCTCTGCGCTCTCTCGAGACTTTACAATTTTATTTTCTCAAGTTTTTTTTTACACCATATCTGACATAAAATGATGAATTTATTATAGTTGGCATGGGCCTGTATGCTTCTCTAATAGTAATGATCGGTTTCTAGGAAGAGTTTAGAATAGAAGCAGCGATGTGCTGTGTAACTATATTCATCCTTCAAATCTTAGATGATACTTGGAAGTGGCTTTCCTTGCACAAATGCATCAAGTAGAACTAGTGATCTAGCTGGTTGAGTGAAGGCAGCTTCATGAGCTGCTCCTCTTATGGTGGCAAATGACAGTATGTCTCCATATACTTGCATCCACCCTGCTACCTGAAATAACATACCAAATCAAGTTTGTGTGAAATGGCAGCGTATGGAATATGGATTGATCCTATTTGAGAGCGACTCATCTATCATTGGATGATATTTTAACAGGTGTGGACCCATTGAAATCTTATTCAATGGTGGACAAGTTATGGTTTCACAGTGTCTTATGTCACATGAGTATAAATACCTATTCTCTTGAAAATGTGAAACCATTTTCAAGATCAATTGACATGTCAAGTACTAACCTGTTTTCCTTCAAACCAGGCACTATAGGCCACAGTTGTGTTCAATCCAATTTCCTTGGCTAATCCATCGACCAGTGATCGTGAACCAGTTAATGGGATCACTGAATCTTGGTCTCCACTGCACAGTTAAAGAGAAATAACTTGGCTATTTGCTTTCAAAAATGTTATGCCTTGATGAATCATGGTAGGTAGGTAATGTAAGCTTAATTAAGTAATGATAATGATTAGAGTAAAATCATTTAAATTACCTGTAGACTAGAACCCGGATGCCAGACTTAACGAGTGAAGCTAGAACAGGAATCATTAGTGTCTCGGCATTCTGCCAGTCGTAATGAACAACGCTGCAATTAACACAAGGCCAATGGTATGTTTTAGAAAAAGGGGGGTCTAATAATTGTTTGCCTAATTACTACACTTTTTCAATAAGTTCTGTAAAGTTATTATTATCTGCATATATCTAAAGCACTCAATAATATATGCCATCTTTTGAGAAGAAAAATTACTTGCTGCAAATTGACCAGTTGGAGACCCCAACAAGCTTGCCATGGAAAGCATCCTGCACTTCTTTCTTGTTTAAGTACCTCGTTGTTTTGTCTTCCACGCATACATCTATCTTTTCTTTTTCTTGCTACATAAGCAAGGCATCCAAAAGGAAGAGAATGAAAACTATTGGGAAAAGATAAATAAATAAAGGTTTAGATATGATCCAGGTCCCGACAAAATTTTGTGACTTGGTTGAAGTTCTTAAAAAATGTTTTTGTTGGTTTTGGCCTAAACATATCATAAGTTACATGATTTTAGTCTTTATCATTAATGAAACTCTGATTCTAGTCCCTATTGTTAGTGAACCTTTGTTATTGCTCATTAGCAGTGTCATGCGAGAAAAATACACTCATTCAACCCGTAACGCAATCTAAACTCGACTCATAGCGTAGCCTAAACTTGACCCATAACCTACTATTTGACTCGATCTTAGGTGGTGGTTAGGTCACAATTTGAGAGCAGATTTGGGTCAAATAATAGATTATGGGCCAAGTTATGGGTTAAGTAAGTTTATTTTGTTGACATAGCACTATTGACATGACACTTTGTTAGCTACGTTAGAAATTAATAGTTTTACTAATGACAAAGACTGAAACCATGTAATTTGTGATATGTTTAGACCAAAACTAAAAAATTATTTCTTTAGGGATGTAAATCAAATTTTAAAAATTTGTTAGGGCTGAGACATATTTAAGCCATAAATAAATAAATAAATAAAATTGAAGCAATTAATGAGGATAGCGATGCAGATATTAATGGATGATGCTTACCATTCGATTCAGAGCATAAGCTTGTTGGTTCACTGATGGCAAACATACATCAAGTGTGACATCATATATATCAGTATAATTGGAAATCTCAGTCGACACTAGTTTGTATACTCTTGCACAATCATCAGTCATATTCCCATTTTCAATATAAAGTTGTCTATAAATTTGAGAGTAGTTGCACACTGTATTGAGGAGTTGGTAAGTTGAATCTGATATGAGCCCATGGGACCATTGAAATTCTGCTCTGGAGTTGAAATCAGTGTTAAATTCCAGAAGAGGATTCCCTATCTGCAAATTCCAGCATAGGTACCAATCAATTATACATTTTAAGATTGAAATCTATTGAATTCTAAATAATTTTATTTGGGTTAGATTGGTCTATGACCCAAAATAGGAATTAGGATTATACTTATTGATATTGTAAATAATTAGAGAATTGATTAATAGAAAGTGTTTAACATTTATCAAGTTTTAAGGATCGACTCAAATAAGTCATACGAAGTTTGAGAATCAGACTTAAATATAATTCTATTAAATAGAGTCAATTTTTTTCTAGTTAATTGACATCGTTTAAATCCGAAATCTTATTTAATCAAGATAATTGTTATGTTTTAATTATTGAAAAATTTTCATCTATGCTTACTGCTATCCCCTTAAAATTGAAAGTGGTGTTGGTTTGAACAATAAGGTGTGCCAATTGCGGAACATAGTGACCTACAAAAAGTAAAATAAAATATTAGCTCCTTTGCTGCATTCTCAAAATAAATTAATATATTATTCATTTATTTTATGTCAATTTTTTTTTACCTCCATAGCTCTCCCCAGTGATGAAGAAGTCATTTTTTGTGTACTTTGAGAATTTAGTAAACCAGCGTTGTAGGAAAACAAGGTTATCCCTTGCTGGAAAAGAACAAGTCCATCGTTAGCTTCTTTGTAAATGTTGAGTAAATCTTTAAATTCTTTTTTAACACAAATAACGTTAGTCAAATTTGCTCTCAAGTTTTTAAAAAAATAGTAAATTAATCCCAAAAATTAGCATTCATAGATCAAATTTATCTTTGGTGTTAAGAATCCAAGGACAAATTTAATGGACAGGGTGTCGACTTTTGAAACAAATTTAATATATGGATACTAACTTAAGAATAAATTTACTATTTTCTAAAGTTTGGAATAAACTTGCACGTTGGAGACGCATTTAAAGGTTTCCTCAATACAATAAGGTGATAAAATGTAAAGTCTTTACGAAATCATGGTTCTTTTGTAGGGCTGTCAAAACAAGTCTGGCCTGCGAATCTGGCTCGCGAATAGTAATATACTTGTTTAACCTAGTTCGTTTATTGTTAAAATAGACATAACTTACATACTAACTCATTTATCCATATTAAATAGACAGATTAAATATATAAAACTCAGCTCATAAATAATAAAAAAAACTTGTTTAAATCAGCCCATTTAACTTGTAAGTTATATGGGTTATGTCTAAACGGGTTGAGTTGACCACAACTATGTCGGTATATTACAATTTAAATGTTATCATACACAAAATGAGGTGAAAAGAACCTGTAATTTCATCGGTAACTGAGTCATAGAAAGATTTATTGATAGAGTATGAGAAACCAACGCCAGCTGGATCCAAATATAACATATTTGCAACTGTAATACAAGGAGAAAATTAATAAGCAATTTTGCACTACAAGTAAAATGGAATGGACTATATATTATTTTCTATTATGTTTATAAGATGTGTAATTTTTCATATGCAGGTAAGAAAAAACATAATTTTCAGCATAGTTGAATTTATGGACTACCTTTGTTCCAACTATAATCATGTTTCACAAGAACATTGCCATCCAATGATGTAAAAGGACCATGCTCAGCAAAAGCTCCAATTCCAAGGGACGAACAAGCAGGCCCTTCAAAAAGAGTTAAAACCAATAATAAGACTAAACATTTAAAAATTAAAAAAAAAAAAGATCTTTTTTCTATACAGCTGAAGGAAGATTTTTTTTTTTTTATTATTACATCTGAAAAAACAGGTCTTTCGGGAAATTCATCCAAACACAAGTCCTAAGTCAGAATTCATGCATATTGATATCATACAAAAACAATAGATAATACCTCCTTCCAACCATAGGACAAGTGGCTTGGAAGCAGGGTCTGCTTCAGCTTCAACAAAGTAATAAAACAAAGCTCTTTCATGCTTATCATCCACACTAATGTAGCCTGAATATTGCTGGAATGTGACTGGTGGCTGCCCCGGCAAGCTGCTTATCTTATCAGATTCTGGAAGCTTTGCATTCACCGCAAGTGCTTGTGCTATCACTACAATCATTGTAGCAAATGCAATAATCACAGTATAACATGGCTCAACTATCATAGCTACTGATCGAGATGTGAATGTTTCTTTGGCTTAATTAATAATTGAGTTGAGGGATGAATCATTGAATGCAAAGGAATATATATTGTGGCCATGAAAGGCACCAAACGAATATTGTTCCATTACAATGAAACACGTGTAAATGTGGAAAATTGTAGTCAACGCATGCAAAAATTGTTGTGACCTGTCTTCTTGGATACATATGATGCATGACTATGGACAGTGATTTTATCGTGTTTGAAAAGTATGTCAATAAAATAAGTGAGTTTATTTATTAAAAATTATGTTAAATAAGGATGAGGTATTATAAAATTATATTCACACGATAATCTGATCTCTAAGAATTCTTTTAACATTGAAGTCTACGACTTAACAAAAGACATTGAATTCAAAGGTATTACCATGCATGCCAAAGAAAAGTATTATTTAAGTAAAACAAAATGTAGAAAAACATATCCTGCAATGTTTCATATGGTTTGAATGGTTGCTATAAGCCAATCTTTGTGTATTCCCCACCCCCTTTATTTTTATATTTATATGTCATTTTTTATGTAAAATTTTGTCTACATTTAATTATCATTTGATTAAATTATGGAAGTACTAATTATTAATTTTATCAAATAGTTCAATTCAATTTTTTTAATATTATTAGTTATTTGTATTGTATTATTATTAACGAACTTAAGATAACCTTTAAAAACATTTATTAATTTCAATTTTGAGTATGATAAAAGATGAACAATCAAGAGTGACCAAAAGTTTAAAAGTTAGGAAAACACGAATTGTGAAATAAATAATATTAGAACAATAAAATGGAAGTATAAGAAGTAATTTTAATTTTAAAATGATTAAAATTTAGGTAAAAAATTCAAGGTGACTTTTAGTAGAGCTTTTGTCATGTGGCAAAGCAAATGAAAGAACTTTAATATTAGTACATAGATAACAACAATTAAGAGAGTAAAGGGAATTGTGAAAGAAAGAGTGATTTAAGAGTAGTTTGAATGAGTAGATTACTGTGTCACATTAAAAAGGGTATAAAAATTGGAGGGCAAAAAAAGTTCTTTCACGCGAAATAATTCTAAGGAATCTCTCGGCGCAAATGCAAAGGATTATTTTAAAGGGGACAGGCGATTGCGGCGTTCTTGGTAAAGAACCTGGGCGTGAATTCGCAATTGAGAAGAAAACGGGAAGTGAGAGACTGAAATTTGCAATTATATTTATGAATCACCGAACGGTGACTTTTGATTACAATTTCCTTGCCAAGGGCGAAGGATTACTATGCAGGTTACAATGCAGAAAGGGGAGAAAAGAGTGTGATAAGGTTGAGAAAAAGCTACAAGCTACGAGCTACTCCTATGAAAGCAGAAAATAAAGTGAAAAAGAAAAGGGTGGTGACGTACGCTGAGCTTCCTTATATTGTCGATTGCCAGCTGGGAGACTTACGTGAGTCGTTTGGTAAGTTAGTGAACCACCTCAAATTTTTCCGAGGAGCCCTCTATTTATAGAATTTCAGGACTCTTAACCGTCTTCCCCAGTGCTGCGATGGTGGCAAATTTGACCCATCGTGGCCCACAAAATTTGAACCGGCTACTTCCCTTCGTGGGCCACGTCAGTTAGGAGGTTATCTTTTGTATTAAAAAACGTTAACCGTTTCCTCCAGAAGACTGCCTTTGCAACCAATTTTTCGCTAAGTCTTGGATCGTGTCGTAATATTTGCCCTGTATAGGACTGTTATCATAATGCGACCCTAGTTACTTCTAGACAAGTTATCATCTTTGCCACAGTCTTGTCTCGGTCGTCGAGCCATAATGTCGACGCCTTCATACGACTTTGATTAGTGACTTCACACAAGCCACTCATTAATTTCTGTCGCCAATTAACTGTTGTCGCGATCATTCTATCTGGGCTTCGTAATGCTCAATCCGGCCTGCATGAGATCAAAACAAAAATAGCATAAAATGGGCTTCTTCTTTCTTTTATTGCTATGAAGAGAACTTGGGTTGATTTAAGTATTTTTCGTCCAAAAATGAAAAGAACATATGAGTACTGAATCCACTTCAACAAGACCCAAAAAGAACACAGAAGATTCTAGAACCCAGCTCAACAAATCCCCGTCCCCCCCNCCCCCCCCCCGAACAAATAAAAAGAAGTGACTGAAAAATAAAAAACACAAAAGGAAATAGGAAATAAAGAGAAGAATCTAGAACCCTTTGTTTTAAGAGGAGCATAAACCCTTCGTAAAACCCTACCTAGCGGAAACCCCCAGATTGAGATTTCTCCAGAAGCCGAAAGGGGACTCCAACATTTTCATCTTGCATTGTG
>QANU01034368.1:0-34125 GCA_003254905.1 Nissolia schottii
ATTTTCTATCTTCTCCTCTCCGAAGAACACTTCCTATTCTTCTCCATTTTTTCTCTTTTCTCTATACAAATCCTCCCCAAAATCGTGTGCGTGGGCTTGTTGGCTTCCAAATACTTCATTGTTCTTGCCTCCATCACCATTTCACACCAAGCTTGGCATCTCTTTCCTTTCATTTCTCTCAAAATCGAAGCCATTTTTTCTCCCATCACAAAACCAAAAACCTTCCCTTGTGCTTCAATGGCGGCTTCAGGATCGGCTTCAGGCTCCAAAAGAGCAAGGACCAAGAATGTTGGTCATGGTCTGGACCCCCTTAACATTTCAAAGCTCTTGACTACAGAGGACCAGAAGAAGAGGTTTCTGGCTCATTTTTTGGAACGCCCAATCCTAAATCCCAAATACGGTATTCTAAATTCCTTTTCATCTGCTGGTTTAGAGTTCCCTGAAATGTTAGAACATCAGGGCTTGTCAGATTTAGTTGCTTTACATGGCTTCTATTATCCTGAACTAGTTAAGGTTTTTTACTGCAATCTGAAACTTCTGAATCATAAATTAGTATCTCAAGTGAAAGGAATTGACATTGTTATGACTTTGGAAGACTTGGGAAATTGTCTGGGACTTCCTTATGAGGGAAGAAAGTTGAGTAATGAGATACTGTGCCCATGGCAAGGCTTCAAGAGGAAGTCGTTTTATCAAAGTCTGTGTCACTTTTCAGAGGCACAACTTCAAGAAAAACGACAGAGGTTGGAGTCTGCAAGATCAAGGGATATTCTGCCTGTTGGTCCCTTGATTGCCAGTGACAGATTGCTGCATTACTTTTTAAGCTATGTTCTTCTTCCCCAGGTCTCAAACCATGCCCAAATCAGTGATCTTGAATTACAGATTATGTATGGTTTGAAGACCAAGGAGAAGATCAATTGGGCTTTCTTAGTTCAGCAGCATATGTTACTGCAGTGTGATCGGGCTGGAGCTCTACCATATGCACCTGCTATTTCACAAATCTTTCAGAATTATGGTGTGCCGGTTGCAGGAGAATTTACCTTAAAGGTAGATGTCAAGTCTGAGAAGATCGATACTGACATCTTACCTAAGTTGGGCATTTACAAGGATGTTGATGGGATATTCCGCCACAAGGCCGATTCAAGGGATTCCACACCTCCTCGTCCACCGTCCACATCTGCTTCCTCTTCCGCTCCAATCATTCCACCACCCTCTTTCAGTTCAGATAACCCATATCAGATGATTCTAGAGAGGTTGGATCACATGCAGGCAGCACATACTGCTAGGTTTGATCACATTGATGGTCGGATTGATTCGCTTCATACTGACCTGCGTGGTGACATTGAGCGGCTAGCCAAGCAGGTTGAGGACTTCGCCAAAGTTCACAACGATGTCTCACTCGACAACCTTGATTTTCCAAGTGACGCTGATCTGCCTTAGGACTTATGTTTGTTTTATGATGGTTGTAATGTTTCGTTTGCATTTGAACATTTTATTTGGTTTCAGTTGTAATCGTTTAGTACTTTCAAATTCCTGTAGTTGCATTTCTGTTTTGGTTGAACAGTTGTTTCGTTTGTTAAACGTTTGCTTATGATTGTATGGATTGTTACTCTTTGTTATAAATTATGTTATATTGTATATTGTCTATGTATGGTATATTGTATATTCTATCTGCTGTGTTCCTTTTTCTTCTTTTTGATGATGTCAAAAAGGGGGAGAAAGGTTCCTGTTGTCTGTTGTCTGGTGCTTGGTCTGATTTTTACAGGGGGAGAAACTATTCAAAACCAAGGACGGCAAGACTCAAAGACACAGGGGGAGCAATGCAGTGAATGAACTTCAATTTTTCAATGGATGTTTTGTCATCATCAAAAAGGGGGAGAATGTGAAGAAGACTCTTCCTCTGACCATTGATGGCGTGGTTTTGATGACGACAACAACACCAACAAAAAGCAGAAAAAGAGAAGACTCGAGGGAAGACTCAAACAAGATTAAAGAATCTCAAGCTCAAGCTGCACATCTAAAAAGGTTCAAGATTTTAAACCCTAGAGTCAATAGTTAGCACATGTTAATATATTAAGGTTAATGGCTCAAAGTTTTTCATCACAAACATGTCTAACATTTTTCTTAAAACCCTAGAAGCATTTGGGAACATTTTTCAAAGGGTTTTAACACTTAAACTCGGGTTTTGCATGGTTAATCGATTACCATGCTTGTGTAATCGATTACCAGCACTTTGAATTCAAAAATATTCAAGTTTTGAATGGTGTAATCGATTACCAACCCGCAGTAATCGATTACCAGCTTTTGAAATTTGAAAATATGGCCGTTTCTTGTGTGTAATCGATTACAGCCTTTGGTTAATCGATTACATGCTCGAATGGGTGTGTTTTTTCATGAAACAATGCGTTGTTTTGCATCATATGCTTTGGCATTGGTTCATGAACAGGCACCTCTGCCTATATATTGCAGAATTCGTGCAGAACCCAAGACATACAATCAGAACTTCATTCTCTCATTGATTCTTACAATTTTCACATGTTCTGATCAAAGTTCTGATCATAATTTTCAAAGTCTTTTTCAATCCTAACTCAGAAAAGCATTGAGCCTTAACTTTCATATCTTTGAGTGCTTTCTATTCAGGATTATCCCTCCCTGAGTTTAGGATTGTTACAAAGCCATTGTACAAATCTTCTTCAAAACAATTTGGTTATTGTAAACACCGTGGTTTTCGGTGTAGTGTTCTGATCATCACCGTAGGGTTCGGTGAAGACATTGTGTAACCAGGAGAACGGGTTTGTTCTCTTGTAGTTGTCGGTGTAAGTGCCTCGGGTGTGAGGTTGTACACAACACAAGTTTACATAGTGGAAAAATCCCTGAATCAGAACAGGGGACTGGACGTAGCCTTCGGTTTGTGAAGGTGAACCAGGATAAATTCTCCGGTGTGAATTTTCTTATCCCTACACTTTTACATTCAGCAATTTACAATTTCCGCTGCATTTAACATCTTATCTATTTGAGAATTGCTGGGTCTTGTTCTAAAATTGGGGATTAGGGTTTCAAACTTTTCAAAGAACCAAAATCCGAGAAAAACAAGTAAAACCTAATTCACCCCCCTCTTAGGTTGCTATCCTGAGTTACATCTATGTCCCCTGTGTATGGTTGTAAGTCAACAGGCTGGGAAGGCAAGGTAGTATTTTGAAGGAAAAGGAAGAGTAGAGACAGTATGAGTTTCCCCAGAAGAAAAGAGGAAGTTATGATACCTCGAGGAACAGAAAACAAGAAGGGTTATGCATCGCGGGTGGATGCCAGTCCTAAGGTACAAACTACATCGCGTGTAGACGAAGGTCCTAGGGTGTACAAGCATCGCGTGTGGACGGTCCTAGGTTGTATGATGCATCGCGTGTGGGCGTCAATCCTAAGGTGCATAATGCATCGCGTGTGGACAGTCCTAGGGTGCTAAATACATCGAGTGTGGACGACCCTAGGGTGTACCATACATCGCGTGTGGACGAAGGTCCTAGGGTGTACCGTACATCGCGTGTGGGTGACGGTCTCAAAATATACGGTACATCGCATGTGCACTACGATCCTAGGGTGTACAAGAAAGAAATACAAGTAACCAGAACCAGAAAAGAACAGTCTAATGAATAGTACAAGAAAGAAAGGCAAGTAAATAGAACCGGAAAGAACAATCTAATAAGTAGTGCAAGAAAAACCCGTGAATCTTCCCATGCATAAGATATATGTTGAATGTGATGTTACATCCAAGGGTCGCGACTTATCAAGTGAAATAGCATCATGAGATGGCCCGGCTAGTGCAAGTACGTGGGTAAGTGAAACAGTATCGCGATACCCTGACGAACAGGAATAGGAAGCATACTAACTGATGCAGAGGTAAAGGAAAGCTTAGAACTCCCCGATCACCTAGTAATCTAGAGAAGCCTGCTCAGAACTAGAACGGATAATAACAAGTAAGGATGTAGTATAATAATGTCACCTAGAGACCCCCTGAGCGGAGGAATAATAATTGAGTAAAGAAATGGGCAGTAAATTCCCCAAGGGTTTCCACTGAGAACGTGACGTTCTCATTCCCTACTCACTTATGATTCCAGGCAGGTGCGACGAGTATGCTAGAGTGGAATAGGCATCAACGGACGAGTAGAGACCCTGGTGCCAGGATGTTCCAGGGAAGCAGCAGGACTACAGTTGGATCTACGCATTAGGACTCCTAGGCGTACTGTATTTTGCATGTCGTATTAGCTTAATGGATTAGTTATGCCATTAGCTCGTAAGTGCAGTAATTGTAATATGTAATTATAAAAAAAGGTGAATCCGTTTCTGGACCAGTATGAATGGAATTACACTATGCTTTCTCTATATTTATTGTGTTCATTTATTTGGTATGTCGCTAAACGTCTAAGTCTTGTAGACTTTACCGCTTGCTTATATATGTATGCTTTCGTGAATGCGTACGGCTCATATTTTACATAGTAAGGAAAAAGTTTTAAACCGGTCCATGAGCCCTGAGGCATTTTTGTCAAAGGAGAAATCTCACTTTTTCTCATATTACTTTGAGGATCATATCACTTGTATGAGAACTTGTGTTGGAATAAACGATGATGGAGGTGAAAGTTCCAATCATTCTTCCTTGTCCATCTTCAATCAATCTAGTCGTGCAGTTGGACAAGGTAAACCATACTGGTTGAACCAAGAAGAAAGACAAGCAACAACGTAAGGTTGTTTTATTGAATTGTGAGGAAGTGCAACCATTGTTCTAGTAAGTGCTCTATATCAATTTTTCTATCATTTAATTCTAGCCTTTAATTCTAACCATTATACCATTGATTGCTATTGTATACAACATCTGCAGGAAGTTTAGATTGAAAATGGGTCAAGACTACCATGATCATCAATTTGCTTGATGTTTTTCAAATTGTGTATGTGTTCATATTAATTTCATCGAATATTGTGACTTGTTTATTGTCATCACTTATTGAGTTTGTATAATAATGTGTAGGTTCAAATAAAATGGGATAACATTGGCAATGACTTTTAGTTTGAGTTGGGGTCCTCAAAATAAAGCTACTAGTTGGCCCATTTATCATGGTAATGGATTCAAGTTTCATATCACCGAATTGGCAAACAACCAAAAAATAAATAATAGTGGTTTTAGAGTTGAAGTTGGTAATGGGAATGGTTGCTATGAAGTGATTACCAAAATTCTTGAATTAGAATATGCACGTGGAAATCAATCGTACCAAATTGTACTTTTATTGTGACTGATATGGTTCAACTTGTACTGGAACCTAATTCCACATAAAAACCAAAATCACTAAGGTTAATCATACAAGAAAATATCAATAAGGATTTGATCCATTCATCATTGCACAAAATACAAAGCATGTATATTATCTAAAATAACTTGGAATTTGTTTAAGTAGGACGATTGTGATTAAAACTAAACCAAGAGATGATTTGAGATGAGAAGAAGTCAAAAGAACCCGATGACGAAGTATATCAAGTCCAAAAGACATTGCCCTCAATTGGAGTTGTTGAAACACTCCTTCCAGTGTACAACTTAAGTAGTGCAACATGAGAGTTTGATATAATTGAAGTTTCCAAACACTCGAACAAGAACTAATAACAAAGAAGACACACATGATAATGAGAGTGGTGAAGAGATGAATTTAAAGATGACATTGGGATGAAAGATGTCAAAGATAGTTTTCAATTATCAGAATAATTGTTGTGCATATTTAAAACGATGAGAGTTTAATCAATAATCAATTTCATTTCATATTTGCAATCTTGAATTGTATTGATCGAAAAATTTTATATTTGAGGGTGATTTTTTTTTTCTTATTAAACAAAAACACAATCTTAGGGTAATGTTGAAAAACTAGGTGCTACATCCCAAAATAAATTCCCTCCCCGAGAAATGGTGTTAAGATACCTACAACGCCTACTTAGGTAGCATTGTAAGTGAATATGCAAATTAGGTTATTGCAGCATATCTGGTTATGAAGACTTGGATACTTGTCAAATTTCTTACCCTCAGCAGGGGAGGTCTTCTCCTAGGATGGCCCCACCTCTTACACCCATGGTGGCCGCCCTAATCTCTGCGACTGTCCATTTGTATTCCGGGGCGACCCATCAATGTGGGCCATCCTGTTGGACTAGTCCATCGATGTGACCCATCATTTGTATTCCTCTCTCAGCATACGCTAGCGTGCCACGGAGGTCTAGTCCATAACATCCTTATATTTATCACATCCAAACTAACAACTTCACTTCTGTAATTACATTCAAACATAAAACAACTTTCAGCTTATGCTTCTGCTTTCTAATAAGTAACTTTTTTAAAAGCTTATCCAAACAGAACGGGAGAACTATAATAATGCCGGTGAGTCCATTGACATTTTACAAAAAAAATTGGACCAAAAAATCCAAACAAGGTAATTCAACATGAGTAGTTCAAAACTTCTTCAAAATTACCTTCTATGAATAAGTTCTTCAAAATTACATTCTCTGAATAAGTTCCTTATCCAAAGTCATCCTACGTCGTTCATAATGTATGGAGAAATTCCCAATAAAAGTTTATCATGTGATCTGTAGGCGTCACTCGATCCCAATTTCCCGTACAAAATATAGCATAAGCATTGGCTGCATACCTGAATGAAAGAGAATCAGTACCAACATAGGAAAATACAAATAGATAGGGATTGCATTACCCAAACAAAAAATAACAGGAGGCAATAATGGTTATATGGCTTACTTGCCAACACCATGCAGTTGAGTTACATGCGTCCAGCTGCCATCCAAGTATTCCTCAGAGAAACGCTTTAACATCATTGACCTTCTCTTTTGAAGGCCTAGACTACTTATTATCTTTTCTATTTCCTCTTTTGCAACTTGAGTACAAGATTTTGCATCTGAACATAAATTGAACAGGTCCGAAATAACCCTTCTTGCCTGCATTGTGTAAAGTAATGTATCAAAACATTGCTTACAAGATTACATCCGTACATTTGATTTCCAAGAATAGAAAGACCTAAACAAGGTTTTCTGAAACAACCAGACCCTACTGACGTGGTTATATCACAGAACTGGAAACTTGATAAATATCATAATCACAACTAGTAGATGCATCCATGTCAACTCAAGCGACAAATCCCCCAACACCTTAATTCCCAATTGGAATCCCTTATACTGAAGAAGTAACATATCATGCAGTGAAGAAACATAATTTTTCATTGGCAAGTATGCTGCATCAGACAAAAGCAATGTGTATAGCAAGTTTGCAACCCTAACTTGACTTTTCTTACCGTGGGAAATTAAGTGGCTCGCTATCTCTGAGCTAGACTTGCATGGAACACAAATGGGAGAAAGAAGGATATAAAGGTCTATGAATCAGCAAAAGATCATTGGTATCAATCCTTTCAAGAATGGATATCCAAACAAAATTATTAAGATGAACAAGAGTATAGGAGGACAAGAGTATTTTACTAAGATGAACAAACAAGAATACAAAGACTATTTGCACAAGTCACTGCTTTAGAGATCAAAAGTGTAAGCACATCAACCGCCAGTGTGAACAGAAGAAAAGGGGATAAATGATCTTCGTGTTTCACGTCCGTCTCACCATGAAACCAGCTTTTGGCTCTACGTTAACAATCACCAAAAAATTTAATTGTCCAAAACAAATGACGTAATGTTAGAGGGAGCTTTGGATTTCAAGGAGGAAGCATTGAATTAGAAGTGTGAGTAAGACAAAGAAATTGAAACAAAGATCATCTTGAGAAAACATAATAAGAATCTGAGGTCCAAACTATGTAGTTCAGTGTGGTTGAGATTGATATAAGAATACTCAAGTAAAATCACTATAAATTGTAGTTTACTAGTTTTTCTATCATTAAAATGACAACAGAATAGTAGCCACAGTTAGTAACTCTATAATTTGAAAGTATTAGAGAATAAAGAGAGTAAGTGTATGAAGAGAATGTTATGTACACTACTATTCTCAGAGTACAATATATACACATTCTACAATAATTGCTAAATATTAAATTGACTAAAATACAAATAGTCACATCTAATCATATCTCTAGAGATATTAAAATAGTATGAACATAATCTAAACATATCTGATCTCAACACTCCCCCTCAAGTTGGTAAATGGATATCTATCATTCCCAACTTGCATGTAAGTTACCGAAACCTTTCTATGGGAACTCCTTTCGTCAACAAATCTGCAAGTTGAAGCTCAAAAAAACCATGCGCTATGGTTATTAATCTGCTGTTCAATTTTTCTTTGATAAAGTGCCGATCAATCTCAGTGTACTTAGTTCTGTCATGTTAGAGTGGATTATGAGCAATGCTGATTGCCGATTTATTGTGACAAAAAATCTTCATTGGAGTTTTATATTTTATTCTCAAATCGTCAAATTGATTTTCATCCATAACAATTCGCACACTCCTTGGCAGCCATAGCCCGAAACTCTGCCTCAACACTTGACCAAGCAACCACATTCTGCTTCTTGCTCCTCCAAGTCACCAAATTTCCTCCCAAAAACATGCAATAATCTACAGTTGATCTTCTGTCCACAAGGGAACCCGGATAATCAGCACCAGTGTATACTTCCATGGACAAACTTTCGCCCTTTTTAAACAACAATCCCCTTCCAGGTGTAGCCTTTACGGTAAAATTCTATCCACTGCCTACATGTGTCATACTATTGGGTCATGCATGAATTTGCTAACAACACTAATAGCATATGCCAAATCTGGCCTAGTATGTTTTATGTATATCAATTTCCCCGCCAGCCTCAAATATAATGCTTTATCTTTATCAACCTTAGGACTCTCATCATCATTTCCTATTCGGTAATTTTGCTCAATGGGAGTGCCTATAGCCTTGCAGTCGAGTTTTCTAGTTTCTTTGAGAAGATCTAGGATGTACTTCCTTGTTTGGATATAAGGTCGAGAGTAAGCAACCTCCATCCCATAGAAGTACGTTAGTTTTCCAAGATCTTTAATTTCAAATGTTAACTTTTCCCTTAGAAGCTGCTTCTCAACCAAATCATTACCTAATATGATAATATCATCAACATACACAAGTAGGATAGCAACTTTTCCACCCAATGTATGTTTAAAGAAGAGGGTATGATCTCCTTGACTTTGTTTGTATCCTAACAATACCATTGTCTTTGTGAACCTCCCAAACCAAGCACGAGGTGACTGTTTAAATCCATACAACGCTTTTTTCAGCTTGCATACTTTGTTGTTTTCTCTAGTAACATCATAACCAGGAGGAATCTCCATGTAACGCTCTTCCTCCAAATCTCCAAATCTCCATGTAGGAAGGCATTTTTTTACATCAAATTAATGTAACTCCCATCCACAGTGAGCAGCAAGAGAAAGCAAGATTCTCAATGTTCATCTTTGCTACTGGGGCAAATGTATCCTCATTATCAATTCCATGGGTCTGTGTATACCCCTTTGCAATTAATCTTGCCTTATACCGGTCTAATGTACCATCAAGCAAATATTTTACTATATATATCCACTTGCAGCCCACCATTCTTTTGTCTCTTGGCCTCTCAACAACCGCCCAAGTGTCATTCTTTTCTAATGCTTTCATTTCCTCATTCATAGCTCGAACCCAGTTCTCATCTTTCGATGCTTCTTGTAATGATGTTGGAATTTGGATAGAGTCAATGGTTGCAATGAAACTTTGGTGCTGCAGGAAAGGTGTTTAGAATGTACAATTTGAGAAATAGGATACTTGGCACAAGTCCTTTTTCCTTTTGTCAATGTGATTGGCAAATCATCTAACTGAAATGCTTGCTGAATTTTATTAATGGCACCAGAAATTCCAGAGGGGAATTTCCTGGTTAAATTGATACAAAATAGAATGCTGATAATAGAGAGAACAATTCTGGGAATATAGGCTCCCTTTGACCTCCTAGTTCCTAATTCAATTTCTGAATAAAATCGCCTGGCTCCTAGAACTCCCCCTTATACTTGCACGAGAGAATCAGGGGGTGGCTATTTATTTCCTATTTTCTCTCCTTAATTAATTTCTCTCTGATTCGATTAGCAAATCAGCTCCTAATCTGTTGCAACAGCCCAACAGATTTATTCTTTCCTTATTCTACTCAATCTTCTAGAATAAACAAATGGGAAAGGAAGGATTTCCTTTCCTTTTTAAACTGATTCCGCATCAGGAGGGTGTGTAACATATTCAAAGGTTCACAAACAGAAGAGCTAGAACCTTCATTACTTAGCATCGCTTCAGACTCTTGAAGCTATTGGACCAATTCAGATTTCCTTCTCCTCTGATATACCAACACTGGAGCATTAAATTTTTCATTAGCTGCTTCCTGTGGATCAAGAGAAGGTGCTAGCTTCGAAGTATGGTTGGATGGAGAAGCAGAGGAAAGTAACAACTCTTGTGTAGGTGGGAGAGGAAGGAAGGACTCGAGCAAACAACTTAGCTTACAAAAGACTCTCCCCCTGATGCTGAGGACAGAAGAAAGACTCAGTTCATTAAAAATGACATCCATGGAAACAAAGACGCGATGACGGGACGGGTTGTAACATTTATAGCCCTTTTTATCAGGAGCATAGCCTAGGAAAATACATTTGATAGCTCATGGATCAAACTTAGTATGATGTTGATGATGGACATGAACAAATGCAACACATCCAAAGACTCTAGGCTGTAAACTTTTCATGATAGGAGCTGAGGGAAAATGAGATAACATAACATGCACAGGACTTACATTTCCTAGAAAACGAGAGGGCATTCGATTAATTAAGTTGGTTGCAGTTAAAACAACTTCACCCCAGTGTGAGTTAGGGACAGACATCTAAAAAAGTAAGGCCCTAGTGACTTCTAATAAATGACGGTTTTTCCTTTCAGTCACACCATTTTGTTGTGTTGTATCAACACATGTGAGTTCATAAATAATTCCATGTTCTTTAACAAATTTCAGAAAATGCTGATTCACATATTCCTTGCCATTATTAGAATGTAAACGTTTAATAGTTTTGCCAAATTGTGTATCGATCATATTATAAAATTGAACAAACAATTGGAAAACTTCTGATTTATCTTTCATCAAAAACAACCAAGTTACTTTTGTGCAATCATCAATAAATGAAACAAACCTTTCAGTACCAGAGATATTAGGAACACATGCAGGACCCCCAAACATCAATGTGAATAAGTGCAAAAGGTTCATTACTTTTATTAGAATTAGAACTAGATGGGAAAGACCCACGATGATGTTTTGCAAATTCACAGACATCACAATGAAAGGACTCAACTGCCTCATGAGAAAACAAGGATGGAAACATAAACCTAAGTAAGGAAAACGGAGGGTGACCAAGACGCTTGTGGTGTAACCAAATATGAGACGCAACAGACTCTGAATTTGTTTTTNTTTCCTTTTTTAACTGAATCCGTGGCTTCCTTTTCCGTGATTGCCGCCGGTGGGTATGTAACAGATTGGCAAATCATCTGGGTTAGGCTCACAAATATTCAAAGGTTCACAAACAGAAAAGCTAGAACCTTCATTACTTAGCATCGGTTCAGACTCTTGAAGCTATTGGACCAATTCAGATTTCCTTCTCCTTTGATATACCAACACTGGAGCATTAAATTTTTCATTAGCTGCTTCCGGTGGATCAAGAGAAGGTGCTAGCTTCGAAGTATGGTTGGATGGAGAAGCAGAGGAAGGTAACAACTCTTGTGTGGGTGAGAGAGGAAGGAAGGACTCCGCAAACAACTTAGCTTACAAAAGACTCTCCCCCTGATGCTGAGGACAGAAGAAAGACTCAGTTTCATTAAAAGTGACATCCATGGAAACAAAGACGCGATGACGGGACGGGTTGTAACATTTATAGCCCTTTTTATCAGGAGCATAGCCTAGGAAAATACATTTGATAGCTCATGGATCAAACTTAGTATGATGTTGATGATGGACATGAACAAATGCAACACATCCAAAGACTCTAGGCTGTAAGCTTTTCATGATAGGAGCTGAGGGAAAATGAGATAACATAACATGCAGAGGACTTACATTTCCTAGAAAACGAGAGGGCATTCGATTAATTAAGTTGGTTGCAGTTACAACAACTTCACCCCAGTATGAGTTAGGGACAGACATCTAAAAAAGTAAGGCCCTAGTGACTTCTAATAAATGACGGTTTTGTTGTGGTGTATCAACATATGTGAGTTCATAAATAATTCCATGTTCTTTAACAAATTTCAGAAAATGCTGATTCACATATTCCTTGCCATTATTAGAATGTAAACGTTTAATAGTTTTGCCAAATTGTGTATCGATCATATTATAAAATTGAACAAACAATTGGAAAACTTCTGATTTATCTTTCATCAAAAACAACCAAGTTACTTTTGTGCAATCATCAATAAATGAAACAAACCTTTTAGTACCAGAGATATTAGGAACACATGCAGGACCCCCAAACATCAATGTGAATAAGTGCAAAAGGTTCATACTTTTATTAGAATTAGAACTAGATGGGAAAGACACACGATGATGTTTTGCAAATTCACAGACATCACAATGAAAGGACTCAACTGACTCATGAGAAAACAAGGATGGAAACAAAAACCTAAGTAAGGAAAACGGAGGGTGACCAAGACGCTTGTGGTGTAACCAAATATGAGACGCAACAGACTCTGAATTTGTTTTTGTTGCATGAAGGAAGCACCTCCTGATTGAGACCACCTGAAGTTTGAAAATTGAGGAGATAGTACAATCCTCCTTGTTCCTTAGCAACTCCAGTTGTGCTCCCGGTGATAAGGTCCTGAAAGACACAATGAGAATGGAAAAAGGTTGCTGCACAATTTTTTTCTTTGATAAGTTTCGGAACAGTATTAAGGTTATGGGAGAGTTGAGGAACGTGAAGAACATTATGGAAGTGTAGGGAAGGGTGAAGAGCAACATCACCAGATCCTGCAGATCCTGCAACTGAGGTATGAGAATGTAAGGACTGGTATCAATTGATAAATTGCTAGCTGAAATACTTGGAAATTTTATTAATGATCCAGCGAAATTCCAGAGGGGAATTTCTGAATAATTTAGTACAATAGATGGCTGTTAGCCGAATTAGCAGTGGCTGAAAATAGATAAAACAATCCTGGGAATATAGGCTCCCTTTGGCCTCCTAGTTCCTAATCCAATTTCTGAATAATTTTCTCTAACTCCTAGAACTTCCCTTATACTCGCAGAGAGAGAATCAAGGGATGGTTGTTTATTTCCTAATTTATCTCCCTAACTTATTCCTCCCTGATTTGATTAACAAATTAGCTCCTAATCTGTTGCAACAGCTCAACAGATTTATTCTTTTCTTATTCTACTCAATCTTCTAAAATAAACAAATGGGAAAGGGCAGATTTCCTTTCCTTTTTTTGTCTTAACTGTTTCCGCATCTGCAGGGGGTGTGTAACAGAGAACCATCAGCAACAGTTATATCGTGTTTGCTCAAGGTTGGACAGTAAGAACAAAAATGTGAAGAATGAAAAGTCATGGTCAGTCACACCAGAGTCAACTATCCATAAATTCTCATGTTTAGTACCAGAAGCATTATAAGATTGCAAACATAAGTTCTTACTAGACAAGGTTGAAGAGCAAAGGTAAATCGGCTTACTATAAGAGTTGACAAGAGTCCTTAAGTGTGCAATCTCATCTCTATGGAGGACCGGAACATCTTCCTCCACATGCAAGTTCCCCAAAGTGACCACAATTGAGCTGACTGTTGAAATTTCTAGCTCCTGCCATGGTTTTAAAAAAATAGCCAGAAATGGCTCCAGGGTGCTGGCAGCAGTTGGAACAAGCAGAGTCACATGTAGCAGTGGTACTCACTACTGAAAACGTGGTCGAAACAACCAAATGACCACAGATCTGGAAACAGAAGACGACGATGAGTAGTTTTGTCACATCGGAAAAGTTGTCACATAAACCCATGCGCAGAGAACGAAAGCGGCACGTGGTGGTGCGTCCAGCAGTGGTTTGAGCTACGGTTTGGTGGGTTGGCCGATCTGAAGGTTGCAAGTCTGGTGGAGGGTTCAGTTGGTGGGAAAGGTGGAAGGGAAGTTGACCAGCGGTGGTAACAGTAGAGTCAAGAGAACTAAATGAAAGAAGGGAAGGAAAATAGGAAAACTTAGCGAGAAAGAAACAAAACAAGGAAAAACACATCCAGCAATAAGGCCTAAAGACCACGTAATGTACTGCAGCTATGAAGGCTGTAGTAACAATTTCCAGCAGCTACGTAGGCGGTAAAAAAACAAAAATTCCAGCAATGAAGGCTGGGAGCAGGTGGTGATCAGGCTCGGGATTTGGAGCTCTGATACCAAGTTGAAAGTATCAGAGAGTGAAGAGAATAAGTGTATGAAGTGAATGTTATGTTTACTTCTATTCTCAGAGTACAATATATAGACATTCTACAATTATTGCTAAATACTAAATTGACTACAATACAAATAGTCATCTAATCATATCTCTAGAAATATTAAAATAGAATGAACATAATCTAAACATATCTTATCTCAACACTATATGACTATAGCAGGAATTTATACAGCCTTTTGAAGCATATCAACAAACGAAGGGCAATGATCCGGAAAAACAGCTATGGCTTGAGAAACGTACTTGTTCCTACAAATAGTATTCATTCAAATACAAATAGAAAGACACAATAGCACAGTATATGCCAAGGCAAATAGTAAGACATTCGCCAAGAATAGGGAGTAGGACTAAATTGGTAAATAAATAATGCAAAGAATCAAAGCCTCCAGATGCTATTAAATCAGTAGTCAAATAAAAGAATATACCTGCAAACCGGTAGTCCGGTTCAGAAGCATGCATATAACCAACACCCTCCAAGGATCATGGGCATGAGACTCTTGAAGAAGATTGTAGTCAGAACGTGGAGGCTTCCATGTATTATTAGGAGTTCTTCTTTTGTAAGCTTCATCCATCTTCTCAGACTTCGAAAGAGTTCGTTTAATTGCAGCACACATTTTATGACAATTATCTTCTACTTGAGGCCCTTTCTGGATGCAAGGAGAGATCTCCAAATCAAAAGAAATAGATTTAACACAAGCCCTTGAATCAGTAACTTCCATGTTTTTCCGCTCTTTCTTGGCCTTCTCAACTTGTTCACATCCTGTTAAGCACTGGGTCTGGAAGTAAGGGGAAACCTTTCTAACTTTGACATGTTCCAAGATTTTCTTACTTTTACTGTTTCTCTTGTTAGAGAGAACTTTAATAGTTTCAACTTAATTTCCATTTCTTGCAGTTCATCCTCAAATAAATCTCCAGAAGCAGCGGTTGAGGCAGCAGAAACCAAACAACTTTCAAGTCCCTGTTGTTGATTCTTCTTCCCACAATGAGTTCCCTGCAATTTATCCTCGATTAAGTTTCCGCAGGTAGGTAAAGCAATGGACTCAGACTTGCTTTCCTTATTCAGGGTTTTAACATTAATCTTCTTCCCACTATCATCATGAAAAAACGGGGAAACATATCTAACAGCACCATTGGCTTTAATTTTCTGAACCTTAGGCATTGTCTTCTTATGATAAATATTACTAGTTTCATTGTCATTCCCATTCTCTCGCAGCTTATCTGCAATAGCTTTCTTGTTCTTCTTCTTGGATTCAGTCTTTCCATTTTCAATTACATTTTGATTCTCCAGCAGCCTATCTTCGACGAAGTTTCCACCAGATCCTGATAAAGCAGTGGATCCAATCTCACTGCCATAACATGATTCAGCACCAATCTTCCTCTCATTGCCACCCTGAAAGAAAGGGGAAACTTTTCGGAGTTGAGCATGCTCCAAAGGCTCATGCTTAGATAATTTCTTCCGTTTGGATTTGATCCTTTTTGCTATAATAAGTCCAATCTCTTCCCCCTTGTCTTGTACAGTGTTTCTACAAGTACCTGAAACAACAGAATCGAATTCACCTTCATGATCAAGTTTTTCTACACTAACTGTCTTCTTCTCATTGTCATTCTCGAAATAAGGTGAAACATTTCGAATTTCATTGTTCTCCTTGGCAGTTTCCTGATTCACAGTTTTTCTCTTCCTAGATTTAATCGTAACTGTTTCAATTTCATTGCCAATTTCTTGCAGTTCATCCTCAAAGAAGTCTCCAGAATTAGTAGTTAAAGCAGAAGTAGCATGACTATCAAGTTGATGTTGTTTAATCTTCACCTCAATATCATTGTGCTGTACTTTATCCTCCATGTTGTTAGCAAAAGTACCTAAAGCAATGGGCTCAGACTTACTTTCCCCATCTAATGGTTTGACATTAATCTTCTTCTTCCCACTATCATTGTGAAAATAAGGGGAAACATATTTAACAACACCATGGGCAATAGTTTTCAGAACCTTAAGTGTTTTCTTCTTGGGTTCAAAACCACTAGTTTTAATGCTATTTCCTTTTCCTTGCAGCTTATCTGCAATGGCTTTCTTTTTCTTCTTCTTCTTGGATTTAACCTTTCTAGGTTCAATTTCATTTCCAATCTCCTGCGGCATATCTTCAAGGAAGCTTATACCTGAACCTGGTAAAGCAATGGATCCAACCTCAGCATCAACCTTCTCACTGTCACTCGGAAAAAGAGGAGAAGGAAACTCATGAATTTCCACCAACTCATGCTTCGTAGTCGTTCGCTTCCTTTTGAATTTGACCTTTTCAATTGCAATTTCATCTCCATTCTCTCCCCCCCTTTTTCTGCAAAATGTTTTCAGATGCACTAATCAAAGTGGCAGATTCAAAGTCACTTCCGCAGTCCCGTGCTTCTACAATGACCTTTTCATAGTCATCCCTAAAGTATGGGGAAACCTTTCGAATCTGATTCTTTGACCTTCTCTTCCTTTTGGGTTTGGTCTCTTGAGTTCCAATTCCATTGCCACTCCTTTGCAAGTAATCTTCAGTTGATGTCTTTTCCTCGTCATAAGCTTCTCTCTTCTTCTTTGACTTCACTGCGACAATCACATTTCCTTCTTTCAGGGCAGACAATGATAGGATGTCTGGGTACTCCATTCTCTAGTCACTGATAAGTGGTAAAGATAACAATATATTAATAATAAATATGCTTTTGTCTTCAAAACCAAATCTTGAACCAGAGAAAAAAAAGGAAAAAAAATAATAATAATGCTTGGGAGAGTTAACTCATCAACTTATTTATGAACTGAGCAAGGATCCTCCAAAGTGAGTAATTTACTTTAGAGGGTAAAGTGAGTGTTTTCTCTTATGAACCTATCCACTTTTATAAATGACACTTGTCATTTTTAGAGACAAAATAGTAAAAAAAAAAAGTGTTATTCATGGAAGTTAGTAGGTTGATCTCCCAATCATTTTTCAATTAAAAAAAAAAATTAAAATGCAATGATTCAGTTGTCAAAACTCAACCTGGGCCATGACTGGCACTTAGGGAACTTGTGGTTCCTAGCAAGCCACATAGACCAACAAAAGCAAAACGGACAAAGGGTCCCCTATATTTCAGGCATATGAAGGGTTACAAATGTTGGACATAGCATTTATGCATACAGGCTAACCATGAAACTAGAGTTTCCAGGCCATTGGCCATACATCATATACACCCAAAGTAACTAAAAGGAAGTGGGAACCTGCTTGTGATTTGTGGAGCACAATACATACATATCTAGATTACCAAAAGAAACAAGACAATAACAAAGACAAGGATAGCAGAATATACAGGAAAATCAAACCATGCTAAGCACGTAGGGCTCACCAAGAACAAGGCACCATAGCTCTAAAGGACAAGAGGATCGGAACGCTGCAAAACCGACTATCTAAACAGTAGGAAAGAAAAGGAGTGAGTAATAATATGTGTACAACACAGTAACTGAATAAAACAATAATACTAGTTGGAAGGTCCATAATTAATGCATATTAAGATGCAAGATTGTTATGCTAATGAAATAGTTCAAGTTTAAGCGTGCCTTTTAAAAAAAACCTGAGTCATAAAAGATAGGGAGATCCACATCCAAATTCGAACAGAACAGACTGATATCCATATTCCAATTTAAATCGGTAAACAGAATCCACTCAGCGTACAGTTTATCAAACCGAGTGGCCAGAACAGATCCGGACACGTGGTCATGCGTACAGGGCTAGCAACAACCCGGCTAGCTAGGGCAAGACCAAGGTGCGCCAAGACTACGGCATACTGCCCCTAGCTGCAGTTTCGGTCTATGTCTCTCCCTTGTTCAGTCAAAAGAAATCCAGTTATCAACAATTTCTCATAATCCTTTTCATAATGCAATGCAGTATCAAAATCCAAATATTTATACCTTCATTTTACAACCGCACATTTATACCACCTTTCCCATATATATAACTTCAAAATCAAGATTCAAATGCATGTTTAAAGGAAAAAAAAATCATGAAATTCGTAAATGTAAGTTATTTAGAGTAAATACATGCTTAAACATCAATGCAATTATCCTTTCCAAATAGAACTAAAGACACATGAATGTGCAATTTCTTTAGTAAGACGTTAACACAACTCACAGAAAAGTAGACAGAGACTCTGCTTAAGCTCCGTGTCACCCCGAACCCGAACCGAACCCGAACTGCCGGGAGTATCCTCGTGAGTATCTAAACCAATAAATTTCTCAGTTAATAATCATACGTCTAAAGAGAGCCAAAATGAAGAATTCTTCCTAACCTACAGTCCCCAAATTAATATGAAATTGATGCCCCAATTCTAATATTTGAACTCCTATCCAATTAGTCAATTAATCCCCCAATTTGCAATCTTATTTCCTCACTGAGAATTCAACAAAGCTCAATAGCCATGAATTTAATAGGTAGAACCCAGATTCATGAATTGGGGTTTTCAAATTCCTAATACTATTTTCTTTTGGGACCCTAACAATTACCCACTCTTTGCTAAAATTATAAGAGAATGTCAAGACATAAAGAAATTTGAGAGCTTGAACTCACCAATTTTCTTTAGCAACCCCGAGGCAACGTCGGAGAGCAAGAGAGCAACTGTGGAACGAGAGAGATGGCAAAGAGACGGTGAGGTGCTGTGGGGGGAGCAGAGAGTCGTAATTCGCGACGAGGGAGAGAGGAAATAATGTGGGGAGTGGACGGGAGAGTAGAGCCAGCCAGGGTCAGGCTATTTGTAAAGCCTGTTTCTGCTGACACGTGAGGCTCAGACCATTTTCAAAGCTTATTAAATCAGTTTGTTTACTCATAAATACTCATATATTTATTAAAAAATATATGCTCATTTTAGTATCAGTGAGACTCAAACCCAAGACTTCTGTCATTCAGATCAATGCCTTATTCACTAGACTAGCACTACTTTTTACATTTTATACAATCATATTTATTAATACAATTTTATTATTTAATTTTTTTAAATAAACCATAATCTAAAGAGTCCCTAGGACTCTCCCACACTTACACTCTCATCTTATTTGAATAAAGTAAGAGAGTATTGCTGACATTTTCCTATTTATTTTTTGTTAGTCAAATGTCATATATTCTGTTTATGATCTTACTATCACATACTAAGCAAGAGAATTTGTTATATACATAACAAAATTGAGCAAACTTTTTTGGAATATGGACTTTGGTTTCTTAATCATAAAATCAATGGATGAAAATTTGATTTTCCTCTCACATAAAGGATATTTACGTTGCTCAGACTTATCTTTTGATCTGTTTCATCATGGGCATACCCCAGCACCTTGCAACTTTAGAGTTTCAATTCTTTATTGAAAATGTCTTTTTGATTCATATTGAATTTATACATTATTGCTTGTTATATAGTAAATGTTATATATCCAGTTAAACTCTCTCCCTTCTCTCAAGAAATACCTTTATATATATATATATATATATNCTAACCTACAGTCCCCAAATTAACATGAAATTGATGCCCCAATTCTAATATTTGAACTCCTATCCAATTAGTCAATTAATCCCCCAATTTGCAATCTTATTTCCTCACTGAGAATTCAACAAAGCTCAATAGCCATGAATTTAGGTAGAACCCAGATTCATGAATTGGGGTTTTCAAATTCCTAATACTATTTTCTTTTGGGACCCTAACAATTACCCACTCTTTGCTAAAATTATAAGAGAATGTCAAGACATAGAGAAATTTGAGAGCTTGAACTCACCAATTTTCTTTAGCAACCCCGAGGCAACGTCGGAGAGCAAGAGAGCAACTGTGGAACGAGAGAGATGGCAAAGAGACGGTGAGGTGCTGTGGGGGGAGCAGAGAGTCGCAATTCGCGACCTCGAGAGGGAGAGAGAAGAATGTTGAGAGTAGGATGAGAGAGAGAGATGTAGTTCCGTGAGGGAGAAAATGAGACGTGAGAGATTATGAAATGCGAGAGAGATATGAGTGAGAGAGTGGTTACCGAGGTTTAGAAGCTTCAAGAGAATTTGAGAAATGGCGGGGATGGGAAAGGTTGGTGTGATTTTTTTTAAGTTTTCTGTTCGGTATTCAAGGTTTGGCTTTGACTAATTTAGTCACATCCCGTTCGCGCACTTGATTATGGTGGGTTACTCTCCTAGCGGGATAACTGCGTATACAAAGTCTCAAACTCGAGACCTTTCTTAAGCGATACCAAGTCGCTTACTACTTGGGCCAACCCCCGTTGGTAGGTTGGTGTGATTTTGACCCCAAGACACCATGTTTCGTGAGTCACATGCATAACCCACACTCATGCTAAAATAGGAAAGGAAAACAAAGAAATAAAGAAAAAAATTAAGAAAAGAAGAATTAAAGAAATGGGAAAGGAAAATAAGTAAAGAAAAATTTAATAATTTATACCTACAAGATATACATATAATAAAGTGGATTTCCTCGTAGTGCACAATTTTTTTTTCCTTTTTACCCTCCATACTAATTTAAATTACAATTTTATTTTTTTATCAACCTTTTACTCTAACTATCTTGTCTCACTCTCACTTCAAAATATATTTATATTAAATAAAAAAAATTATTGGTAGCTACTCTATGCCAATCAAGCCCCACTAATAATAATAATAATAAATTATTTGACGACCACGGAGTGTTCGTCAAGCCGAATTTTCACATTTTTCGATGTGCCAAGCGCCCTTCAAAGTTTCGTATTTGGGTTCCAGTTGTACGTCGTCCTCTGTTCCGTTTTCATCATTGCCGACAACCAGTTGTTCACTGTCCTTTGTTGCTCTAGCCTCCAGAATCATGCTTCATTCTGACTTCACACGCACTTCACAAAATTATTGCTCATGCACATTCCTCATGTGCTTTTAAACGTTGTTTTCTAACCTCAATTTGCATTCCACATGGATTCTGCTATTGTCACCTGCCTGTGAAGCCACATTTGTCACCTGCACACCACCTGCGTTTCTGACCAACACCAACTTAACATTAACTAAATGTTGACATGACCCTTTCTTGCTATTGACATGGCAAACTTGTGTTGATGTAGCAACACCCCTACACACCTTCCCAAGATTTTTTGGTGAATAATTTCATTTTTGGAAACCTTTTTCATTAATTATGCTCTAAAAGTACACTTTTCTGCTGGATACAATGTATACCTGCTACAACGGATAAGAATATTGTTGTTAATGACTCTACAACTGCCTTTTCCATCAGTAATCTTGTATTTCTCCTTAAGCAAGTTCTCTCTGGCAATACTTCTACTGCTTTATCTACCACCTCAGGTAACATGTGGTATTTTGTTATGCTTGTTGTAACTACATGACATCCGCATCTTACCAATTACACATTCTATACATATTGTTGATGGATCTCTTATGCAAGCTAGTCATACGAGTTCTATCAGCAAAAGTTGCATGTAGTTTAGTTAACCATGGCCATTTATTAGCTATATTAAGTTAAATAGATATAATTCATGTTGTTTATAGATGTCTTATGTAACACCCTAGCTAGCTGGTTTTACGCTTAAGTCGTAAACCCTATTCCCTAGGTTGTTATCTACTTGGTGGGAATACTTATAGTCCCTTATTACCGTTTGAAAAATAGATCTTTACCCAAAATATGGACCCGTTTGAAATTTTCATAATTAGTGTTGTTTATCTTAAAAGTAAGAGCCTCGCGTGAGATTATTCATATAAAATTCTCTGTACACTTATACTGCATCTAAGTCTGATTAAAATAGCAACCTGTGGTTATACATACATCACAAGGGGTCCATATTTTGGGTAAAGATCTATTTTTCAAACGGTAATAAGGGACTATAAGTATTTCCACCAAGCAGATAACAACCTAGGGTTTACGACTTAAGCGTAAAGCTAGCTAGCTAGGGTGTTACAGTTGGTATCATAGCATTTTGGTCCAATAGAGCCTGAGGACTGAGCTGCACTATGCTTTCGAGCATGATAACGGTGTATACTACTTCTAGGTTGAATGTGCTGACCCTATGTGCACTAGCTTTTCTTGAGACTGATCAACTTGGGATTTTGCAAGTGCAATACGATAGCCATGCCACCAAGAAAAGATAATACACAGCGTACCCCTGAATCTATTGACTTTGCTGATGTCATCAAAGAGATGGCCCGGGCGACTGCCCAAATGGCAAATGCCACCACTGCAAGGAATGCGCCGCCAACAGAGTAAGAAGTTGACTCCCAGAAGTATGTTGAATTCGTGAGGGCCAGACCCCCTACATTCGAAGGGCAGATTGACCAAGAAGCAGTACACGACTGGATACAGGGGATGGAGCAAATATTTGAAGACATATTCTGTACCGACAAACAGAAGGTTAAGTTTGCAGCCAGGATGTTTAGAGGCGTTGCACGAGAGTGGTGGAATAACACCAGACCTCTTCTTGTGCGAAGAGAGGTCTGAATTACCTGGGATCAGTTCGCGACTGCAGTCTTAGACAAATATTTCCCCAGGGGGTTGAGAGATCGGAAGGAAGCAGAATTCTTGGAGCTAAAACAAGGGGAAATGATGGTGGCAGAGTATACAACAACTTTCAAGAAGTTGTGCCGGTACTCGAGCACTTATAAACTGAATCCCGACGAGGGATGGAAGTGTGGGAAAGCAAGTGTACAAGGAAGCATGAACACTTAAACACTTAAATGACTCATTCCTAGAAGTCATTCGAATGACCCACTCATTGGTCATTCGAATGCTTCACAATCTGGTTAGTCCTTCGAATGACCTATCCAATGTCATTCGAATGCCTCGCTTATTTTGAAGGTCATTCTAATGACTCCAGAGCTAGTTATTCGAATGAATACAACAGAAATGCAACCTTGGTTGATAAGTGCCTGATCTTAGAGGAGTCGGTACATCACCTGGCGGCGGTCCGCAATGAGCGGCACAAGAGGAAATTAGCTAATCAAGAGAATGCCTCGCAAGACTAGAGGAGAAAGAGATCGTTTCAAGCTCAATACCAACAACCCACCCACAGGAGCTGAGCTCGACCCAAGACCAGGTTCCACCCCGACTAACAGTGTCAGGGCCACAACTGGAGGGAGATGCCCCAGAGTTCAAATCGTCCTGTCCAAGCGACAGCAAGAGACACCTAGGAAACTGTTTGGTCAGGAGGAATGTCTGCTACTGATGCGGGAAGCACAGTCACTTTGCCAAGACGTGCACCGTAATCCTATCTGCGGCACAGCGACCGGGACAAATCTTTGCCATAACGGCCGAAGAGGCATGGGCTACGAGCGATCACGTTCAGCGTAAGTGAGCAATAAGAATTAAAACCCTAAGACCCTTGGAGATGTTAAAATTTCAAGGGTGAAATTTTTCTAAGGGGGTGGAATGTAACATCCCACTTTTCCCTTAGCAAGGATTTCACATAATAAATTCGTGTACGAACTCTTTTAGAGGTTGGAAGCTTGAGTTGCAGGTGTCCGTCAATCACCTGGATGTGCATGACTATGCAACTAAGGAGGACAAGTGCCACATTTTGGAGAGGTCAGCAAGAAACCTGGCTACAGCAAGCAACGAGGGGAATGGGAGGAAAAAGGGTGAACAAGGAAGCGTCTCGCAGAACTAGAGGAGAGGGTGACCTTTTCCAGCCCTACAGGAATAAGTTTAGAAGGTGTAGGGAAGAGACAAGAGACTTAGGTAACTGATAAGAGCGTATGAGTGTTTAAGCGTATTCTGTTTTGGAAAGTAAAAGCTTGAGAGACTAAGTTTTGGGAATTTTAGGTGGAAAAGGCTTAGTAAGCAGGTGTGGACAACAAGAGAATTAAAAGAATAGTGTATGAGGGGATATAAAGTTGGGTTAAGCATGGAGGTGGAATAAATAAGTTTTTAAAGAGGATTGAGTATGAGAACGACTGCCTAATGCAATTCTGGTCTCTCCTAGAGAAGTATGAAAGATTAGGTTCTTGAAGACATAGGAGAATTTTGTAAGCTTTGGAGTGGAGGTGAGTTAAGTGTATGAACGGGAGCAAGATACAATCAAGAGCAATTGGGGTTAGAATGGTAATAGGTAAAATCCGTAGTTGGAGAATAGAGGACCCGAAAATTTGGCCACGCTAGAATTTCGAGGCGAAATTCTCTTAAGGGTAGAATGTAACATCCCAAATTTTCCCCTAATAGAAATTGTGCTTAATAAATAATTATAAGCCGATCAGGGAGGCGAGAAAATTAAATTATTACCTTTAACTCATAAGAATCGCAGTTAAAATTAGGGTTTCGAGATCTCGCGGATTTTCCCGAGACTTAGGATGTAACACCCTAGCTAGCTGCTTACGCGTACATCACAAACAATGCTCACTAGGTTGTTATCTGTTTTGGTTGGGGTTACTTTTAGCCCCTACTTTAAGGTTCACAATTATCTTATACTTGAAAATATGGACCATTTTGAAACTTTTCCTTTCTATGTATACAATATAAAATATGAGCCTCGCGTCAGATGGAATTTATAATGCAATCATTAAAACTTTATACTACACGAATAACTGATCCAATATAATGTCAAACAATAAGCAAACAAGTGGTCCATAGCATATAATCACGTAATTTCTCACAGATGTAGAATACATGGTTCATGCTAACTAAGGGCTAATTATAACGTCTTTATCCTAGTTCTTGCTATTCTATTTCCCGATTCATCTCCTTCGAGGCTGCCGCTTCGCACAACAAGTTGAGGTCCTGTCTTGCTCCCCTGGAATCATAAAGGAGCGGGTATGAGAACTCTGCATTCTCAGTGGGAAACCTTGGTCATCGCAACTCAGTTTTAGTCTCAATCATGATTCAACCGCTTAGGGATCTCTAAATGTCACAATTATGCTACATCCCTACCAGTTATTAATATCCCTGTTAATCCTGAGCAGCTACCTACATTACTAGGTGGTTGAGGGAGTCTAGTCTTTCATTACTAGGTCTTCTATTTTCTGTCCTGGCTCCTAGGAAGTAAGTTCTCAATCACATATACATCCTTCATCATTCATATCATGAGACCGTCCACATGCGATGTAATGAACACCCTAGGACCATCCACACAAGATGTATATGCACCTAGGACCGTCCACCCGCGATGTATTATGCACCCTAGGACTGTCTACAAGCGATGCATTATGCACCCTAGGTGAAACACCCTAGCTAACTGCATACGCTTAAGTCGTACGCAAGCTCACTAGGTTGTTTACTACCTGGTCGGAATACCTTAGTCCATCGTTATTTTTCGGAAGTAGTTGCTTATGAAAATAGGGACCAATTTTTTTTTTTACTTTTCATCTGCATCGATTACTTACTAAAATAGAGTCATGCGTCAGAAAGAACAAGTATAACAAGCGGTAAAGCCCTTAGGCTTAGCGGATAACAAGCTAATAATAATAAAGCATACCATATACATTCATCTGATCCATCATAACAGTCATGTAGTTATTAAAATAAATAATATACAAGTAACATATACATAATCCCAAAATACATCTCATCAAAATACAAGGGCTACTGGAACACTACTCAGCATGCCCTTGATAAAAAAATCCCGGCATCCAGCTATCTCCGGTCCATACTCTGTCACGACCGCTCATGGCTCCTCGGGCGGCTCCTCGGCATCCTCAAAATATGAATCATCATAGGTTCCTGAAGTCATAAGGTAGTGGGAGTGAGAACGGTAGGTTCTCAGTGGAAATAACTTTAGTTCCTGTAGATCTCGTGTCATATTAGGTCGGACTTCAGGCCGCTCAGAGATTTCTAAGTGTGCATATATACTAAACATCCTACTGATTATTATTTGGCCTAAGGTTCTGAACGGCTTTATCTACGTTACTAAATGATAGGGGAAATGCTCTTGCTTACTAAGTTCTCGCGCTTATTAACATTACGTGTCCATACATAGCCGTCTCGAACGTTTTCTTGACGATAATTACAGAATAACAGATATATACATTTCATATAATCATGCACAGCAGAATGAACATGCTTTTGGAATATATGTTATCCCCACCATAATAGTGCCCTCTTCCGACACTATTACGACGGAATAACCTCGCACCCCCAGTGTAGGCCCTCTTTCGACCTTCCTGCGGTGGGCTTCCACCTGCCGCGTGTCCTCTCTCGACCCCTCGGCAGTAGGAGGATATTGTACCCCCACCTAGCATTGCCCTCTTTCGACCCTGCTAGGCGTGATAATCGCACACCTTGCAGGGATGCCTTATAGACACCACCTGTGGCGGGCTTCCACCTTCAGGCTGTCCCTCTGACCTCCTGAAGTGGGATCGTTATTTGGCTCTCGTGATCACGGCCTTTTCAGCATTTATTTTAATTCAGCATTTAGCATTTTTCAGCAGTATTTCAGCATTTTTCCTTTTCAGTACCTGCAGCATGATATGACTTGTTCCCTATGTTCAATTCATAATCTTTACTTATTGCAGAATTATCTCTAGTTCTCTCAGAATCATCTTATCATCATGCATGAAATGCTAACATAATTATTTCACATACTGCACATACTGCACTTACATCAATTACCAATTACAGTTAAATCATTGATTGTTAGACTATGTGCCTCAAAACAGTGCCCATAACCATTTCTGGTCTCAGACCGCTCAGCTATTTTGGAAAAATCGCTCAGCTATTTCGGCAAAATTGCTCAGCTATTTAGGCAAAATCGCTCAGCTATTTCTGAAAAATAGCTCAGCTATTTAGGCAAAATCGCTCAGCTATTTCTGAAAAATAGCTCAGCTATTTAGGCAAAATCGCTCAGCTATTTAGGCAAAATCGCTCAGCTATTTATGCAAAATCGCTCAGCTATACCAGACGAATCAGAATCTGTTTTCTTTGTTTTTCTTGCTTTTCTTTCCCCTTTGCTTATGGTTACTCCTTGAGGTTTTCACACATATTCTAACCATCAAAATCCTACCTAGTCCAGGCCACAGGGCCCTTCAGAATCATCTCCTAACTCCTAGCATAGGTATCTAACATACATGCAAACATAAAAACATACACACACACACATAAACACATAACCAAGCTTCAATCCACCAAAGGGATGAGAAAACTAGAGTTACCCACCTCCTAGAGGGCTGTTCGATGGTGGAAGAAAGAGTAGGAGAGTCGTTCTCCGAGCTCCGGGCGCGATCCAAGCTTCCTGACGGAGTTTCTGCAGCGGGATCACGGGGCACACGGACAGAGTTTCCTCTAAGGTATGAATTTTTCTAATTTTTTTCTGCATAGGGGCTGTCTATTTATAGCCAAAATCTGCCCCCCATGATTACCTTTTTGCCCCTAGGTTTATTTACAATTTTGCCATTATTAATTTCTTTTATAATTAATTAATTTAGAAGATAAGCTATATGTCACATCATGAATAGTATTTTGAATTTTTTATTATTTCCCTTTGAATCTGAATTGCATCACGTGGGCTGCCATCTTTGACCGCCTCCCGATCCCGTTTCGTTCGCGTTTTATCGCTCGCAGTGTCGGTGCGTCGCGCATGGTCGTCCGAAAAATATTCCGCTTGTACCGTCGCGATCCTCTAATTTCCCTCTACCTAAGAATATTAATCTTAGAAGGTGTTTGTGAATTTTTCTCTGGAGAGTATTTTTCACAGATACCTTCGACCCATTTCTACGCGCTTGTGTCTGCCGTCAACCGTTCGGCTCGCGGTTTCGTTCTTTCCCAAACATCCCAATAGGGTCGTGGGACTATCCTAAGGTGTTTAAAACCTTTCCTTGGTACCGGTTAGGTTTTCAGAGACTTCGGGCTCTCTGCTCAATTTTACACGCTAAACGGAGCAGTTTTAGTGTCTGCGGAATCGTCCGAAACTCCGCAGAACTCCGTCTAACAGCCAGTTAAACCTCATCATCCAATTCTGAGGGTCAGTAGGATTTATTTGAGTGTCGTCGAAATTTATCACAACTCAACAGAATAATTCCTACAGACTTCCACACACTTACTCATACCAAGGTTCTACGGGCAATTATTCGGGAACTTTCTACTAAGAAAAGAGTGGGTTGTTACACTAGGACTGTCGTCCACACACGATGCCATCTATACCCTAGGACTGCCGTCCACACGCGATGCCATCTACACCCTAGGACTGCCATCCATGGTTCAATATCCCTTAAACCAACCACATGTGTACAGTTGTATATCATTCATCCATATTTCAAGACAATCATTCACATAGAGCAAATACAGCTCAGTAACATATAAGAGACATATTGTGATGTTCCATACCATTTCCGACCATAAATCTCATATATTCCCAACAACTCTTTACATACATCGCAAAGCAAGCCTAAGTTTCATATTCAACATAAGCAATTGCAGATCATCAAAGAAATCATCATTTTTGGACTCTAACTGATAACTTCACATAACTCATAGACATCAATCATATAATATCAAATAATATTGCCATCATGTACCACATCATATGACATCCAACTTCACCTAATTCATAAACATCAATCATATAATATATCATGTAATATCACCGTCATATATCACATCATATAACATATAACCTCACATAAATCATAACATCAAGCGTATAATATCACATGTAAGAAACATAATCTCATGCTCAAGCATTTCTTAAACATAACCAACGTAAATCAAGCAGCAAGCACAACAGACGTTTGGTTTCTATCAGAAATTAGCGATCATAAACCAGAGAAGTCCAAGACCTTACCCCAAGGTTTTTGATAGTCCTAAGATCATTTTTCATGTCTAGAAATTCAGATCTTAATCCCAACTCCACGAAATTGCAGTTTTCCCTTCTTTCCCAAAATTGTTATTTCGCCCCCGTAAACATCATGTTTTCTTTAGAATTTTAGTTCTCAAAAACCCGATAGACTTAAGACTTTCCCTTAAGGATTTTGATAGTTCTAAACCCATATTTCTTAAAAACAAACCCAGTTTTTCAGTCCAAATGTAACATCCCGAATTCGTCCGATCCAGAAAGCTCGTCGGCCACGCCGTCAAAAACGGTTGAGAGTCGTTGAGAAAATAGGGGACGGGGAATTAAACCTCCAAACCCTCAGGGGCTTAGGGGTAAGTGTTAGGTTTCGGAGCCCTATAAATTTTCCAGAGTCGAACGGGAAATGTTTCGGATACCGAGAACCACCAATGGCAGTTCTTGACCTGGCAAGAATGTCGAAAATCCCGGAGTGGCAACTCCCCGATCGAAGGGAAAAATTTATGGATCACAACGGTATGTACGGAATATTTTTAGGACAACCAGATGTGGGATAAATTGTACAAAATGCGATCAAACGAAATCGGAGCCGGTCCTGGTGAGGTTTCTATCTCCATCAGGAGATATTTATATATATTAAATATAAATAGACAAATAATAATTATAAAGCAACAGGAAAAAAAATGAAAAAGAAAGAAAAAGGAAAAAGGGCCACAGTGGTGGTTATAAATAACCACGTTACTTCAGAAAATTTTACGTAGCTTTTGGTCACTTTCACAAACACCAGTCCCGTTCCAACACATCTCGGTTTCTTGCTGGAGTCCCGAAAAAATCGCCGGAGCACGCCGTGGCAATCAAGAAATTTCTAGCATTAAGGCTATCCAGTCGGAATCTCCATCGGAAGTGGGTAACTCTAAGCCTACTGTCTATGTGGTTTAATTTTTAACTTTGTATATGTTATTTTGTACATTGAACTGTAAAAATGTTAAGTAGTATTTTGGGGAAGTATAAGGTGAAAAGGGTTTTGGGAAATTTTGATGAATGAAATGCATAATTGTACTGATTGGAACCCTAGGAATAGTGAACCTCTGGAGAAAATGAGAACTGAAGTCTCGAGACCCTATTCCATCAGCTTTCAATCGATTGAATTCTTATTCAATCGAATGAAGGAAAAACTTCGAATTTCAATCGATTGAATCCCGAGTTCATTCGAATGAAAGAACTCTGAAGGTTTCAATCGATTGAAACCCTGTCTCAATCGAATGAAAGAACTCGTAGGGATTCATTCGAATGTAACCCTAGACATTCGAATGAAACCTGAGGGACTTGAGATTTTAGTGGTTCCAAGGAGTCCAATGAGTCAGGGTATGTCTATTTTAGTACCTGAAAGCATGCATCATGAGGAATGGCCGTCATAGGAGTTAGGACGACCTTAGATAACTAGAAGTCTCACGTGAAAGTCTAAGGAAGATCATAACTGAACCCTAGGAAACGAAGAAGAGTTAGGAAGGTCTCGACCCCAGTTGCTACAGTAGACCATAGTGAATGAGTCTAGTTATATGATTAGGAAGATCCCTATTCTCTTGGCACGTCTTATAGACACGCCCCTCACCAATATGGCACGCTGAATTGGTTATGAGCAACGCAGGTAGAGAGACCTAAGTACGACAGGAACGGGCATAGGCCCAGGTACGGAAAACGGGCATAGGCCCAGGTATGGAAAACAGGCATAGGTCTGTAAAAGGGAAATAGTGGGCCCCATTTAAAGAGGAAAGAGAGACCGGGTCGAGTCATAGGGCCAACCTAAGCGTGTCTACACCTGATCACTCATAGGCTTAATCCCTTGTCACTCCAAGAAGAGGGGGTGGTTGCACCTATTGTATTCGATGATTACCTCCTATGAGCCTTGAATGGTTAGCTACCATACCGGTAAAGAGCGCCGCCGGGTCGATACAATAGTGGCAAGAAAGAGGTTGTAATCCGAGGCCACGGTTACAAAGGTGTGAGGACTAAGTAGGACGCAGCCACAGAGCGCGTAAGAGATCCCCAAATTTCCCTCATGCACTATATAGTCATATGTATGATTAAGAGATTGAATGTATGAGAATATGTATGTATATATATCTGTTCATGCATTATGTATATCTGTTCATGCATTATGTATCGTCAAGGGAACGACCCAAGACGAATAGTATGTCTTTAGTAGCAACGTACAGTTAATGAGCACGAAGCCTAAGTAATAACAAGAATAGAAATCCAATCACCTAGTAACTTAGATAAAGCTGCTCAGGATGTAGGTATAAGATAATAACTGGTAGGACGTTAGTATACATGACACGTAGAGGTTTTCCTGAGTGGCCTGGATTCTGCCTGAGTAATTGAACTATAGGAGCCACGTTGAGTTCCCACTAAGAACGAAGAAGTTCTTATCCCCACTCGTGTATGAATCCAGAATTTCAGGAATGGGTTCCCCTCCTACTAAGGACGTATGGTTGTTTACACGCTCGTAACAACGCAACTTCTGCACCTAGACTTTGCTTGAGACCAGTACCTTCGCCCCCGCTAACCTGCCTGGAGAGACTTCGGAGCAGTCCAGATGTAGACTCCGAGGGCCTGGATCCTCCCCCAGGCGCCCCATCTGGATCGATGAGCGCCCCGAGGATAGTAGCCGCGATCCCATCCACGTCAACGGAGAGGATGATCCTCCTCCGCCGAGGCCAGAGCCAGAGCCCGAGCCCGTTGCAGATCCGGAGCCGTCTACACCGCCTGTCTTGAGACGAGGATGACGTACCACCGCTAGGAAGCAGGTACTTCCAGTACCACCGCGCAGATTTGTACCTCACGACTTCACTGCGGTGACTGACCTCTCCAGTGAGGACGAGGTGGCGGGAGAGGAGGACCTCGCAGAGCAGGAAGAGGATTCTGACGAGTAGTCGCAGCAGGACCCCGTTAGTGTTTGTAGCAGTAGATGTGTACCGTACACAAAATGAGTAGTTCTCATCTGTGTACGTAGGGTATGTTTATATGTGTCTTATTGTATATAGGATGATAATTATGTATGTATGTTCGTAGGGGAACAATATGTTATGATAAATCAAGGTATAATTATCTGTGTGTAACTTTGGGCCGTATGTGTACTTTCATCGGGTACTCGTCGTGCGCCAGGTACGTACTCGTGTTTCTCTTGCCTTTTCACGATATTCTTATGTGATGTATAATGCGTATGGCTCTTTATTTTCCATAGTATGATTGAACTAAATTTTTAATTGGCCCATATTTTATAAACCCTAATTTCAAAGCAATATATAGAACCATAGCGGTTCGCGGCACCAGAAAGGCACCACTTAGCTGGGAGGTCTATGACTTAAGCATAGGCCAACTAGCTAGGGTGTTTCACCAAACACGTGAAATTCCGGTTTTACCCTTTTTTTTTTCGTAAAAACCCCTTTTTTGCCCATTTGCTGAGAAATTCATCGGGGACTCCAAAATCATGAAACTTGACATCCCCACTCAATTTTTCGTGTAGAATTCAAAAATAATATTATTTTTTCATGATAAAAATCTCATCATACAGTTCCCTTTAAAATCATGTCATATTCCTATTTTTGTCTTAGGCATTCTAAAATTCTGACAGAATCACAGACAGCACCAACAAATCCAGACAATCATCAACAACATTTATATACATCAAAGTCACATAAAAGTCATCCTAACCGCATATATATCTAATCATGAAACCACATAGACAGTGGATAAGTTAGTTACCCACATGTTCAAGTCTTGCTGCAGTTCCGACGCTCTCTACAGCCTCCTGCCTTGCTATGGTGCTTCCAAGCTCCTCCTAAGCTTCAAGATTTAGGGTTTTCTCCAAAGATTCCAAGAGGTTTTCTTTAGGGTAAGATTAGGGAAATCAAGGCTAGTTTATGTCTAGAGAAGTTTCTGTGTCAGTATTTGACAGAATACTGATTAGGTGTGCAATTGGATAGAGTTTTGGCAAAGTTTTCCTTTTTCTATGAATATTTTGTCATCCAAGGGGTATTTATAGGCAAACCCACGAAAATCACTTTCCAATTTTGCCCTTGGGGAAAAAATTCCCAAATTTTCCAAAATGCCCTTATTTTGTCTTTTTTTCCTCATGTCATTTTCATGTCATATGGTGACTCACCCACCTTTTGACTCCTTTGACCACACTTGGCTTCTTCTTGGCCATGTATAGCCTTTGTGTCTCGACCACTTGTGTGGCCGAGAATGAAAGGTCTCTGGCAGATCAGTTTAATTCGGTTTTATCGCTCCCGGTCCCGGTACTTCGCGTACGGCTGTTCTAAAAATATTATAATCGCGTCCTTGTGATCTTCTAATTTATCTAAGTAATAATTTAGGTTCATTTGAGGTGTTTGTAAATTCTCGTCTGTAGCCGTACCTTTTACGGGTACTTTGGACGTGCAGTTGTCCCCAGACGACAAAAAGGGTCTGTTCTAGTGTCTGCAGAATTTTGTAAAAATACGTAGAATTATTTCTACAGACACTTTTAACCTAAGAGTTTATGTAAGGGTGTGTTCCCCTGTTTAATTTATGAAATCTTTACTAAGAAAAAAAGCGGGATGTTACATAGGACGATTTTCGGACCAATCGGGATTTTTTTTGGATACCTAATGTGTCCGTAAAATACACTAATAAGAAAATAAATCTTAGAATATCTCAACCGGAGCCCAACTACTAACAAGGAAAATTAGTAGATCAGGACGGTATGTCCAAAATATTTTCGGGACATTCACACATGAACGATTACAAAACACGATCAAACATGATCAAAATTATACCGGGCGTCAGGCTTATCCCCTGCCACGGTTTGCAGGGATAAGTACATATATATATATATATATATATATATTAATATATATAAATATACAATAATAATAATAGTAAAAGTAATAATATAATAATATATATAATATAATATAATAGTTTTAA
>QANU01034389.1:0-23921 GCA_003254905.1 Nissolia schottii
CCCCTAGACGCGGCATCAGGCGCACTCCCAGTTGTGGTGAGCAACCTACGCCCTAGACGTGGCGGAGGACTGTCCCCCAGATGTGGATAGAGAAAGAAAAAGAGAGATCTTGTCCCCCAGACGTGGGCAAGCGAGCCCTTGCCTGCCAGTGCTATCGTTAGGGTACACTCCCGCCATTCGACCAGTTGAATGGTTACAAGAGGTTGTGGTTGTATGAGGGACGACGGTCCCGCAGTCAGCAAGGGAGTGAGGGCAGTCAGCAGCGAAGAAGGACGCGACATAGGCGCGTAAGAGAAACCCTATCCCCTCATGCATTATATTTATTTGATAATTGTATAAGCTGTATGATTATATATGATTATGAGTACATGTCTAGTCGACCGTCCGTGAAACACGTACAAGACGGTCACAGTAGCACCGCGAGTCTAATGATGAAGCACGAGAACTTAGTAAGAAGGATTAGATCCCAGTCACATAGTAAATTAGATAAAGCCGCCTAGGAACTTAGGCGAGAAATAACTGGTAGGATGTCTAGATACATGAATCACTTAGAGATCCCTGGACGGCCGAAGCATAATTGAGTAACCAGATCCCTACGACCCTACGGTTATCCACTGAGAACCGTCGTTCTCACCCCTACTCACTTATGGCTTCAGGAGAGCCTGATGACTAAACCGCCGAAGAAGCGGAAGATCCTGCGCAGCAGGTTTAGAACGACCGATCCTGAGACAGGGCAGGAGGCCGAGATATGGACGGTACTGGTGGTAGATCGCCCTATGCCTCTTCGAGTCGCACCACCCGCTGCTGTAGACCCGGAGCCTCCCACCGACAACGACCCATCTCCATACGAAAAGGATGTAGAGGTTGACCCAGTGTCCGTGACATTGCGACAGCCCAAGATCCACCGGAGAGGCGCCAGGATGCGGACATCCAGGGACTACCGTCGCTTGTTCGTTCCTCATATTCACGATTTCGAGGCTGGTCTGTCCACAGGTCCCCGCGACCCGCCAAACGTACCAGAGCCTGAGCCCCCTTCATCTGAGGAGGACTTCTTGGAAGACGTGATGGAGGAGGAGGAGGACGAGCCTGTACCTATGTACGAGGAGGACGAGCCGGAGCCGATGGACGAGGAGGAGGATCCAGAGGAGGAGCCAGAGGAAGAGCCCAGTGACGATGAGCCCGAGTGCTAACCAGCCCAGTCCTACTGTCGCTGTCGTCAGGCGCGACATCTTTTGCTAGCAGACTTATTTGGATATGTATTGCGAGATATGTCTTTTTGGTAATATATGTAGTAGTTCTAATTTTAGCAGACTTCTTCTGATGTTTTGGTACAATGTAAGACATATGTATAACTCTGTGATATGTATAAGTTTTCTATTATCTGACATGTATAGTTATGTGATTGGATCCACTTGCTGCTGTTTACTTTATGGTTTATGAATGTACTTGTATGACAGACAACGTTCGCATTTATCTGTGATACGACTATATGGGACTATGTTAGTTCACGCGCATGGCTCTACCTTGACGCGAAAAAACAATTTATGTTAAAAAAAAATGGGTCCTTACTTTCAATTAACTTAACTACTTTCTGGAATAAAATAGGGACTATTAGTATGCCCATACAGCAGATAACAACTTAACAGACGCAGATTATGACTTAAGCATAAGATGTTAAGCTAGGGTGTTACAGTTGGTATCAGAGCAGTTTGGTCCAAGTGAGCCTGAGGACTGAGCTGCGCTATGCTTCCGAGCATGATAACGGTGTAGACTATTTCTAGGATTAATATACTGTTTGTGTGCACTCGCTTTTCTTGAGACTGATCACCTCGAGTTTTTGCAGGTGCCCTATAGACAGTCATGCCGCCTAGGAGAGATCATATACAGCGCACCCCAGACCATGGGGATTTCGTAGATGTCATACGCGAAATGGCTCGCGCTACGGCACAGGTGGCCGCCACTACGGTTGCTAGGAACGTACTACCGACCCCGAAAAAGGTCGATGCTCAAAAGTATGCAGAGTTTATGAAAGCTCGTCCGCCTACTTTTGAAGGGCAGATTGATCCAGAGACTGTATAACTGGATCGAGGGAATGGAACAGATTTTTGAGGACTTGTACTGCACGGATGAGCAGAAAGTGAAGTTTGCTGCTAGGATGTTTCGAGTGGTAGTCCGTGACTGGTGGGGGACTATTAGGCCTCTGTTGGAGCAGCGGGAAGGAGAGATTACTTGGGTTGTGTTCACCACGGCAATAGTCGACAAGCATTTCCCCCGCGGGATGCGGAATCGCAAGGAGATAGAGTTCATGGAGCTGAAACAAGGAGATAAGTCGGTGGCTGCCTACACTGCTGAGTTTGATAAGCTCTGCAGGTATTCCAGTACCTACCGGCTAAATCCAGATGAAAGCTGGAAGTGTGCCAAGTACAAGCAAGGACTGAAGGGCGCACTTCAATTGGCGGTGAATCACCTCGACATCTGGGATTATGCAGTTCTGGTAGACAAGTGTCTGATACTGGAGGATTCGCAGAGGAACCTGGCCGAGGAGAACCGTCACGTGGTGGCATTTGCTTCTAGGCAACTGAAGATGCACGAAGCAAACTATCTGACGCATGATCTAGAGCTTGCAGCTGTGGTTTTTGCTCTTAAGATCTGGAGACATCATCTGTACGGAGTACGCTTCGAGGTATTCTCGGATCATAAAAGCCTCAAATACTTGTTTGATCAGAAGGAGCTGAACATGAGGCAGCGTCGCTGGATGGAATTCCTGGAGGACTATGATTTTGGGTTGAACTACCATCAGGGAAAGCTAACGTGGTAGCTGATGCCTTGAGCAGGAAGTCGCCGCATGTGGCTTGGTTGATGATAAAGGAACAAGAGCTGATCGAGAGTTTTCGAGATCTCGATCTGGGGTTTACTCGCCGGCCAACTAGCATTCGATTTTGGAAAATTCAGGTTACTAGTGAGTTCCGGATCAGGATCGCGGAAGCGCAAAGAAATTGCACTGATGAGGCCTGGCTGAATTTAGTAAAGACGGTGCAAGCGGGGAAGATGAAAGAAGCCGCCTTTGGACCGGATGGTCTCCTACGGTTTAATCAGCGCCTCTGTGTACCTAGTGAAGGAGGGCTACGTGCTGATATCCTACGAGAGGCTCATCGAAGTCATTTCACCATGCACTCAGGCATCACCAAAATGTATCATGATCTGAAGATGATGTTTTGGTGGCCAGGATTGAAGTGAGACGTGGAGGAATGGGTGCAAAAGTGTCTGGTGTGTCAGAAGGCAAAGATCGTACACCAGAAACCTCCAGGATTGTTGACTCTTCTGGAAATACCCGAATGGAAGTGGGATGGCATATCCATGGATTTTGTAGCGGGATTGCCATAGACGACGAGGAATGTTAACGCCATTTGGGTGATTGTTGACCGACTCACCAAGTCTGCCTATTTCATTCCAGTAAAGATGACTTATCCACTGGAGAGGTTGGTGCAACTGTACATAAGAGAAGTGGTGAGATTACACGGTGTACCTTCATCCATCATATCAGACAGAGATCCTCGGTTTACATCCCGATTTCGGACAACTTTTCAGAAACCATATGGGACTCAGTTGGCGTTGAGCACGGCGTACCATCCGCAAACTAATGGACAGGCTGAGAGGACGATCCAGACCCTCGAGGATATGTTGAGGGCATGCGCGCTTGATTCACCCAGGTACTGGGATGAGTTATTGCCGTTCATAGAGTTCGCCTACAACAGTTACCATGCTAGCATTGGCATGGCCCCCTTTGAAGCACTCTATGGCCGGAAATGTCCGTCGCCCCTCTGTTGGAACGATGGCCATAAATAGATACTTGGGACCCGAGGAGTCCCAAGACGTCGAGGAGTGCATACAGCAGATCAGACAGCTCACTGCTCAGAGCCGTCAGAAGAGTTACGCCGACGTTTGGAGAAGACCACTGGAATTCCAAGAGGGAGACCATGTGTTCCTGAAAGTTACTCCAACTACAGGCATTGGGAGGGCCATGAAGGTCAAAAAGTTAAGTCCTCGATTCATTGGACCCTTCCAGATCTTGGAACGTGTCGGACCAGTGGCGTATCGGATAGCTCTCCCACCGAATCTGGCGAATGTCCATGACGTCTTTCATGTGTCTCAACTGAGGAAATACTATGCCTATCCTGATCACGTGCTGGAGCCAGAGAATATCGTACTCCGAGAAGATCTTGCCTTGCCGTTGATGCCGCAAAAGATCATTGACCGGAAGACTCGCAACAAGGAGATCCCGATGGTTCGAGTTATATGGGAGAACGGGAAGGTCGATGAACAGACTTGGGAGATGGAGGAAGACATGAAAGCTGTCTATCCAGAGTTATTCTCAGTTACGAAATTTCGTGGGCGAAATTTTTCGAAGGAGAATGGAATGTAACATCCCGATTTTTCGATAGAGAAATATTCATAAAATATAAATAATTAATTAATTTTCTAAGCATGATTAGGGAATTAAGATGGAAAATTTTAGCTAAAATATCCCTAAGAATTTGGACGTGTCGTGGTAAAAAATTCGGCAGACAACCGGACAGCCGTTGTTCGCTGATGAAATTTGGCACGTAAAACGGTGTACGTGAAAATAATTTCCCGGAGAAAAATTCACAAACACCTTCAAACATTAATACCCTTAGGTAGGTGGGAATTTGAGGATCGCGACGGTCCAAACAGAATATTTTTCGGACGACCGTGCGCGACGCACCGAGACTGCGAGCGACAAAACACGAGCGAACTGGGACCGGGAGAAAATAAAATCTCACCAGCAGCATGGTGATGGGCTGCACGGTCTTTTGAAGAGATTTGGGTCAAAAATATCCCCTAAATCAAGCTTCTAAACATCTCATCACCATACCTCCTCACATCATGACCATACTTCTTACTATTCACCATTTTATTTAATTTCAAAAATCAATTACTCTTCTCCTCCATTCATCTCTTCCAAAACCGAGCTCTCCCCTATTTCTCTTAAGAAAATTTTCATCATCTTCAAACCTCCATAGCCACACCTCAAGCCAAGCTCCAAGAACCACCATTGTCTCCAAAGCAAAAAATCAAGCATTCCTCCACTATTCTTCTTCCCAAGAACCGAACCCACAAGCTTCAAGTTCCCTCATCTTATTCTCATTTCCTTCCACTAAAAATCTAGAGAAGATCCTCACCTTGTTCTCTCTAGAAAATTCAAGCCACTCCTCACAAGAACACAAGCACATAACCATCATTTTGAAGAAAACAAGGAAGCGGTTCTCCAACACTTTTGGAGGCTTCTTGTCAACACTCCCACCACCAACCAAGAACTCTTTGAAAGTGGGTAACTTAGGCTTTTACTCACTCCTTAGTGCTCTTGAGCTTGTGGATGATTATGTGTGTTTATGTTTGTGTTTTATGCCTTGAAATGAACTTGCATGTGTTGCTAATGATTTGATTAGGACAAATATATTCTCGGTTGTTAAAATTTGTGGGTAAATTCACTAAAACCATCCCTTGATGGTTCTATGCTTTTTTTTTTCATGTTTATGTGATTTATGAGAAAATGCACATAATATGTGTTTTATGCTTAAAAATAAATTTACTTGTATTATTAAGGATTTGTTTTAAATGAAGGTAATTTGAAGAGGATAATGTGATTTATAAATGCTGGACTATGTGAAAAAATGTTTTAGTGTTATACATGGAAGAGTTTTGAGAAAAGGTGACAGAGTAAAAATGGGATTTTTGGCATAAAAAGGGCAAATTTGTAATTTCGGGGGTTATTATCATAAATCTGGGTTTATTATCATAAAAATGGGTTCAGAGGTATTAAAAACCTTAGGGTCAAGTCTTGAGTCCATTGGGTTATGGGGAAATAAAATTCCAAAGAAAAATCGGTTTTTCGGACAAAAATGACATTTTGGGCTTATGAGGGCAAAATTGTAATTTTGGGTAAGGAAATTAAAAATCTGGGTTTGTTTTCATAAAAAGTGGGTTCAGAACTATGAATATCATTATGCATCATGAGGATACGGTCGTCGTCAGGATCTTAGGACGGCCTTAGAGAATTAGAAGTTATCACCTAAAACCAAACAAAGATCATAATTGAACCTTAGGAAAAACGGAGTATCTTAAGAAGGCTCCGGCCACGAGGGCTCGGAGAACCTTGAAGATAAGAACATAGTTATGCAATTGGAATCCCTCTCTTGGCACGTCATACCTGACAAGCCCCTCCCCAGCCGTTCGAGATGGACTGGGTTATGATTATGTTACGCAGATAGTATCTGAACGCGGGCTTCCACCCGGAGAGAGAAAAGAAAGTAAGAACAGTACGCTTGTGCTTTTATGTCATGACATTTAAAAGAAGAGTAAGTGCACCCTCAGACGTGGTGTAAGTATCGCCCCCAGACGTGGGGAAAAGGATCCCCCAGACGTGGATCAAGAGAAAGAAAGATGCCCCTAGACGCGGCATCAGGCGCACCGCCAGTTGTGGTGAGCAACCTACGCCCCCAGACGTGGCGGAAGACTGTCCCCCAGACGTGGACAGAGAAAGAAAAAGAGAGATCTTGTCCCCCAGACGTGGGCAAGCGAGCCCTTGCCTGTCAGTGCTATCGCTAGGGTACATTCCCGCCATTCGATCAGTTGAATGGTTGCAAGAGGTTGCGGCTGTATGAGGGACGACGGTCCCGCAGCCAGCAAGGGGGTGAGGGCAGTCAGCAGCGAAGAAGGACGCGACACAGGCGCGTAAGAGAAACCCTATCCCCTCATGCATTATATTTATTTGATAATTGTATAAGCTGTATGATTATATCTGATTATATATGATTATGAGTACATGTCTAGTCGACCGTCCGTGAAACACGTACGAGACGGTCACAGTAGCACCGCGAGTCTAATGATGAAGCACGAGAACTTAGTAAGAAGGATTAGATCCCAGTCACCTAGTAAATTAGATAAAGTCGCCCAGGAACTTAGACGAGAAATAACTGGTAGGATGTCTAGATACATGAATCACTTAGAGATCCCTGGACGGCCGAAGCATAATTGAGTAACCAGATCCCCACGACCCTACGGTTATCCAATGAGAACCACCGTTCTCACCCCCACTCACTTATGGCTTCAGGAGAGCTTGATGACTACACCGCCGAAGAAGCGAAAGATCCTGCGCAGCAGGTTTAGAACGACTGATCCTGAGACAGGGCAGGAGGCCGAGATATGGACGGTACTGGTGGTAGATCGCCCTATGCCTCTTCGAGTCGCACAACCCGCTCCTGTAGACCCGGAGCCTCCCATCGACAATGAGCCCGCTCCATACGAGAAGGATGTAGAGGTTGACCTGGTGTCCGTGAGACTGCGACAGCCCAAGATCCACCGGAGAGGCACCAGGATGCGGACATCCGGGACTACCGTCGCCTGTTCGTTCCTCGTACTCACGATTCCGAGGTTGGTCCGTCCACAGGTCCCCGCGACCCGCCAGACGTACTAGAGCTCGAGCCCCCTTCATCTGAGGAGGACTTCTTGGAGGACGTGATGGAGGAGGAGGAGGAGGACGAGCCTGTACCGATGTATGAGGAGGACGAGCCGGAGCCGATGGACGAGGAGGAGGATCCAGAGGAGGAGCCCTGTGACGATGAGCCCAAGTGCTGACCAGCCCAGTCCTACAGTCCCCGTCGTTGGGCGCGACATCTTTTGCTAGCAGACTTATTTGGATATGTATTGCGAGATATGTCTTTTTGGTAGTATATGTAGTAGTTCTAATTTTAGCAGACTTCTTCTGATGTATTGGTACAATGTAAGACATATGTATAACTCTGTGATATGTATAAGTTTTCTATTATCTGACATGTATAGTTATGTGATTGGATCCACTTGCTGCTGTTTACTTTATGGTTTATGAATGTACTTGTATGACAGACAACACCAGGATGCGGACATCCGGGACTACCGTCGCCTGTTCGTTCCTCGTACTCACGATTTCGAGGTTGGTCCGTCCATAGGTCCCCGCGACCCGCCAGACGTACCAGAGCTCGAGCCCCCTTTATCTGAGGAGTACTTCTTGGAGGACGTGATGGAGGAGGAGGAGGAGGAGGAGGAGCCTGTACCGATGTATGAGGAGGACGAGCCGGAGCCGATGGACGAGGAGGAGGATCTAGAGGAGGAGCCCCTGTGACGATGAGCCCAAGTGCTGACCAGCCCAGTCCTACAGTCCCTGTCGTCAGGCGCGACATCTTTTGCTAGCAGACTTATTTGGATATGTATTGCGAGATATGTCTTTTTGGTAGTATATGTAGTAGTTCTAATTTTAGCAGACTTCTTCTGATGTATTGGTACAATGTAAGACATATGTATAACTCTGTGATATGTATAAGTTTTCTATTATCTGACATGTATAGTTATGTGATTGGATCCACTTGCTGCTGTTTACTTTATGGTTTATGAATGTACTTGTATGACAGACAACGTTCGCATTTATCTGTGATACTACTATATGGGACTATGTTAGTTCACGCGCATGGTTCTACTTTGACGCGTAAAATCAATTTATGTTAAAAAAAAATGGGTCCTTATTTTCAATTAACTTAACTACTTACTGGAATAAAATAAGGACTATTAGTATGCCCACACAGCAGATAACAACTTAGTAGACGCAGATTATGACTTAAGCATAAGATGTTAAGCTAGGGTGTTACAGTCAGCGTAACTCTTTTGACGGCTCTGAGTAGTGAGAATCTGCTGTCTGATCTGCTGTATGCATTCCTCGGCGTCTTGGGTCTCCTCGGGTCCCAAGTATTTGTATTCATGGCCATCGTTCCAACAGAGGGGCGACGGACATTTCCGGCCATAGAGTGCTGCAAAGGGGCCATGCCAATGCTAGCATGGTAACTGTTGTTGTAGGCGAACTCTATGAACGGCAATAACTCATCTCAGTACCTGGGTGAATCAAGTGCGCATGTCCTCAACATATCCTTGAGGGTCTGGATCGTCCTCTCAGTCTGTCCATCAGTTTGCGGGTGGTACGTCGTGCTCAACGCCAACTGGGTCCCATATGCTTTCTGAAAAGCTGTCCAAAATCGGGATGTAAACCGAGGATCTCTGTCCGATATGATGGACGAAGGTACACCATGTAATCTCACCACTTTTCTTATGTACAGTTGCACCAACCTCTCCAGTGGATAAGTCATCTTTACTGGAATGAAATGGGCAGACTTGGTGAGTCGGTCAACAATCACCCAAATGGCGTCTACATTCCTCGTCGTCCGTGGCAATCCCGCTACAAAATCCATGGATATGCCATCCCACTTCCATTCGGGTATTTCCGGAGGAGTCAACAATCCTGGAGGTTTCTGGTGTTCGATCTTTGCCTTCTGACACACTAGACACTTTTGCACCCATTCCTCCACGTCTCGCTTCAATCCTGGCCACCAAAACATCTTCAGATCATGATACATTTTGGTGATGCCTGGGTGCATGGTGAAATGACTTCTATGAGCCTCTCGTAGGATATCAGCACGTAGCCCTCCTTCATTAGGTACACAGAGGCGCTGATTAAACCGTAGGAGACCATCCGGTCCAAAGGCGGCTTCTTTCATCTTCCCTGCTTGCACCGTCTTTACTAAATTCAGCCAGGACTCACCAGTGCAATTTCTTTGCGCTTCCGCGATCCTGATCCGGAACTCACTAGTAACTTGAATCTTCTAAAATCGAATGCTAGTTGGCCGGCGAGTAAACCCCAGATCGAGATCTCGAAAACTCTCGATCAGCTCCTGTTCCTTTATCATCAACCAAGCCGCATGCAGCGACTTCCTGCTCAAGGCATCAGCTACCACGTTAGCTTTCGCTGGATGGTAGTTCAACCCAAAATCAACCCACATCAGGAATTCCATCCAGCGACGCTGCCTCATGTTCAGCTCCTTCTGATCAAACAAGTATTTGAGGCTTTTATGATCCGAGAATACCTCGAAGCATACTCCGTTCAGATGATGTCTCCAGATCTTAAGAGCAAAAACCACAGCTGCAAGCTCTAGATCATGCGTCGGATAGTTTGCTTCGTGCGTCCTCAGTTGCCTAGAAGCAAATGCCACCACCTGACGGTTTTGCATGAGTATGCATCCCAATCCTATGCAGGAGGTATCGCAGTACGCCTCGTACGAAGCTTGAGGGTCAGGCAAGATCAACACCGGGGCAGTCGTCAACTTCTCCTTCAGAGTACAGAAACTCTGCTCACACTCCGGCGTCCACACTAACGGTGCGTTCTTCCTAGTTAGCTTAATCAGCGGCAGTGCGATCTGTGAGAATCCCTTAATGAATCGCCTGTAGTACCCCGCAAAGCCTAGGAGACTTCGTACATCGGTGATGGTCGTGGGCGTTTCCCACTGCTGAACTGCTTCCACTTTCCCTGAGTCCACTGCCACTCCATGTTCCGACACCACGTGGCCTAGGAATTGCACTTCTCTTGCCCAGAACTCACACTTGGACAACTTCGCATACAGGTTCTTGTTCCTCAGAATGTCTAACACTGTCCTCAAGTGCCCTTCATGCTCCTCTTCGTCCTTCGAATACACCAGGATGTCATCGATGAACACAATGACGCACATGTCCAAGTACTCCCTGAAGATGCGATGCATGTAGTCCATGAATATGGCGGGGGCATTGGTCAACCCAAAAGCCATCACCGTAAACTCGTAGTGGCCATATCGTGAATGAAACGCTGTCTTCGGAATATCCTCGCCCTTCACACGGATCTGATGGTATCCGGACCTCAAGTCAATTCGAGAGAACACCTTCGCTCCCTCAGCTGATCTATCAAATCATCAATTCGTGGTAGCGGGTACTTGTTCTTGACTGTCACCTTGTTCAACTGCCTGTAGTCCACACACATCCGCATAGACCCGTCCTTTTTCTTAACAAAGAGCACTGGGGCTCCCCAAGGTGACACGCTCGGGCGAATAAACTGCTTCCCCAACAGCTCCTCCAGCTGTCGCTTCAACTCTTCTAGTTCCACTGGGGACATACGGTACGACGCTATAGACACTGGTTTGATCCCAAAATCACGAGATGACTGTTTTACCCTTTTTCCCTTCAATGCTGTTTTTCACCCGTAAAATCCTATTTTCTTTGGAATTTTAGTTCTCAAAAACCTTAAGGGCTCAAGACTTGGCCTTAAGGTTTTTGATAGTTCTAAACCCATATTTTCTGAAAATCAATCCAGTTTTTTGATCCTAATTTCAAAATTCCCATTTTGACCTTGTTTACCGAAAACGTCGTTTCTGTCTATTTTGCTGAGAAATTCTTCAGGGACTCCAAAAATCAAAAAACTTAACATCTCCGCTCAATTTTTTGTGTAGATTTCAGATATAATATTAGTTTTCCATGATAAAATTTCCAGCATACAATTCCAGTTCAAAATGTGTTATGCCACCCCTATTCAAAGCTTAGGCCTACTTAAATTCAAACAGAGTCACAGATAACACCAACAGCTTCCAGAAAAATATCAACAACATATATATAATCAAAATCACATATAGAACATCCTAACATCATACATCATCTAACATAAAACCACATAGACAGTGGAGAAGTCGGTTTACCCACTTGTACTGTTTCTGCTACTAGTTCGGTGAATCTGTGCAGAATTCAAACTTGCTCTGGCACCTCCAAGCTCTTGTCTATGATAAATATATGAGTTCTCTCTAAGAAGCTAAGAGGAATTTATGAGATTAAGGTTAGGAAGATCTAGGCTAGTTTTTGTACAGTGAATTCTTTGATTAGTGTCTTGATAGGGTAACAACTGAGTGTGTAAATGGACAGAACTTTGTTAAGGTTTCTTTTCCTATGCCATGTTTTTGGAGGAACTCATGGCTATTTATAGGCCAAGCCACGAAATTCCCTTTTCCAAAATGCCCTTGGCTAAATTTTCCATTTTACCCTTACATGACCTAAGCCATGACATCATGGTGCTTAGTCATTACATGACCCATATGGTGACTCGTTATGTTTGAATTTGTTGACCACACATGAGCCATTCTTGGCCGTGCAAATTGGTTGTCTCTTGGCCGAATTTGTGGCGAAAATTTTTAGGGCCAAATACTGATCAATTAGAAAGTGAGGTGAATGAGTTTGAAATTGTAAGTACGTGACATGACTATAGCCTTTGGAAAACATTGTTAAAAATCACAAATTTCAGGCTTCTGAGGTCGCTCAACGGATCCACTGTCATCGCTGAGCGGCCTGTGTAATATTTTACACCCATTTTTGGTCACAGGGACCGCTTAGCGGCCCCACACCCCGTACCTCACAGCAGCATAAATTTTTAAATCATACTTCACTCACATACTTTTACATACCCTTATCCTTGCTCATTTATCATGCATGTTTCTCTTCTTGTTATTTGATTCGAATTGTTAAATTAATACATGTAAATCATGATACCTTAGTCAATTGCAATTTGAGGATCCTGTTATTGAAAAAATATAATTTGAAATATGTGGTTTAATTGCTTAGGGTTAAGCTTCTGAGTGCTAATATTTTATTTGGTTATTAATTGAAGCACTTAGACCTTGAATCTAAAGATCAATTTAAAGATTTTTGAAATTGTATCCCTCAAATAGCAAATGAGGTATTTAGAATTAACATGTGCATCTGAAATTGACAGTTCGAGCTGGTTTAGAATTGAAAATTTACAAATTGGAGAATTCTCAATTTCAGAGTTCATATGCACCTGGTGAAAGAAATGAATATGAGAACCAAAATTAGAACTTGAAATGCATATTTTGTTTCATATTGAATTAAGGATTATGGCAGGAACTTCTGACTGCATAACTTGTAGCATCTCACTTTTTCCTTAGTAAGGATTTTACAGGATAAATATCAGTATAAACCCACTGTATGGGTTAAAAATGTAGAAGCATGAATTCTTAGGTTAAAAAATGTTTGTAGAAATAATTCTGCTCAATTTCGCAAAATTTTGCAGACACTAGATTAATTCTTTTTAGCCATCAGAGTTTACTGGTATGCTTAAGATACCTGTAAAACATACTTTTACAGAGGTAAAGTTACAAATATCTTAGATTAGCTAAAATCCCTCACTAGAAAAATTAGTAGGTCACGTGGATGTGATCAGAATATTTTTAGGAAACTCGTACGTGAAGTACCAAAATAGCTAACGACCAAACACGATCAAACTTGCTCAGTATTTGGTCTTAAAATTTATGGCCATAAATTCGGCCAAGTCACCCAAAGAACCATGGCCACACATCACAAAATGACAAGAAACACCTAAGCATGTTCTAGGATGTTCTTAAGATGACTAAGCATGATTAGTCATCATGGATGACATCATGGCTTAGGTCATCAATGGGCAAAATTGGAATTAATCTTCAAGGGCATTTTGGGAAGAAAATTTCGTGGGTTTTGCCTATAAATAGCCCATGGGTTCATTCAAAATTCACACAGGAGAAAGCCTACCAAGATTTTGTTCTTCCTTCTTGCGCCAAATGTAACACCCCTGCTAACTATCTACGTTATAGTCGTAAGCAGTGCTCACAGGGTTGTTATTTGCTTCAGTTGGGTTACTTCTAACCCCTTACGTTTAGCTTTGCAAATAATTCTTACTTGAAAATATGAACCAATTTGAAACATTATTCCTTTTCTTTCTAAGTTATGAGCCGTGCGTGATCTAGAAAGAATATGTGTATATATAAGCAAACGATAGAGTCCAAACGGACTTAAGCAATAACTAGTCTATTGGATATTCCTACACACGATGTCATGATCCATATATTATGTATATACAATCACCTGATCCATAACACAATTACACATAATCGTTAATAGTTTGTCTAGACCATTTAACTGTTACATCACACCAAATCCTAATCGCTGTCATACGTGGGGACAAGGGTAGCTCCTGCTTCTTCCCAGTGATCTTTCGGCTTCAAGACTTCAAGCCGCCCTAGGATGCTTCGTCCTCTCAAGTGTACTGGTCGTACTTTCTTGGAATTATAAAGGAGAGGGGGTGAGAATGCTTCGTTCCCAGTGGGAATTCTAAGTCATAACTATCGTTTCCTTACTCAGTTATGATCTAGGCCACTCAGGAGATCTCTAAATGTCATGCATACTAAAATTCCTACTGGTTATTAGCATCCGTCCTCGTCTTGAGTAGCTATACCTAGTTTACTAGGTGACTGAGGATCTCTAATCTTCACATTACCTAGGGATTTGTGCTTATTACTTTATGCACTTGTGTGATGTGATGTCCAACCACATACTGGTGTAGTCTATAACTTCCATATAGGCCGTCTCGAGAGTTCTCTTAACGGTAACTTATAGCATATACATACTTACATACATACATACATCACATATCTTATGCATGAGGGACCTGAGGTTCTCTTACGCGCCCTGTCAAGCTTGTGTATTCGGGTCGCGTCCTTTTTAGTTCTGTATGTCCTTCCACCTTTGTAGCCTTGACTGCCGGCTACAATCTACTTGCATTTCTATATCGTTGACGACCCGACAGCACTCTGACCGGTGTGGTAGCTAGCCACGTATTCTCTTTGGCATAAATCATCAAGCAACGATAGGGACAACCATCCAGCTTGGGGAATTTTTGACCGCATTTGCAGGAATTTCTGACTGCATATGATTCAAACTTGCAGACATGATGAGCCTGAAACCTAATGCTTCATGCAAACATGAAATTTCCTATTTGGTTTTATCATTTCTCTTATGCTTCATGTATTTGGGAAAAAGATTTTGTGATTATTTTGCAGGTCTGAAAGCAACAGAAAGACCTTCCACAATTCTTTAAAGAGAGAAAATCATTTCTGTCAAGCCTAGAAGATGAAGAGCATGAGTTTTAAAAGGAAGATGAGCCCCAATCTCCTCAACTAAATCAACAAAGTAACCAAACTGCAATGAGCAACAAAGCAAAGGATTCAATAATATCAAGCAGCAGTAAATACGACTCAAAGCCAATTCCACCTCGGAAGACCCAGCATGCTTGGCCTGAGGAAGGCCTATTCCAGAGAAGGGGAGGGACCATTTTGAAAATGACATGGATAAGTCAGAGGCTACATAAAGGACACCATCACCGAAGTCACCAACAGGGAATTATTTTAGTTTTTTAGCACCTTATTTCGAATTTTTTTTAATTTCGATTTTATATTTCAGCAGTTAGTTTAATATTTCCGTTTATTAGTTAGGTATGTTTTGTTTATAGACTTGTTTGCCTAAAAATTTAATTGCAAAGTACTAGTTTACTTTACATTAGAATGATGCATGAAGAACAAGATAATTAATTACATGAATTGAATTGGTTCATATTAGGAAAAATTGAAATCCAAGATAGATTCATTGTGATTGTACTCATAGTGTACCATAAACATGTACAAATGCATTTTTTTTCCTTAAATGCCTGAGTATAACCTTGAACATGTTCTGAAATCAAAGAAATTAGACCTGAACCAGGTGAGGGAGTATAACCTAAACACTGGAAAGATGAGAGAATTGTCATTGTTTTGCACAGTTGAATTTGTTTGAGTCTTTGATTTTGATAACTGTATGGAAATGATGAGAAAGGATCAAGGCATTCTGTTCATTAGCACTAATACCCACTTGGCCAAATAAACCTACCTTTACTAGGAATACCCCTTGCTACCCCAATTGAGCTTAACATGGAAAATTGATTGATTTGTGCATAATTCATGAGCCTTAAAAGAAAAACAATGATTTCCCTTAATTTCTAAATTAAGAGAGGATTCTGTATTGGATTATGGCAAATATCTAAGTTAGGGGGAGATAAGGTAGTTGACAGTAGTGATACTCAAGTTTATCAAACTTGTGTGAAGAAAGGAAGAAAAATAGTTGAAACAAGTTTGAAATTGGTGGAACAGAAGCAAAAAAAATTGTGCTGAAATTGGAAATTCTTGTTCTCAATTTTACAAAAGAAAAAGTGAAGAAAAAGAGAAAAGAATTAAGAAAAAGAAGAAAAAAAGAAAAGGAAAAAAGGTTGAAAATGAAGCTTGTAAAAGAAAAGGTAACAAAAAGATTGGTGAAGAATTGAGAGTGGTAGGAGTTAGAAGAAGACTTCAATGCTGTCTTGATTAGAAAATATTTGTATATCCAGAAAAAATCAATTTTCTTTGAAGCTTGACCACATTACAACCCTTAAAAGTCCTTACGTGATCCTTGAATGAACATACAATTTGATGTGATTGTTGAGACAGGTAACAAATTTGATTTGTTGTGATTCAATGACTGATATTGAGAGAAACACTTACCTTATTTGTCAGTAATGCAGATTGAATGAATATGTGAAAATTTCCTTGATTGAAAAGACATTGGATAGTGTGAATTGCTATGGCATTCAGGGTAATAGTGTGTTTGATCATTGTTAAGAATATTCTATAGTGTATCACAAGTCTTGATTGGTTTTGAAGCTTGGAATGTATGAATCTATTCAGTGAAATGTAAAAATTGACTGATCATGAGCATCCTTCTTATTGTAAAAGTATTGTATATGATATTTTTGATGACTAGTACCTTTTGTTTGAGGGTAAACAAAGTCTTTAGTTAGGGAGAGTTGATAAGTGTCATATTTTGATATTTCTATAGGTTTCAATGACACTTATATGGATTGTTTTATGTGAATTTACGAGCAAATTTTCTCATCTTTATATGATTTTATTAAGTTTTACAGAATAGATATATGTGTGAATTGATGCAATTCTTGTCAATTTCTCTTATAGATCAGAGACATGAATCAGAAGAACAAAAGGAATTAACACTGAATTTGCCACGAATTTTGCACCAGGATGGAGATTGAATCTCGATTGATGTCAACTACAAAGTTGTAGATCTATTTTTTAGCTTTAATTGGAGATTTAAATCACTTCAATCCGAGATCTGTAGCCGAAGTTATTGCGATTTTACTAACTACTGTGCCAACCAACTTGCTAAGCGACATCACCAACTTGCTGAGCGACCTCTGAACTTGCTTAAGGTTGAAGAAACTTCAAGCTGAAGCAATCCTCAATCGCCTAGGCCGCTCAGCGACCCCTGCAATCCGCTGAGCGGCCTGAACCTAAAAAACTTTATAAAAGGAGACCAAACCCGAGGCATTTAGCATTCATTCACTCCAAATATACATAAACAGATATGAGAACGAAGGAGTTAGAGTAGGAGCTAAGAGCTTTCAAGGAGCACGACAGTACTTACCATGGCAGCGTGAGAACGTATCATGATGAGCTTTCATCACCTTGCCCTTTGATTTCTTCTTGTAAGATGGATAGTTAATCTTCTTATTGTTGAGATTTGATGAATATTATGGTTTGATTGTATCCATGTAACTCTTGTATGTATGAATTTATCGATTTCTATGATTTGCATGATTTGATCTGATGCTTAATGCCTGTTTTAGCCTGATCAACTAGAACTTGTTTTAAGATTTGATTTTGTGCGCGACAACGACATTATTGAGTTGGATCTAGATCAATTCATCTAATATTTCAAATTGCTAGACATAGAGTTAGGTTTATTAATCGTTTTAATACGCGAAACTATATCGATTTGCTTTATTAATCGTGCGAGACATCGACAATTAATAACGGGAACCGAATGATCTTTTTATGCTTGAAAAAGATGAGTAAGATAAGAACTGTTGGCGAGAAATCAAAGAATTGATAATTCATATGCATTGAGTAAATGAATATATGAACTGTAATATGATTCAATTCCCAGCAAGCTTCCTTATGTGCTTCTCATTCGTTGTAATTTTATTGTTTGTTTTAATTTATTTGTTCTAAAATTAAATTTACAAACCAACCATCATATTGTTTAATTAAAGGAACTCAAGAATGACTATTTATCACATTTCTCAAAGGACAACAACCCATCTGCTGTACTGCAATTGAATCCCTTTAGAATTTGAAAGCTTTCAACGGATTCGAAGTTTCTTGGACTCGCCGGCTATTACCGGAGATTCATTAAGGAAATGGGCAAAATATGAATGGTTGCAGGAGTCTAAAAAGAGTTTTTGTAAGCTAAAGGGGAAGTTGACCATTTCCCCTGTGTTGGTGTTGCCAAACCCCCAAGCCCCATTTGAAGTATATTGCGATGCATCAAGTGCAGGGTTAGGATGCCTACTTATGCAGAATCGCCAAGTGGTAGCATATCATCCTCAGACAGATGGGCAGACGAAGCAGACTATCCAAACTTTGGAAGATATGCTGAGGGCCTGCGTGCTTGACCTGCCAGGAACTTGGGATGAATTACTACCGTTCGTAGAGTTTTCCTATAACAACAGTTATCAAGCCAGCTTAGGTATGGCTTCTTTTGAAGCTCTCTACGGATGGAAGTGTCAGTCGCCTCTTTGTTGGAATGACAGCAGAGAATATCGACATCTAGGGCTTGAGGAAACCAGAGAAGCAGCGAAATTGGTGAAGCTGGTTTGACAAAGGATTCTCACTGCGCAAAGTTATCAGAAGAGCTATGCGGATGTGAGGAGGAAGCCATTAGAATTTCAAGAGGGAGATAATGTCTTCCTAAAAGTCACTCCTGCAACGAGCATAGGAAGGTCCCTAAAGGTTAAAAAGCTAAGTCTATATTTCATAGGACCTTTCCAGATTCTAAAGCGCATCAGACCCGTGGCTTATCGAATAACTCTTCCCTCTAACCTGACAAATGTTCATGATGTCTTCCACGTATCTCAATTACGGAAATACTATGCATCTCCTAACCACGTGTTGGCACCAGAAAGGATGTTGGCACCAGAAAGGATACAATTAAGAGAAAATCTTTCCTAAGGCACTAATGATGACTGAGTCCTTCTGATGCATTCTTGTATAATTAGAACACATAATAACACAGTTACACAAAGTGGGGTACAAAATCAGAAGTCTTCAGGTCTGTCGCTCAGTGCAATGCTCAGCGGGCCGCTCAGCGCATCGCTGGGCATGTCGCTGGGTGTCGTAGAGCAAAACTTTGTTTTCGGTGTCTTTTCCTTCAATAACTTTGAAAATATTTTTGCATAGTACCAACTAGCACAGTTATGTTTTTCTAACATTACTACACAAAATCATCTCACAGTATTATCCCTATATTTTTCACATAATATTTCCTAACTCAATTTCTCAAATATCAGCACATAAAATAACACAGAAATCCACATAGGCAGTGGTGGTCGGATTACCCACCTCTAAACGAAAATCTAACTTGGTAGGGTTTAAGTGGGAATTTTTCTAATGCTCATAGAATAACACTAGCAGGTATAACTGGTACTGAGAATATATGAAAAACTAATGAAAATTGGACTTTTCGGTGAGATGAAAAACTCTTGAGGCATTAGGGCTATTTATAGCCCCCGAAGCTTGCACTGTAGCTTCAGTTAATTTTATAAATAAATAAGAAAAAGTAAAAGATAATTACTTTGCACAGTGTATGGATTGAGTGTGCTGACTCCTCCACGTGCTGCAATTCCTAATTCCATTTTTCAATATGTTTGATCGTGTTTGGTTGTTAATTGCTCGTGTACGGATATCCTAAAAATATTCTGAACACATAGTCGCGATCTACTAATTTTTCCGGTCATGAGGGTATATTAGATTAAGGTATTCGTGAATTTATTTCCCGAAGGATATATTTCACAAATACCTTAGGCGATTGTCGAAATTTCGGTATTCGTCGAAAATTGGCAGGACCTTGCGGTATCCCGCGAGATCAAGAAACACTTATTTTGACTAGCATTTGAGAGAAATAAATTTTATAAATAATTTTTTCGGTCTAAATAATCACCTCTAACATGCTTTTAATAAGGCGAAATTAGGAATCACGCGGAATCTTTTTAAGGGAAAAAAAGGGATGTTACACTGAGCAGCTTTATCTAATTACTAGGTGATCGGGGGAAATTCTAATCTTGAATTACCTATTATATCAGTGCACTTTCGAACCCAAATCACGCATTCTCTACACACAGGGAAATAATACCCTTCTTGGGGACCTCATATCCAACAAGAAGGTAGCAATATCGACGTCATGCCCTCCTTGCAGACCTCAATCATGCAAGCAACATCCTGGCCTTCCCTACAGATCTCAAACCATGCAGGAAAGTCGTCTTATCAAGTCACGCCCTCCTTGCAGACCTCAAACTGTAACATCCCACTCTTTTCTTAGTAGGAATTTCTCGAATAATTGCTCGTAGAACCCTGGGTGTGAGTAAATGTGTGAAAGTCTGTAGGAATTATTCTGTATGGTTTTAATAAATTTTGATGACACTCAAATGATTCCTACTGACCCTTAGAATTGGATGATGAGATTAAACTGACTGTTAAACAGAGTTTTACGTAGTTTCAGACGATTCCGCAGGCACTAGAATAACTCCGTTTAGCCTGTAAAATTGAGCAAAGTACCAAGTCTCTGGAAACCCAACTGGTACCAGGGAAAAGTTTCAAACGCCTTAGAATAGTCCCACGACCCCATTGGGAAGGTTGGGAAGTAACGAAACCGCGAGCAGAATAGTGGTCTGCAGTCACCAGGGCTCAACGTGTCAAAGGTATCTATAAAAAATACTCCTCCGGAGAAAAATTCACAAATGCCTTAAAATAATTATAGTCCCATGAAAAGGAAAGTAGAGGATCGCGACGGTATAAGCAGAACATTTTTCGGACGACCGTGCGCGACGCACTGGCACTACGAATGATAAAACAAGAGCAAAACGGGACCGGGAGAAAGTAAAAAATGGCAACCATACGTGATGGAATCAGATTTCAAGGGAAATTAATAAAAAATTCAAATACTATTCATTGATGTGACATATGGATTATCTTTGGAATTAATTAATTATTAAAGAAAATAGAAAATGGCAAAATGGTAATTATGCCTAGGGGTAAAAAGGTAATTTTAAGGGGCAGAATTTTGGCTATAAATAGCCCCCCATGTCCAGAAAATTTGCAAGAGAAATTCTCTCTGGAGCTAGTGAAAACTCTGCCCGTGTGCACCACGGTTACACTGCATAAACTCCGCCGGAAGCTTGGACGACGCTCAAGGCTTGGAGGATTACTCCCCCACACCTTCTTCTTCATCTGATCAGCCCCCAAGAAGTGGGTAACTCTAGCTTACTCGCCTCTTTGGTGGTTGTACTTGCTTATGTGTGTGTATGCTTTTATGTTTATGTATGCTTGTGTATATTAGAACTCTTGCTAGGATTTGATGATGATTCTGAAGGGTCTTGTGACCTGGACTAGATAGTATTATGATGGTTGGAATATGTGTAAGAACCTCAAGAAGTGTCCATGAGAAAGAAGGAAAAGAAAGGCAAGAAAACGAAGAAGTATGTTTCAGTTTCGCCCAGGTATCGCTGAGCGGGCTCAGGAGCCGCTGAGCGGACTCAACCGCTGAGCACGCCGTTCAGCGAACTCGCCCGCTGAGTGAGCGGAAGTTCACCGCTGAGAGGCCTGAAGGCCATTTCGAAAAGATTTTTGAAAAAGGTGTTTTACTAATCCGAGGGACCGCCGAGCGGACCCAGGGTCCCGCTGAGCGGTCTGAGACTGGAAGATCTCATGGAAGCTATCTTGGGGCACATAGTTCAACAAGCCATGATTTAAATGATGCGTATGATTGAATGCCATGAACTATGTGATGTACTATGTTAGAATTCCATGCATCATGCTAAGGCAACCTTAAAGAACTAGAGGTTAATCACGTAATGAGAAAAGATCCTAATTGAACATTAGGGAACAAGTCATGTCATGATATGTGCAAAGAAAGGAAAGAAAAAAAGAAATGCTAAATGATAATGGATGTGACGTCACAAAGGTCCACAGAAAGTTAATGATCCCACTTCAGTGATGTCGCAAGGGCATACTGAAAGTGGAGGCCCGCCACAAGTGGTGTCGCAAGGGCATGCTTGGAGGTGTGCGGTTACCACGCCTAGCAGTGTCGCAAGGGCATGCTAAGGTGGGGGTAACGATACCAGCCCACTTCTGTAGCGTCGCCAGGGCATGCGGAAGGTGGAAGCCTGCGCAGGTAGCGTCGCAAGGGCATGCCTGCTGGTGTGCGGTTATCCCGCCAAGTATTGTGGAAAGGGCATGCTATGGTGGGGATAACGAGTACCACACTCGGTCGCGTCGCCATGGCCGACCCCTCACCACCCCTTCAGTTGGATGGTTGTTCATATCGTTGATCGATGCATTCCTCCTATGATCTTTACGTGGTTAGCTACCATACCGGTTAGAGCACTGCCAGGTCGTCAACGATAAGGAACGCAAGAAGGTTGTAGTCGAGGCCACGACTACAAGAGTGTAATGGCTCCAAGAATGAAAGAAAGAAAGAACTACAATATGTGATGTGTGCATGAATGTATGTATGTAATGTATGCAAGAATGTATGTACAAAAGTATGAATAAGTAAGAAGATAAGTAAGTATTATGTAAGTACCGTCAAGAGAACGCTCGAGACGGCTATGTATATATGCGAAGGGAATTAATAAGCACGAGAACTTAGATAAGAAAGATTAGATCCCCTATCACCTAGTAACGTAGATAAAGTCGTTCAGGACTTTAGGCCAGATAATAATTAGTTGGATGTTATTATGTATGCACACTTAGAAATCCCTGAGCGGCCTGGAGTTTAACCAAACATAACGCGAGATCCAAGAGCGAAGGTTATTTCCATTGAGAACCTACCATTCTCACTCCCACTACCTTATGACTTAAGGAACCTATGACGACTCGTACTATGAGGACGCCGACGAACCACCAGAGGAGCTGTGAAGCGGTCAGACATGGACCCCAGAGCCAGCTGGAAGCAAGTATTTTGCCAAGGGCAAACTGAGTAGTGTTACAGTAGCCCTTGTATTTTGATGACATGTATTATATATAACATACATGATGATTGTACATTATTTATTTGTAATAACTATATGACTGTTTGTGATGGACCGAATGGATGTATATTTCATGCTTTGCTATTATTAGACTGTTATCCGCTAAGCCTAAGGACTTTACCGCTTGTTATAATTGTTCTTTCAAACGTATGGCTCCTATTTTATGCAACAATGTATACAAAGAAAAAGTTTAAAATCGGTCCCTATTTTCCTAAACGACTATTTTCGAAAAGTAATAATGGACTATAAGTATTCCCACCAGGTAGTAAACAACCTAGTGAGCTTTGCGTACGACTTAAGCGTAGGCAGTTTAGCTAGGGTGTTTCACAAACCATGCAAGGAGTAGCCTGACCTTCCCTACAGACCTCAAACTGTAACATCCCGCTCTTTCCTTAGTAGAAATTTCCCAATTAGCTGTTCGTAGAGCACCCGGTAGGGGGTTAACATACAGAAATTAATAGAAATTAATCTGTTTAGTTTCTCGAAATTCTGATGACACTCAAATCGTTCCTCACGACCCTTAGGATTAGGTGGAAAAATTAAACCGTCGGAAAAGCGGAGTTCCGCTCACTTTCAGACGATTCCGCAGACGCTAGAACAATCCCGTTTGGCCCCGTTTAGCCAGTAGAACTGAGTAGTGGGCCCCAATCTTGGGAAAACCATACCTTTGTGAATGCTCATGAAGAATGTTTTGATGAAGACCAATGAAGCAAGTTTCCAAAGGTCCAAGAAAGCTCAAAAAGATCTAGTTATAGGATCTAGGAAATATGTTAAAGGTGATGTATATCTAAACTCTCACCTTAAGCTCCTTTAGATGGCTCTTAGAAAGGAATCTTGATTTATGCCTTAAAGACTAGTTCAAACAAAATCAAAAAAATCAAGCAAAAAAAGAAAAAGAATGAGTTTGGACAAAACCCTAAAGACATTCGAATGAATTGTATAGATCCATTCGAATGTCTAATGAACAAGACATTCGAATGACTTATGAACAAAGGTAATCCGAATGGCATAATCGAATGTCTAGGGTTTGATG
>QANU01034443.1:1756-18399 GCA_003254905.1 Nissolia schottii
GTTGTTGAAGGTGAACCAGGATAAATTCTCCGGTGTGATCTTTCTTATCCTTACACTTTTACATTCAGCAATTTACAATTTTCGCTGCTTTAACATTATCAATTATTTGGTTAATTGTTGGGTCTTGTTCTTAATTTGGGGATTAGGGTTTCACATCTTTCAAAGAAACAAAAATCTGAGAAAAACAAGAGAAACCTAATTCACCCCCTCTTAGGTTGCTATCTGTAGTTACAAGTATTGCATGAAACGTAGAGGTTTTCCTGAGTGGCTGGAGGATGCCCGAGAAATGGAACTATAGTAGCCAGGCCGAGTTTCCACTAAGAACGCAGTCGTTCTTATCCCCACTCGTGTATGACTCTAGTTCACCAGCATGTCGTCACCGCCGCCCAAGGATGTCTGGCTGTTCACGCCCTCTCGACAACGCAATTATCGGACCTATACCTTATTGGAGACCAGCACGTTCGCCCCTGCAAACTTTCTGGGAGAGAGCCCAGAGCAGGCACGCCGCAGACTTCGCGGGCTAGGGTCATCGCCCATGCGCCCCATCTGGATAGATGAGCGTCTAGGAGGCAGTTCTCACGACCCGATTNCTGTAAACTTTCTGGGAGAGAACCCAGAGCAGGCACACCGCAGACTTCGTGGGCTAGGGTCATCGCCCATGCGCCCCATCTGGATAGATGAGCGTCTAGGAGACAATTCTCACGACCCGATTCATGTTGATGGAGAGGATGCTCCTCCACCACTGAGACCAGAGCCACCGCGGAGGCCTGAGCCAGAGACAGACCCAGAGCCAGCTACACCATCGGTCCGAGGACGAGGTATGCGCACTACAGCCCGCAAGAGTGTTCTCCCAGTGCGACCACGCAAATTTGTACCCCGTGAGTTCACCGCCGTGACTGACATTTCCGGCGAGGACGAGGTAGATCCCGCCGAGCTAGAGGAGGATTCGGATGAGTAGGATGTCAGGACGCTAATTTCAAACCAGGATGTAGAACCATAAGGGTTCGCAGCACCAGAAGATCACCACTTAGCCGGGAAGTCTATGACTTAAGCATAGGCCGACTAGCTAGGGTGTTTCATTTGGTATCAGAGCAGTTTGGTCCAACGGAGCCTGAGGACTGAGCCGCACTATGCTTTCGGGCATGAATCCGGTGCATGCTCGACGAGCGGAGATGTGTTGAATCGGTGAACATCGGTTCCTCCGAGGCTGATCACCTCAGGGTTCGCGGATGTCATTGGAACAGCCATGTCGCCCGAACGAGATGACGCACGACGTCACTTGCGTTGTTGGTTTTTCAAGGTTACCTAAGAGACGGACACGCGGCGAACAAGACCAATATCGGACCCGTCGATGGCTCGAGCTAGACCGACAAGTTACTAGGATGAGGGAAGCAAGGGAGGAAGGGTTCTTGGGGGACCTTGAAGGTCAGGAGGTAGCCGAGGATGGGCAGGAGAAAGTATTCAATCACTTAAGGGAAAATTTCAGGATTCACTCGAAAGCATCATTCGAATGCTTCACGAAGTGAGGGCGCATTCGAATGCTAGCAGAAGGCGCATTCGAATGACAGCATCAGAATGGTCCAAACTGCACTGTACTTTGCAGTTCTGTATTCCGTGGCACTCCGACGCCTACTCACCTCAGTCCTAATGGTTGAGAGGGATTGAAAGGTGAAGAGCCCCACGGCAAACCCCTCCGATTGCTCGAATTCACCCCTTGACGGGAGAAATTACTCGTTATGGATTTTAGCCTGTCCAAAGGTTATTTCGGCCGAAACTCCCAACCCCGCTTGGCCAATGAGTTTGTTTAGGTATAGGCAGGGTTTTGGACCTGACCCCGAGCCAATACGGCTAGTTCCTTGACATATGACCCGTTAAACCTCGTAAGGAGGNACAGCCATGTCGCCCGAACGAGATGACGCACGACGTCACTTGCGTTGTTGGTTTTTCAAGGTTACCTAAGAGACGGACACGCGGCGAACAAGACCAATACCGGACCCGTCGATGGCTCGAGCTAGACCGGCAAGTTACTAGGAGGAGGGAAGCAAGGGAGGAAGGGTTCTTGGGGGACCTTGAAGGTCAGGAGGTAGCCGAGGATGGGCAGGAGAAAGTATTCAATCACTTAAGGGAAAATTTCAGGATTCACTCGAAAGCATCATTCGAATGCTTCACGAAGTGAGGGCGCATTCGAATGCTAGCAGAAGGCGCATTCGAATGACAGCATCAGAATGGTCCAAACTGCACTGTACTTTGCAGTTCTGTATTCCGTGGCACTCCGACGCCTCCTCACCTCAGTCCTAATGGTTGAGAGGGATTGAAAGGTGAAGAGCCCCACGACAAACCCCTCCGATTGCTCGAATTCACCCCTTGACGGGAAAAATTACTCGTTATGGATTTTAGCCCGTCCAAAGGCGATTTCAGCCGAAACTCCCAACCCCGCTTGGCCAATGAGTTTGTTTAGGTATAGGCAGGGTTTTGGACCTGACCCCGAGCCAATACGGCTAGTTCCTTGACATATGACCCGTTAAACCTCGTAAGGAGGCAAAAGCCTAGATATGTGCATGATCCTCGCACCCTTGGTCGAATTTGCTCATACAGCTCCCATTCCACTTTCAATGAGTGCACGAAGGCCAGCTGAGGGTAGGCCGGGAGCTGCTGCCCCCAGGATGACCATTTTATCCCTGCCCCTTTAATGGAGGGAAATACCCCCCTGACTTTGCATTTTCCCCCTTATCTTGTTAACCATGATCCAAATTCTCTTACCCGCGCCTGAGATACTATCCTTAGGTATCAACGGAGCATGGTAATCTGTCCGAAACCTTAAATTAACCCTTTTGGACTAAGTTGCCCTTAAAGGGTGTAAGGGAACTATGAAACACACATACAACCAACGCTTAATAAGACTTAAACAATTTGCAACGTAATATAAAATTTGTATTGATAATTAGCCGTTAGGTTACAAAATGTAGGAGCCAACCGAACCGATTACACCAAATTCCCAAAATGCCCCTACCCCTAATACTTACAAGCCATCCGATAATTAACATATATATATATAATTCTACACTACCTACCTTAGTAGCCCTCAGGTATCTAATCTGCCTCCTCAGTGTCCGGAGCCGGATCTTCCTCCATAGCGGCCAGAGCAGGGCCTGAAGGTGGAACACCACTTGTGAAACCCCCTGAACGTACCCAGCCCAGGTGTGCATAGACGGCATCCAAGTCTTGACCTAATCGGAGAATGTTATGGTCAGTCTGTGTCGCCATCTGCTCAAGGCGATTGGCCTGTGCCATTAGCCGCTCAAGATGGCCCGTGTGCACGTCCAACTGCTCGAGCCGGTCGAGGCGAGACAGGCCTACGCTCAGAGAGTCTAGCCGACTCATCAGCAAGTCCATTTGGAACTATGAGAGGCTAGGAGCAGGTGTAGGCCCCGCGGAGGTCGAAGCAGCAGCCGCGGGATCGATGGGAGAGGATGGAGCGAAAGGCGAAGAAGGTGCAGCCCTTTTTCTTGCACGGCTACCCTGAGGCACGTTGTAAGCCAGCTGATGGGCGTTGTTCAGGGAAATGTGCATCTTGGCTAAGCAGCCAGAGTCCACTTTCCAAGTGACCTTGGGAGACCACTTTAGCTCACCTACAAGCAAGAAACGACGGTTAGAGGTATAAGATCATACGTTCATCAAGACAATTCATAGCCAAAGTCAAAGGCAGAAAGGAAAAGGCAAATAATAGAAATACTTACCCTCGAGAGGCACCTGGAAGTGCAGGACGATCTCGGTGATCTGAACGCCATAAGGAAGTGCATTTCCTCGAATTCGCGCTTGCCTCATGTGCTGTATGACGTAGAGGGCCTAGTTGATCTCATGGTGCTCGGTGAGAGCCCACATCACCAAGCAATCGTCGCGGGTCATCACCGCGTGGTTCCCATTTCGTGGAACGAGGGTATGTGTGAGCAGGTAGTGGTAAACTCACTTGCGGCCTATTCTTCGTACTCTTGAGGCCAGAATGGCCGATGGTGCTCAAGGCCATATCCTCCCCGAACGGAAGGCCAATGGAGTTGAATGCCCACTCCGACAAGCCTGAAGCTAGGTCATTCCCCGCGTGCGGAAGCTCGAGCACGGTCCCAAAGAGCTCTAGGGACATCTCTATCGACACGCCACACACCTCCGAGGTGAGCACGTTGTCCACTACCCGCAGGTTGTATAAAAGACCCGGACGAGATGCGGGTACACGGGGTGATTTAAGCACAAAAACCCTAGGAGCTCAACCACGTCCAAGTAGGCCAAAATTTCCTCGGACGCCTCCTCGAAGGTGGCACGGTCAAGAATCTTAGGCTCCATGACCGTCCGCTCCTTGAAATTGGCCTCAAAGTTCCGCCATTGGGCTTCGATAGAAAACCAGTGGGGAATGTCGCGTGGAGGGGAAGGACCGGGGTTTTTAGACCTTGAGGGACAGCCGGAACGTTGACTCATGATGGTGGAAGTGGCGGTTTTGAGAATGGAAGAGAAAAGGGGGTGAGAGGTTCGGGTGGAGAGCAAGGAGAAGAGAAAATGTGGGGGAATGAGGAAGGAGGAGAAAGGGGAAGGCTAGGGCACAAGAGGGAGAGTGGAAAATTTCGAAGAATCGAAGCTAGGAGGAAGGGAAATTGGTTCTAGCTCTGCTAGGGTTTCGGGTGAGAGAAGAGGAAATGAGTGAGAGTGAGAGAAAAGGGAAAGAGAAGCGTTTAAAACAGCTTCAGGTCGCAGTTCATTCGAATGCAATTCGAAATTCAATCGAATTCGGCCAGCATTTGAATGCGGTATTCGATTGCCTGATGAACTCTGCAATTCAATCGAGTGAATTACAGTTAGGGATTTGAATGCAGTCCTTTTGGTGAGGTTTTAGTGTCTCTAGTCCATCTTTAGAGGTTCCGAGTGACGGTGCATATCCAGTACGCATTAAAACCCTAATTCTCGCAGCATTAGTCTAGGGACGCAGTGACATTCAAATTTTGGGGACAAAATTTCAAATAAGGGGGGTGGAATGTAACATCCCGACCCTCTCACGTACGGAAACCCCGTGGGTTAGACCGTCGTGGAAAAACCAAGTGGTATTTCGAGAATTTAGGAAGGAGAATTTAACCGGTAAATCTCTGAATGAGCGACTGGGATTAGGTCCTCGTTGCTCGGATAATTTTCCCATGCCTCCGGGAGAGTTTTGACTCAAACGGAATTCGTTTCGGATACCGGGGAATGCTCGTGGAATTTTTGGATACGATAAAACGGTCGAAAGTTCCCGAGTGGTGACTCCCGAACCGAAGGGAAAAATTAATGGATCACGACGGTATGCCCGGAATATTTTTAGGGCAACCGGCGTGTGAGAAATTGAATAAAACGCAATCAAACCGAACCAAGACGGCCCTGGAGGGAAATTATCTCCCTCAGGAGATATTTAACTAACTTAAATATAAATAAATAATAATAATAAACCAACAGCAGAAAGAAAAAGAGAAAAAAGAAAAAGGAAAAAGGAAGGAAAATACGTTATAAATAGCCACCTTCAGTAGTCACTTTCATTTTGTTTTCACAAAATGTAGGTCCCGTTTAGGCACATCGCGGAAGCGCTTTCGGACTCTGCAAAGATTGTGGGAACGCACCACCATGAAGGGAAAATTCTCTACTCCAACTCTACCGGACCGGAATCTCCATCCGAAGTGGGTAACTCTAAGCCCACTGTTTATGTGGTTTGTTTAATGATTGTTTAAATGCATTTCTGTGTATGTGAGTGAAAAACTATTTTACAAAAACTATAGGAAATGAGTTAGGGAAGCTAGATTTTGACGATTTTGAGGTTTGGAAACCATAACTATATGGACTGGATTACTGTAGAAGCGAAAAATGTTACGTGGAGCAAACCCTAGAGAATTTGCACTCTGGGGTTATTTTTTTACTGTAGCATTCGATTGAATTCCCACGGATTTGAATGAAAGAAGATTTTGGATTTCGATCGAATACGCGAGGATTTCAATCGAATGCAAGACCGCGCAGGAATTCAATCGAATACTTAGGGGTTTCAATCGAATGAAAGACCAAGAGGGAGTTCAGCCGAATGAATCCCCAAGGGATTCGATTGAAAGAAGCAATCGAATGCTAAACCCTTAGGCATTCGAATACTCACTGAAAGCTTATGATTTTAAAGGTTCTATGGAGTCCAACCTACATAGTTATGTATGTTTTTGTGTAATTAAGCATGCATCATGAGGAAAGGCCGTCGTAAGAGTTAGGACGACCTCAGATAATTAGAAGTTCACGTTAAAGTTTAATGAAGATCATAACTGAACCCTAGGAAACCAAGAAAGGTTAGGAAGGTCCTGACCCCAGTTGGCACAGTAGACCATAGTTAAGGAATTTAGTTATATGATTAGGAAACCCCTATTCTCTTGGCAAAGTCTTACAGACACGCCCCTCGCCAATTTGGCAAGACGAATTGGTTACGAGCAACGCAGGTAAAGATACCTGACCACGATATGTAAGACGGGCATAGGCCCAAAGATGCAAAACGGGCATAGGCCCAGGTATGTACAACAGGCATAGGTCTGTATAAATGAAATGACGACTAAGGGGCCCCACTAAAAGAGAAAAGAGAAACGGATCGAGCCATAGGGCCGATCAAAGCGTGTCCACACCTGATCACTCATAGGTTTGGTCCCTCGCCATTCCAAAAAGAGGGGATGGTTGCACTAATTGCATTCAATGTTTACCTCCTATGAGCCTTGCATGGTTAGCTACTATACCGGTAAAGAGCGCGGCCGGGTCGATGCAATAGTGGCAAATAGAGGTTGTAGTCTGAGGCCACGGCTACAAAGGTGTAAGGACTAAGTAGGACGCAGCCACAGAGCGCATAAGAGATCCCCAGATTCCCTCATGCACTATATAATTAAATGTAGGTATTGATGAATGATGATAAGATGATGAGTAGGTATGTATATTTGCTTAAGCATTGTGTATAACTGTTCATGCATTGTATATCGTCAAGGGAACGACCCAAGACGACTATTACGTTTTTAGCAGTAAAGAAATGTTAAAAAGCACGAAGCCCAGGTAATGACAAGATTAGAAACCCAATCACCTATTAGTATAGATAAAGCTGCTCAGGATGTAGGTACAAGATAACAACTGGTAGGATTTAGTATTGCATGAAACGTAGAGGTTTTCCTGAGTGGCTGGAGGATGCTCGAGTAATGGAACTATAGTACCCACACCGAGTTTCCACTAAGAACACAGTCGTTCTTATCCCCACTCGTGTATGACTCCAGTTCACTAGCATATCGTCACCGCTGCCCAAGGATGTCTGGCTGTTCACGCACTCTCGATAGCGCAATTATCGGACCTATACCTTATTGGAGACCAGCACGTTCGCCCCTGCGAACTTTCTGGGAGAGAGCCCAGAGCAGGCATGCCGCAGACTTCGCGGGCCAGGGTCATCGCCATGCGTCCCATCTGGATAGACGAGCGTCCAGGAGGCAGTTCTCGCGACTCGATTCATGTTGACGGAGAGGATGTTCCTCCACCACTGAGACCATAGCCACCGTGGAGGCCTGAGCCAGAGACAGACCTAGAGCCAGCTACACCGCCGGTCCGAGGACGAGGTATGCGCATTACCGCCCGCAAGAGTGTTCTCCCAGTGCGACCACGCAGATTTGTACCCCGTGAGTTCACCGCCGTGACGGACATTTCCAGCGAGGACGAGGTAGATCCCGCTGAGCTAGAGGAGGATTCAGATGAGTAGGATGTCAGGACCCAGCTGGAGTTGTAGCCGTAGGAGTGCCGTACACGCAATGAGTAGTACTCATCCGTGTGCGTAGGTTCAGCTCACTTGTAGTATTGTGTATATGTGCCTGTGTATATGTACCATTGTATATAAACTGATGTAGAACATGTACGTCCGTGATACGAAAATGATGCTCCTTGTTATATAAATGTATAATTATATGTGTGTTATCTGTGGGCCGTAACTGTATTTTCTTCGGGTACTTGCCGTATGCCAGGTATGTACTCGTGCTTCCTTTACTTTCCTTTATGATATGCTTATGCGATGTATGATGCGTATGGCTTGATATTTTCTTAGTACAATGAAAAGAAGTTTAAATTGGCCAGTTATTTTATAAAACCCTAATTTCAAACCAGGATGTAGAACCATAAGGGTTCGCAGCACCAGAAGAGCACCACCTAGCCGGGAAGTCTATGACTTAAGCATAGGCCGACTAGCTAGGGTGTTTCAGTATGCCTAGACAAAAATGGTGCACTAACCCGCCAGCCGGTATATGCCAAAGCAGAGAAGTAGGACGCTAACCCGGCCAGCCGGTACGCGTAAGAGATCCCCAAAGCCCCCATGCACTATATAACTATATATATATGTGTGTGATTGAATGAATATCTGTATATGAGTTAATATATCTTATTACTTGTTTGTGTAATATGTAACGTCAAGGGAACGGCCCGATGTAACCCCCTAGCTAGCTAGCCTACGCTTAAGTCGCAAGCTTGCTGGCTAAGTTGTTATCTGCTCTGGTGGGGATAATACTTAGTCCCATTTGTACATTGAACATATTGTTACCCAAAATATGGACCAGATTAAAATTTTCTTTTGTACGTCACATATAATAAAATTAGGAGCTTTGTTGCGTTTAGAGCATACATCGCGAGCAGAAATATAGCATGCTTAACTGATAAAAGATGAAATAATGGGCATAGGTCATAAGTACAAACATGGTCCGTCATACATACATAAGCAAGTATATAAGTACATGAGTTATAATTTACATATCAAGTACAAAGATCGCAAAATGGTGCCCATAAACATATATACTCTCTACTAACTAAAAGTCTACTCCTCCGCTGTCCCACCTGAGAATGTCTCCTCCTCGTACTGCTCAGCTCCCTGTTCTCCATCAAAACCTGAAGTCATGGATGAGTGGGGTGAGAACATGGCGCTCTCAGTGGGAAACCTTAGGGATTAGGGAACTTCTTTTTCCTCATACATACTTCAGGCCGCTCAGGGAATTCTAGGTGTTACAGTTATACTATCACCCTACTGATTTTAAGATCCATACTAAGCCTAAGCAGCTTTATCTAAATTAACTAGGTGACTGGGGAACCTATTCTTCATTACTAAGTTATCTGTCCTCTACCTTACTTCCTAAGTTGCACATAATCACATAGTCACATAATCATATAATAAGCTTCGGTGCGCGTCCACTTATAACCGTGCCCATTTTAATTATAAGCTTCTTCGCACCTCCACTTATGTACAATTATATCACTTAGAGCACATACTTCAAGCTTAACCCCCCCCGTAACGGTGGCCTACCACGACAGGCTTCCTTGTTGTCTCAGTACCGTGAGGACTAGGCCGCGCTAAACCTTAGTAGCTCACGATAGGAGAATTCACCCTTATGCTAGGGGTGGCGAGGGGACCCTACCCCGTCCTTATGCTAGGGACAAGGCATGCCCAGGGTTCAACTTGCCTTTCATGCCGGCTAGTGGCGCAGCTAGGAAAAGATTCCTTTTTCCTTTCTTTCCTTTTTCCATTTTGGGACTTAGTGACGTCATGCCCGATACCTTTCTTTTTCCTTTCCTTTCTTTTCTTTTTCCTTTCCTTTCCTTTTGTAAAACCATTTTTCCATGACACATAATCACATAGCATTCATCATTACAGTTCATCAAATCCAGTTACAGTTCATATGCATTAAACATAAAACCTCAGTTCATAACCTTTATCATACCTTAGAAAGCCTTGCACATAAATCCTTAAATCATAACATTTAACATGCTTAATAAAATCAGTAGATCCATGGATAATTGCAAGCAGTATAAAAAGTGGAGTTTTGGTTCCGAAAAAGATAAGTTTTCGAAAAGGGGAGGGCTGTCTTCGTTCAGGCCGCTCAGCGCCTAGGGCATACCGCTCAGTGCTTAAGACCGCTCAGCGGAATTCACATACCGCTCAGCGCTCACAGACCGCTCAGCGAGATCCCTGGCAGCTCAGCGGGTCCTGACGAATTTCAGCCCCTAATTCTTGTAATTTTTCATGTTCTACAAGGTTTCTAACCATCAAGCCTCAAAGCATTTTTCCAACATTCCTTATTCATTTCTAACAACCACAAACATACATCAAATTTTCTAAAATCATTTCCATAACAAATCAAACCACAAACTCATGCTTTCCTAACCTATGTTCATGTAACACTTAGCATCTCTAGCACATAGCCACATATTCACACAATTTCCATCATCATCATCAAAGAACATAAACCTAGCAAGAACCTAATCTATCCTAGCATACATATCACAAGCATGGCATCGAACATCTTAAGCCACACGGACAGTGGTTATGTCAGATTTACCCACGTTTTCCCCGGCTCCGACGGTTCCTGCTTGCTCCTAGCTTGCTCGGCTGCCTCCTAGCTCCTCTTGGCCGAAATTGCTGCAGCCTTCCTTGGGGTTTTGGTGTGATTTTTGTGGTCTAGGGATAGGGGGTTCCTAGGGGAAATGAACTGGGCTTAAGGCAGGCGGTGTCTAAGTCTCCGGTTTGACAGAACGGCGGTCGATCGGCAAACGGACAGAGTTCTAGCAAGGTTTCTAATTTTTCCTCTTCATTTTCGGTTTTGGGGTGCTATTTATAGCCCAAGGGTTGATGCCCCTTTTACCAATTTGCCCTTGGCCCAAAATTACCAAAATGCCCTTTTTAATTACTTTTCTAATTATTTAATTAGTTTGGATAATACTAAGGTCAAATCAAGTCACATCAAGGCATTTTAAATTATTTTTCTTGATAAATCTGATTGGGCCCCACCCCGATCCCATTTCGCTCGTTTTTGATCGTTCGCAGTCCCAGTGCGTCGCGCACGGTCGTCCAAAAAATATTTTGCTTATACCGTCGCGATCCTCCAATTTTCCTCTTCCTAAGAATATTATTTGTATAAGGTGTTTGCGAATTTTTCTCCAGAGGAGTATTTTTCACAGATACCTCTAATACATCGTTACGCTCCCGCGTCTGCGGACAACCGTTCCGCTTGCGGTTTTGCTACCTTCCAAACTTCCTAATAAGGTGGTGGGGCTAATCTAAGGTATTTGGGACTTTCTCCCAGTATAGGTTGGATTCCCAGAGACTTGAGACTCTCTGCTCGGTTCTATTGGTTAGACGGGGCCAAACGGGACTATTCGGGTGTCTGCGGAATTGTCCGAAATTGAACCGATTTCCATTTTTTCGACAGTCTAAGTTTTTCATCCATCTCTAGGGGTCGAGAGGAATCATTTGAGTGACAGCAGAATTTATCGAATCCCAACAGAGAAATTTCTACTGACCTCTACAAGTTAATTTACACAATCAACTCAACGAACAGTCTACTAGCAGTTATTTGGGGAAATTTTCACTAAGAAAGGAGTGGGATGTTACATTCCACCCCCCTTAGAAAAATTTCGCCCTCGAAATTTAGGCGTAAGGATAATTGGTACCTTGAAACAATTCTGGATAGGCCTTCTTCATATCCGTTTCCAGCTCCCATGTTTGCTCTTCTAACTCCCCATTTGTGTACACTACTCGTACCATAGGAATCTCCTTGTTTCGTGTCTTGCGAGTCTTGTGGTCAATGATCTGCTGAGGTGTGAGTGGTAGAGCCAAATCTTCCCTCAGTTGTATCTGTTCTGGCTCTTGTACATGGTCGGGGGAAGCATAATAATTGCGTAGCTGGGAGACGTGAAAGACATTGTGGAGGTTGGCTAGAGTCGGCGGAAGGGCTATCCGATACGCTACAGGTCCAATGTGCTCCAAGATCTGGAATGGTCCAATGAATCGAGGGTTCAGCTTTTTAATCCTCAAAGACCTCCCAATACCTGTTGCTGGAGTAACCTTCAGCAAGACGTAATCTCCCTCTTGGAACTCGAGCGGTCTTCTTCAGTTATCGGCATAGCTTTTCTGTCGGCTCTGTGCGGTGAGCATTCTCTGTCGTATCAGCCTCATCAATTCTTCTGGCTCCTATGTCTCATCAGGGTCTAAATTGCGATACTGCCTACTATCGTTCCAGCAGAGCGATGACTGGCACTTCCGGCCATATAGAGCTTCAAACGGCGCCATGCCTATGCTGGCTTGGTAACTGTTATTATATGCAAACTCCACAAACGGCAGTATTTCTTCCCAATTACCTGGTGTACCAAGCGCACAGGCTCTCAGCATATCCTCTAAAGTCTGGATGGTCCACTCTGACTGACCGTCCGTCTAACGATGGTATGCAGAACTTAAGTGCAATTGAGATCCGTATGCCTTCTGAAAAGCAGTCCAGAACTTGGAAGTAAAACTGGGATCTCTGTCTGAGATGATAGAGGATGGTACCCCGTGCAATCTTACGACTTCTTTAACGTACAGTTGCACGAGCTTCTCCAGTGGATAAGTCATTTTGATGGGAATAAAGTGAGCAGCCTTGGTTAGTCTGTCCACAATTACCCAAATGGCATCTACTCCCGTCCGAGTATGTGGTAAGCTCGAGACAAAGTCCATCGCTATAGCATCCCACTTCCATTCTGGAACTTCTAGAGGATGGAGCAACCCAGGTGGCTTACGATGCTCGATCTTTACCTTCTGACAGACCAAGCACTTCTGTACCCAGTTCTCGACATCTCTCTTCAAACCTGGCCACCAAAACATCTTCCTAAGATCATGATACATCTTGGTGGTTCCTGGGTGCATCGTGAACTGGCTTTTGTGCCCTTCCCGTAGGATGTCCTCTCTCAAACTGTCTTGATCGGGCACACACAACCGTTGATTGAACCTCAGTGTCCCATCACCTCTTGTGGTCACCTCTGGAAACTTCCCCTCTTCTACTGCTCGCTTGAACTCGCACCAAGTGTCTTCTTGACAGCTCTGCTGCGCTCTCTCAATCCGTTGCTAAAAGTCACTGGTGATTTGCAAGTAGCACACCTGCATACCACCCATTCTGGGCACTATATCCACGTTGAGGTTCCGGAACTCTTCAATTAACTTTGCTTCTTGCACCATCATCTGTGCAGCATGCAAGGACTTCCGACTTAACGCGTCTGCTACCACGTTCGCCTTTCCAGGGTGGTAGTTGAGACTGAAGTCATAATCTTTGAGAAATTCCATCCATCTTCGCTGCCTCATGTTGAGTTCCTTTTGGTCAAATAAGTATTTCAGACTCCGGTGATCTGAAAATACCTCAAACAGCACTCCATATAGATAGTGCCTCCAAATCTTCAATGTAAACACCACTGCAGCCAACTCCAAGCCATGTGTGGGATAGTTGATCTCATGAGGCCGCAACTGCCTTGAAGCATATGCTATTACCTGGCGGTTCTGCATTAACACACATCCCATTCCTGCGCCAGATGCATCACAATATACCACAAAGGGTGCTTGAAGGTCAGGTAGCACCAACACTAGGGCGATGGTTAGTTTCTCCTTCAGCTCAGAAAAACTGTTCTCACATTCTGGCGTCCATTCCATTCTTTCTCCTTTCCTGGTAAGCTTGGTTAAGGGCAACGCGATCCGCGAAAATCCCTGGATGAACCTCAGGTAGTAACTAGCCAACCCTAGGAAACTCCGGATCTTAATAACAGAAGTCGGTCGCTCCCAGGCTTTAACTGCCTCAACCTTTGCCGGATCCACCATCACTCCGTGCTCTGTCACTACATGCCCAAGGAACTGCACTTCTTTACTCCAGAAATCACACTTGGATAGCTTGGAATAAAGCTTCTTCTCCCGTAGGATCTCTAGTATCAATCTTAAGTGCTTGGCGTGCTCCTCTTCGTTCTTCGAGTACACTAGTATGTCATCAATGAATACGATGACGCACACATCCAAGTAAGCGCGGAAAATCCTATTCATATAATCCATGAATATAGCAGGTGCATTCGTCAATCCAAACGACATTACCGTAAACTCGTAGTGGCCATAACGAGATCGGAATGTCGTCTTGGGGATATCTCCTTCTCGCACTCAAATCTGATGATACCCTGATCGCAAATCTATCTTGGAGAATACTCGGGCACCCTTCAGCTGATCTAGCAAATCATCGATCCTCGGCAGCGGGTACTTGTTCTTTATCGTCACCTTGTTCAGCTGCCTATAGTCAATGCACATCCTCATGGTGCCATCTTTCTTCTTTACAAACAGCACGGGTGCTCCCCATGGCGATGCAATGGAAATAGGACCGGTTCCTGGCACCAGGTCAATTGAGAATTCCACTTCCCGCCTTAGAGGAAACTCCCTTACCACGGTAATGTCTTCAATCTTCAATTCCCTCGGGGTAACCTCTGAGGATGTCAGGAAAATATATTCTTGATTTCCCATCGGACAACAGTACAACACGAATGGCTTTACTCTCGGAACGAGTACACTAACGTCATCCCCCGGAAAGATCACCAGTTTCCTAGCACAATCCAAAATCACCCGATTGGCATGTAACCAATCCATCCCTAGGATTATATCCAATCTGACAAGGGGAAGACAAATCAAATCTGCTGCAACCCATCGCTCCTGTACTCGCAGCGAACAACAAAGACAGGCACGACGTGTAACTACAGGTGGTGCAGTGGGTGTAGACACATTCAACCCATAAGGAAGTAATGTGAAAGGCAGTTCTAGCTCCCTTGCTGTCGCTTCAGCTACAAAGGAGTGAGATGCTCCAGAGTCATACAAAACATTCAAAACCTTGCCTCAAAGCAAACACTTACCCTGTAGCAGACCTTCCTCCTCTTGCACCTCGTCGGGTGCCATCGTGAACACTTTACCTACACGCTGATCTGCGGGAAGGGTTGGGCATTCCCTAGCAAAGTGGCCACTTCTACCACACCTGTAACAAGAATTTTGTCCGGCCAAGCATTCACCTGAGTGAGCCCTTCCATACTTGGGACACGGCGGCGGTGCAGTCCTTACCGGCGGTGCTCCTTGCCTGTTCTGGCTCTGGTTTCCGGCTTGTGACTGGGGTTGGCTACTGGCGGCCCACCTCTTGGGGGCATTGGTCTGAACTGAGCCCCTCGTATCCCCTGTTGCTGTTGTGGAGAGTACTAACAGGAAAGGGCCCCTTTTCCTTGGGTCCCACCGTGAACTCCCCGAGTCCACCATCTTCCTCTTATTCTTGACCATCTCTAATCGCTGATTCGCCTCTTCCTATGCCAGACAACGGTTTACCAGAGTGGCATAATCTGGCAAGCCCCAGGTAGGAATGAACACTTGCATCTCCGGTCCGAGCCCTTGCTGATATCTCTTACACTTCTACTACTCACTTGGCCGAAGCTGGTATGTGCTGCAGTACCGGCATAGCCACTCAAACTTGGCCGTGTACTCAGCCACTGATATTGTCCCCTGTTTCAACTCCAGGAACTCTGTCTCCTTGCAGTCTTGCAACTCCTGTGGAAAATATTTCTCCAGAAGCATCGCCGTGAACTGATCCCATATGACGGGAGCTACCTGCTGCTCCAAAACCAGTCTAGCTGTCTCCCACCATTTACCTGCAGCTCCCTCTAGCTGCCTAGATACGAACTTTACCTTCTGTGCTTCTGTATAGGCTAGGTCCTCAAAGACTTGTTCCATCTTCCTAATCCAGCTATGGACCACATCGGGGTCCACTACTCCCTCGAACTTGGGCGGATTCGCCCGCATGAACTGGATATACTTCTGACCATCTACCTCCTGCGGTGTCTGTGGTGCATTCCTCTGAATTAATGCAGCGGCTATCTGAGCATTTGTCTGGACCATTTCCCGAAGGATGTCTGCTAGGTCCCCCTGCTCCTAACTATGTTGTGCTGGATCCCTACACGGCGGCATAGCTAGGCGTTGTACCTGCACAAATCCCAAGTTGATTAGTCTCGGGAAAGGCTAGTACACTTAACATAGCACATACAACTTAGTAGAGTCATGCACCGTGAACATGCTCGAAAGCATAATGCAGCTCAGCCCCAGGCCCTTTAAGGACTAAACTGCTCAGATACTAAATGTAACCCCCTAGCTAGCTTGCCTACGCTTAAGTCGCAAGTTTGCTGGCTAAGTTGTTATCTGCTCTGGTAGGGATAGTACTTAGTCCCATTTGTACATTGAACATATTGTTACCCAAAATATGGACCAGATTAAAATTTTCTTTTGTACGTCACATACAATAAAATTAGGAGCCTTGTTGCGTTTAGATCATACATCGCAAGTGGAAATATAGCATGCTTAACTGATAAAAGATGAAATAATGGACATAGGTCATAAGTACAAACATGGTCCGCCATACATACATAAGCAAGTATATAAGTACATGAGCTATAATTTACATATCAAGTACAAAGATCGCAAAATGGTGCCCATAAACATATATACTCTCTACTAACTAAAAGTCTACTCCTCCGCTGTCCCGCCTGGGAATGTCTCCTCCTCGTACTGCTCAGCTCCCTGTTCTCCATCAAAACCTGAAGTCATGGATGAGTGGGGTGAGAACATGGCGCTCTCAGTGGGAAACCTTAGGGATTAGGGAACTTCTTTTTCCTCATACATACCTCAGGCCGCTCAGGGAATTCTAGGTGTTACAGTTATACTATCACCCTACTGATTTTAAGATCCATACTAAGCCTGAGCAGCTTTATCTAAATTAACTAGGTGACTGGGGAACCTATTCTTC
>QANU01034486.1:0-21660 GCA_003254905.1 Nissolia schottii
ATGGTGACCAACAAATACCTCGTCCATTTTGACTAGCCAATCCGAGGCCCCTTTGTCAGAAAATACTGGGACTCCAGTTTCCGATTGGTTTCAAACCTTCTGGGTTCTGGCTCCTCCCTCTCGTTTCTTTCCCCCTCTCTCTGGCCTCCTGAACCTCGACCCTCTTCCTCCTGGTTGCCATCGGGTTGCCGTGGTGGCAACCTGTCTAGAATTTGCTGCATAAGCGTCAATATTTTAGTCTGAGTCTCCTTAATTTTTGCCTGAGACTCCCGCATTACCTCCTGGTTCTCCCGTACCTCTGCCATCTGCCGTTCCAACATGTCCAACCTTGACTCCCTGACCGCGCGCGTAGAAATCATGCAAGTCTCCCAGGAACGATGCTCTGATACCAGTTGTAACAACTGGTATCTATGGAACAATTAATTGGAATGCTTGCTGAATTTTATTAATGGCACCAGAAATTCCAGAGGGGAATTTCCGGGTTGAATTGATACAAAATAGAATGCTGATAATAAAGAAAACAATTCGTGGGAATAAAGGCTCCCTTGGACCTCCTAGTTCCTAATCAAATTCTCGGATAAAAAACTGCCCTGGCTCCCTAGGCTCCTCTTATATTGCAGGAGAGAAATCAGGTGGCTATTTTATTTCCTATTTTATCTCCTAAATTAGTTCCTATCTGATTTGATTAGCAAATCAGCTCCTAATTTGTTGCCATATCTTAACAGATTTATTCCTTCCTTATTCTACTTATTCTTCTAGAATAAACTAATGGGAAAGGAAGGATTTCCTTTCCTGTTTTAGCTAGATCCGCATCAGGAGCCTCAGGAGGGTGTGTAACACTAACAGAAGAAAGAACCATCAAAGGAACAAAGCTTTCCAATTTCTTAACATACCAGAGAAGGAAATCTCTCCAAAGAGATGATTGAAGCCAAACAAATAATCTTATCCCACAAGATTAGTTTGTCTGTATATCCGTCATTAAAGATCCTAGAAATACACCAAACAACGGCAGACTACACACTACTACTGCACACCACCTCAGATTTGACTTCATTCCTCTTACCAAAACCAGCAAAACTAATCAACAGGAATTGATCCGAAGTTTTAGGCTGCACCCAAATCCCTCCAAAGATACCAAACAAAGTATTTCGTAAAAATTCAGCCATTGAACAATGCAAAAACAAATGTTTAGTTGATTATGAGATTGCACAACACATTACAAGTTGAAATAGCATTATGTGACTTTTGAACCTACGACATGTAGTTGGTGTTAATTCTATTAAGTACAACCATCCAGATAAAGAATTTAACCTTTAAGGGAGCTTTGGACACAAGAATATTATTGATTAGAGTAATTATTCTCTCTTTTTCCGTCTTTGTTACCTTACCTAAACCTTATTGGTTCAACAGAACATAAACAGCCATGGATACTTTAACCCTTCTAACGTTCAAATTGATACTTTTCTTTTTAATACTTCTGACTATATGGATTGACCAATTTGTGTGTTTCTTATGTGCATGCATATTTTGCATTTAAATGTTGGCTGTTTTGTTAGATACAAATTTTTGTGATCTCTAGTTTTTTGCTTTGGAAACTTATTTTTTTTCTCATGATTGTTTGGTGAGGGTGTGCATAGATTTATGGAGTTTTAAGTTTCTCTTTCATTGCAATGATCTAGACCCATTCTACTGATGGATCACTTGATTATACTGCACCAGAAGTGCTACTGAAGAAGGGATATGGCGTGGAATGTGATTGGTATTATAGAATTTATTTCCTACTATTACTTGTAAAAATTCTGTCCAAACCCCCTTGTTTTTGTGAACGTTTAGTGTTTCAATATATTCTGATGATATGATGTCAATGCTTCCAGGTGGTCTCTTGGAGCTACAATGTATGAAATGCTTGTGGGGTATCCACCCTTTTATTCAGATGAACCAATGTCAACTTGTAGAAAGGTAATGTCTATGTTAAGCGAGTAAAAGAAACATGAGAGGAACGGAGGAATAGTATTGTTAGTTGAATGCAGTGAATTGTTAACATTTTCAATGGGAGATATTCTTCCATGGGCTTAACACGTTGGATGCTTGCATGTCTTCCTTTCACTTTAACATTTTTTACCTTTATTAATTGTCGTCATATTACATTCATATATGCAGATAGTAAATTGGAGAACTCATTTAAAATTTCCCGAAGAAGCTAAACTATCTGCAGAGGCAAAGGATCTTATTTGTAGACTCCTTTGTAATGTAGAGCAGAGGCTTGGAACCAAAGGAGCCGACGAAATAAAGGTGTTGTGGTGTGTTCTTTTCTAAGTTGCATAATTTACTACATGATATAGTCGCATAGTAACCTATAAGTGGTTGTTCATTTTATATCCAGGCTCACCCATGGTTCAAAGGTATTGAATGGGACAAATTGTACCAAATGAAAGCTGCTTTTATACCTGAGGTCAATGATGAATTAGATACTCAAAATTTTGAGAAGTTTGAAGAGGTATTATGTTACGGACCAACCGGCCCCAGCTGCAGCTGATTCTGTTCCTAAGAATAGGGAAAAGGGAATCATTCCGTTTCCATTCCACTATTCTAGGAAAGGAAAGAAGAAATTAGGAGATAATTCAAATTAGATATGATTCTGATTTGATATCTGAACAGAATTTGTCTAGCAAATCAGGAAATTAATTAGTTACATTAAAATAGGAAAGAAATAAGGGTTTAGCCATGATTATTTCTCTTTCTCGAATATATGAGGGAAACCGAGTGATGAGGGAGGCGTTCAGTTTTAGACAGAACTAGAAAGGGGACCAAGGGATCCATTATTTCCCAGGCTTATTTTCTGATTATCGTTTATTTTCTGCAGCCCTTGGGCTTGTTAAGGTTCTGCCAAGAAATTCCCCATTGGAATTCCTGTTTATTCAATAAATTCAGTCACATATTCAGTGTTTTCTTTTAATTCGATACCAGATTTCGAAGATTTGCTTATTTTTTGTTGCTAATCAGTATTGTGCTCTCTTGATTTACTAATGGTGTATAGGTGGACAAGAAAACTGAACCTTCATCAAAAGCAGGCCCATGGAGAAAGGTTGGTTCTTGTTATTCAAATTTCATATATAGTTAGTCTACAAGAGTTGCTGTAGTTGTTGCATCTTGAATATCACTGGCATTGACTTGAATATAACATGCTCCAGAATGTTTCCTTCAGTTATATATTTATGGTGTGTTTGGACTAGCTGCAAAAGTCAAATAATTTCAATGATTGATATTAAGTATAATTGATTTTCTTTATAATCGATTATAATAAAGTCAGTTTCATGTTTGGATATATTAACTGAAAAACATTTTTAAGTATTTTGTTGGGATAGCATAAGAAAAAATGGCTTTTACATAATAAACTACAACAAAATGTATGAAATGATTCTTTTTCCTATTACATGATATTCAATACTTAAAAAGGCTTCATGGGTTAATTTGGTAAAAATGTCATAAATAACTTCAAAATAATCAGCTTGTGTTCAGGAAGCTAAAAATAAAAAAGCTTTACGGAGAAGCTTTTTCCAGTATAAATAAAATAATTATAATAAATTTTATTTGTATATTTTCAAACATGCCAAAATATACTGAAAGCAGCTTTTAGGAGAAAAGAGAAGCTGTTTTGGGATAACTTTCCCAAACATGCACTTATGTACCTATGAAGTAGTAATCTATCATTATGGAATCTTTGGAGCATTGTGGGTTTGCCGCCCTATGGATTTGCATCAATTTTCATCACTTTTTTAAGAGGTTTTGGCTCTAGCACAGAAGCAAAGAACTCGTGGCAGTCTTCAGTTTTTGCAGTGATTTGGTGTATTTGGTTGTAAAGAAATTCTAGAAGTTTTAATGATTTCTTTTCAACGGTTGATTTTATTTGGGATAGGATTTATTTTTTATTTTTATTTTTGCCGTCCCTTTGGTGCTCTCTGAACGTGATTTGTTTAGTGGTGTTACCTTAGCTGATGTTCAAAGGGATTGTAATGGTTCGTAGCATAGTTTATCTCTTTAGACATAGTTAACTTTTGTACCTTTGTGAGGATATTTTATCCTCTTTGTAGCTTCTCTTATCTTCTAGTGATTTTTTTTTCCCTCTGTCATGAAACTAAACAGTAAATATGTTGGTCATTCAACATGCCATGTGATTGAGAAAGTAAGGATCATGTTGATTATTTTTCAGTAGATTAATTGGCTATCTTTGGAATACTTTCACTACCATGATTGCAGAGTAGTCAATAAAAGCATTAGGTTTGTGAATGAAATTTACTTTGTATAATATTAGAATTTGATAAAGATTTTTAGCAGTAACTCTAAATACAATTGCCCATTGCTTTAAAAATCATGGATCATTAGTGCATACAACGAACATTTATTCTTATGCTTTGAAGTTTGGCTTTCTAAATTTGGCTTATTATTTGCTGCAGATGTTGCCATCTAAAGATATTAACTTTGTTGGATACACATATACGAATTTTGAAATCGTTAAGGATCATGAACTACCTGGAATTGGTATGTACATATTAATCCTCTAATCTTATTTTCATTATTTTCTTTCTAGAATGAGAAAGTTACCCTTTGTTCTACTCCAAAATTTTCCTCTTTAATATATATTTTTATTGTACTAATAATTCGTTTGCCCACTACATCTGATGGTATATTTTTTTCTCTTATCAATTTAATTTGATTCACAAGTTGTTTGGGATTTGTGAATCAACCTGACCCTTTTTGTGAATAGATGCCTGCTTATTTCAGGCCATTTTAGTAAGCGCTTTAATTCAACATGTCTTGGAAAAAACTTGCAGGATTTTCTTTATAAAACTTTTGAGTGTTATTGGTGCCCTGATGTATACGAAATGTAGTGTTTATGCAGTCACTTATGTGAGAAACGAATGATAGACTTGAGAATAAGATCAGAGATGTTTGGGGCTAGATCGGAGACTGGCTGCTAAAATATTGCCTGCTTACATTACTTCAGCAGTAGCATATCTATATGCACTCACTAGTGCCTATAATGATTATTTACATTATACAATAATGAGAACATCTGTTTCCTATGAGTCTACTTCCTATGTACATGCATTCTTCAGATACATTATCTTAAATTACAATTCATATTTCCAACACAGCAATTTTGGATGTTGATTCATTGAGGAAATTTTATCTCAATACACCATGATTTCTCTGAGGATCTTGCCGTTGAACCTTGCTATGCCGAAATAGGCATTCATTTGAATATTTATGACATTGCCTATATTTTTTTGTTGTTTTGTTTGCTATTGGTTCATCATTGCACTTATTTTTGACAAGTAATTTGGGTATGTGCTGCTTTATCAGCTGAGTTGAAGAAGAAGAGCACAAAACCTAAAAGGCCGTCTATTAAAGCCTTATTTGGTAAGAATATCCATTTTGTTTTCCCATTCTTTTGAGATAATTTTCTTTTATCCAGTGAAAGTATTGATGATTTTGTTTGGGGTATAATGGTTCACTTCACTAGAGGGTAGCGCAGTGCTACCAATTGGTTCTATTGTAGATACATACTTCTTCCTTCTACTTGTCATCAAGGTTATAAATTTGAGAGTTTAACTAAACTCGTGGATCTGAGTTTAAACTCGTGGAGCCTCCGTAAACTCGGATTGTAAACTCGTACGAGTTTACTTATTATTAAAAAAATAAAAAAATATTTTAAAGAACTATTACGCTACAAAAATATATTTAATAAAACTTGAAAGTCATAAATACTTTTAACTCCATAACAAAGCACAAATAAAGATGAAATATATGAGTTTTAAGTTCAATTCATACATAATACATAATACGTATGTTTAAACCAGAACATATCTTCCTCCACATAAACTTAATGACAAGCAAAATCTATCAACACAAGAGAGAGGCGGTGTGTTGAGCAACCAACATAGTAAATGTATATAAAGAACAATGTCACTCATTCTTGACAGAAGTAGCCTGCTTCAAGCCGACAACCTTTGTTTCTAGAACAATGTCATTCACTCAAGCTTGGTGATGCCTTCGAGGGCATGCCTTTTGTTGCTGGAACCTTCAAGAACACAAATATCCAGGAGATGAGACACACAATAGCATAAACACCGAAGAAGCGAGTATGTGACGATGATGTCTCCAACCCAAAACACTAAAGCACAGATAGCGATGCAGAGGCCATGCACCCTAGTAGGAAAGATCTCTGAGCAAATGATGAAATACATACGATGGATTAGCGACAGAGCACGACGGAGGAGCACAACGGAGCACGATGGCAAGACAGAGTACGATTGCAGGCACAGCTATGAATGACAACTCTGAAACGCTAGACAACCTAAATCTAAAAACTCAGACACATACAAAACGACATCGTTTTGCTTGTTTTGTCCTTTAAAAAAAACACACAATTTTGTAAACTCATGAACTCGGTTGTAAACTCGCGATTTTATGCGAGTTTACACGAGTTTACCCAAAAATGAGTTTACACACGAGTTAGCTCAATTTTACTATCTAGGAATGTAAACTCGTAGTTAACACACGATTTTGATAACTATGGTTGTCATAGCAGTAGGGGGTGGAAGTAGGCCAGGCTGCTCGTCAGGGGCCTTTGTCCTGGCTCGTTTACAGCCTAGCTCGGCCTAGCCCATTTAATAAATAACTCAGGCCAAGGAATTTAAAAAAGCCTATTTAGCTAAATAGGCTAGGCAATAGGCAATATAAAAACAAAGCCTAATAGCCCAACAGACCGTGCTATTTATAAAAATATCTATTTTCCTATTCTTGAATAAAAAAAATCCTATCATTTTCTTATAATACGATCTAATCATATTTAAAATCTTTTTGCTTCTCATCTCTCTCAAAAAAGACTTGCGTCGTCTTCTTTGGCTTTTCATCTTTTTGTCTTTGTCTCAGACCTAGGCACGTAACGCTTCATCTTTTTGTCTGTTGTATAATACATATTAAGTTGCTTTCTCTTGTTATCTCACTTCAATCTTTGAAGAGTAGTATTCTTTATTAGTTACTACTAGTATAATTCATCTTCTTTCATGCTTATTTTGGCTGTGTTAAACTTAAATGGCTAGAAAATAATGTTATATTTCCTATTAATGACTTAATTAAATACACCGTATGTATAACTTCAATAACAAACAACATTCAATCTTTTTTATTGTTCTATTCTAAGTAGGCAAGTAAACAGGCTTTTGAGCCAAATCAGACTTTTTAAAAGGTTAGATTGAGCCTTAAAAGAAAAAAAAGTCTATGACGGGTAATAGACCCAGGCTCGGGCTGAATAATTTAGAATCAGGTCCAGTCTATTTAAGCCAAAGTCTAGCCTAACTCGGCCCATTTCCACCCCTAGCAGGGTAGCTACTTGTATCTCTGAAGTTTTAGGAGGTTAAATATTTTGTATCATCTTAAAAGGAACTAGATAAGAATTGACAAAAAGGGAAGAGTAAAGGGAACAAGAAAAGCTTGGTCATTTGGAATTTAACAAAACTTTCTTTGAGAATTGTGGGCCTAACTCCACCCCCGAAGCTAGTTAAAAGGGGAGGATTGGCCAAGTAATTATATAGGTTATTTACGCCATATTCCTAGCCAATGTGGGAAAGACTCAACACCCCACCCCTCCTTATACCCATGTCTGGATAAGTTGAGCATGGAGTTTGTAGAACTAGACATCTCGAAGGTGCTCGACATCAAAGAGTAATCTTGAATACTATCTAAGAATCGATGACCTAACCCCATCCCGAAAGCTAGCTCGAGGGGAAATATTCCCTTAAGTGATTATCAAAGCAGTCTATACCATACCCTTGCCAATGTGGAACAGAACTCAGTAGCTTCCTTCTAATCCTTTGCTACCTCATAAATCCCAATCTCTTCAATTTCAGATATATAGTGAAATTCATTACGGTCATTCATAATTACATTGCTTTTAAACAGTACCTCCCTTAGAAAGATGGAAAATGGTAATTTTGGCCCTGTGACCTATATGCAGCCTCCTAGAAAAATCGTTTTTATGCCTGTGTAAAATTTATTTTCATTGTATATTTCTCATATGCTGACAAGAACATACTATTTTATCTGTTAATCATTTAGAAATTACGTTAATGATAGTATATAGTTAGAGGAAGTTTGGTTTAAGTTGTCTCAATTTATATCATCAACGAGCTTGGGTAGAACATAAGAAAAAATATTCACTTAAATTATCCTCGTGGGATCCTGGATCAAATATATAGAACTGGGGGTTTTAGGAATTTATTTTGCTAGTTACAATAAGTCTATATTAGGATGTTCATTTTCAAGTTTCAGAATTTGTTAAGGAGTTAGAAAGGTCTTAAAACTTGTGCATGAATATACAAAAAGTCATAAAACCTGTAAAATTAAAACATGGCAAAAGCATACCCACAAAATACAGCCAAAACATTGCCGGTGCTTCGACAGAGTCAAAACATCTTTACCCTCCTTGATGAAACACCTTATCATCAACAGAAGGAAGGTCAAATATATGATTATGGTTCTTCTTCGGTGTTTATTGAAAGTTAAACAACATGGTTTGATGCATTTCTGTTGACATTGAACAAAATCCTAATGGTACTTAAAGTCTTTCCTTTTATTTTTGAGTAATTAGCATAAGCTACCCTTGACATTTATTAAAATTACACTTCACCCTCAAGTTTATGAAAAATTACACCCCTTTCTAGTTTTTCATTTTGATTGATCACCAATAATTTTTTAGGTTTATGTTTTCATTTCTTGTGTTAACTTGGGACCTCAAGGGTAGTTTGTTTTAATTACTCTATTTGTTGATAGAAAAAAGTCTTTCTTTTATTTATCCCTTCATATTTTCTTGGAAAGAAAAGCCAAGAAAAATGTTATTATGAAAATATGTCTGATTGATGCAGTTTGCTTTATTTTTCAGACTTATAATGTAGCTATAAGCGTGCATTAATAATAACCTTTTCAGATGTGTTTTGAAGACATGCTAATCGAATCCTACTACTATAATTAATTTAGTTCTTTGCGGAACTGCCATATCTGTATCATTATCATATTGATATCAGAAATTCATTACTCATTATCATGGGCGTAGCCTTGATGGATCCTCTGGTTTATGTTGTTCCATACAGATGATGAATCGGCTGTGGCTGCCAATCAACCTGCCAAGGGGAAAGGGAGCTTCTTAAAACCTCTTACCTCCTCAAATGGAAGTTCCTGAGAAAAGTGAATCACAATGAATTATAACTAATATTTTACTTGGTAGATGGTCATGGAGATATGACCAACTTGTGACAAGATATCTTCTACCGCCACAGCTAAAACCTCCATGATTGGCTTGTAAGACAAATGAGTCCCTTCTGCAGAATTTAAATTGGAAAAGCTACATACGACCAGAGAATGTGTTTGAAACCGACTCCTTTGACAAGACCATTAAGGCTAGAACAAACCCCACTCAACTCCAAGCTAGATCCAAATGAAAACACCCACACAAAATGCCCTTAAATAGATAAAATCAAGCAAAGAAGACGAGTCTGGAGCAAAATTCTCATAATGTCGACCGAGGTCTCACAAGATCGAATCAAACCTTTTTACTCCATTGATTCACCCAAAATAATATCAATTCCCCCGCTTCTACCAACGATCGCTACTTTTGTTCAAAAATTATGTTGTTTCTACGATTCTAAATCGTCCAAATCACCCAAAAGAAATCTCTAAGGCAAATCCTTTTGAATTCATGCTTGATAGGCATTCATTGCTGTACTTGAAAGAGCTTCATTGGGTTCTCCAACGAGCACCAAGATATATTTCATTCTTGTCACCGAATATTCATTAGTTGACTAGCAAAAATACAATGTATAAATAAGTGAGTAAGGGAGATTGAATTAGCTGTTTTTGTGTTTGTTTGTGTGTATGTAGTAAATTTTTAATAAAGATTAATTAATGATCTATAACAAGGGGATTGCGGTTTTGTCCCCAACTTTATATTTCTAAAATTACCCATTATATACTCAACATGATATTTAACAATCATTACATTAAGGATAATTATTCTTGCACACCAAGTGCTTGAACACCTGTTACGCACTCACTCTATTTTATTAAAATCATCGATTGAGTCAGCAAACTGCTTACCCTAACCAACCGCGCGCCTTCTTTGGTGAGATAACCGCTCCTTCCACTCCTTTTTCAGTTCGATTCGTTTTTCTCATATTCTTTGCATTTTGATATGCTCTGGTTTATCGTTTCGTTGTTGCTCGTTCGTTTTTTATTTCTCAATCATTTTTGTGCTTTTGATCTGTTGGCAAGGAGCCTTCGTTCATGGAGTTGTTGGAAAGTTTCAACAATGTTACAGCGACGCCACCCTAACTTACATTGTTGGAAGGTAATTATTCAATGAATTGTCATACATGACGGTTGTGTCTAAAGATAAACAACAACTATGTCTTACAAATTTGTTAGGTTAGGTCTAAAATAAAATGACGGTTAGGTCTCTTATAATAAAATGGTTGTGTCTAGGTATAAATCAAAGTTATATCTTACAAAGTTGATAAGTTAAGTCTATAATTGAATAATGGTTAGGTCTCTTATAACACAGTCGTTGTGTCTTACTTCACAGAGTGTGTTACGTGGCTCTAGCACTCCAACTCAAGTTACCACTGACGTTAACAACAAAGAGATTGTTTTAGCAACATTTGACAAGAATGCAGGGATGATGGTGTCAAACTTTGAAGAACTTCAAGGTATTTTAATGAATTAAATAAAGCTTAGGTTTGTGACGTTATACTGACTATGTCTGACTTGTGACTAATGTTAGGTCACGCAAGTTGATATAGTTAGGTCTTTTATGAATTACATGTTAGGTCTATTTTATTTAATATGTATTTTTTTTGTATGTCTATATCAAATAAGGACATAGGTGAATCAAGTATAAATATTACTATCCCAACTATTGGTATGCAATTTAAGTCCGTTGAGGATGTTCATGATTTTTATAAAGACTATGCAACTAGTGTGAGATTTGAGTGCAAGATTAGAAACACAAAATCTAATGAATATGGGGTTTCGTCGTATCGTATAATTACATATATTAGGGAGGGTAAGAGTCGATCGAAGTTATCGCCATTAGAGAGGACGAACCCTTCTATTGCTGCAAATTGCAAGGCCAAGATCATTACATCAAAGAACACTAAAGGGGCTTGGGTGATCAACAATGTTGTTTCGGAGCACTCTCATGCAACAAGTCCATCAAAATCAAGACACTTTGCATCTAACAGATTCATACCAATGTTTTCAAAAAGAAGGATTGAGGTGGATGATAGTGCAGGGGTACGAACATACAAGACTTATAACTCTTTGTTACATGAAGTTCGTGGAGTAGAAAATATTACATTCACACAAAGGGATGTTATGAATTTCTTAAGGGTGGAAGTTAGAGATGATGGGTTGGAAAGGGATGGGCAAGCCATGATCCAATACTTTCATAGGATGCAGGCTCAAAATGACAACTTTTACTTTGAAATTCTAAATGATGATGATAGGTGAATCACCCATGCTTTTTGGTGTGATGCTAGGATTCGAGCAGCATACGAATATTTTGGAGACGTGATCTCGTTTGACACGACATGTTTGACCAACATGTACGATACATTATTGTTTGCATGACCTAACTACTTTAATATTTGAGACCTAACCAAAATACTGTACGTGACCTAACAGTGAATGCTACATCTTGTAGGTTTTGATGAGACAAAGGATGCAAGTTTCCAAGTCAAGGAATTCAATGAAGATATAGATTTAGGACTTAGGAAATTTGTTGTTAAAGGTATATGATAACTATCTAAAATGCTTTCTAAAATGGCTATTATAACAAACCTTTGATTTTAGGACTTAAAAATGAATTAAATAAACAAAGGAATCAAAAAGACAAGAAAAAGGATTAGATTGACCAAGATTTACATAAGTCAATCGAATGACTACTGCAAGTCATTCAAATGACTCATGAACAAGTGATTCGAATGACTTTTTCTTAAGAGACATTCGATGGAGTCATTTGATTAGCAAATCCTTCATGCTCTCTGTGACCTATGCAAAGTACAAGTCATTCGAATGACTTAGGTAAGGTCATTCAAATGACTCTGACTCAAGAGACACATAACGGTTATAATGCATAGGTCATTCGAATGACTCAGGTAAAGTCATTCGAATGGCTTTGACACAAAAGACACACAACGACTACATTGCATAGGTTATTCGAATGGCAAACATTAGTCATTCAAATGACATAGTCTCTGAAGACAGCAACAGCTAGTTCTGTTGTACTAATTTCTTGAGCATTAATTGCACAACAGCTATGATCACTTGGAACTCAATAAATACCCACCTAACTCAGTGATTCAAGGCAGAAATTTTACTCCTAAACTGCCATCCTTCTATACATCATAAGAGCATTTATTGAGTCATTCTAAAGAGCCTAAAAGAGAGATTTTTACACATACACCTATAGAGCTTCGATTTGTATTATCCATTCTTTGAGAGAGTTTCCAATTCATAAATTCCATACACTTTTAACGAGGGTGAGGTATCCCTCTTGATTGATTAGGGTGGAATCCCTAAGGAAGATTACTTGAGTCTCAAGCACAAGGTGTGAAGAGTGCTCTTACTTATAAAGGTTTTTCAAGCACCTAAGTTTCATGAAGATAGTGGAGCAAATATTAAGCAAGCAGCTTGGGGAATGGACGTAAATCATAAGGGTGATTGAACTAGGAAAAATTGAGTTTGTATTCTCTCTATCCCTTAACTTTTTTCCTTTATTATTGCTTGTGCTAGCTTGCTTTATTGCTTGTTCTTATAACTTTTTTTGGGATTTTCTAGCTCATTTTATAAGCAAGAAAAGTTTTGTGAAAAAGTTGAATACCCCCCTCTTGTGTATTTGAAGCCACTTGGTAACAAGTGGTATCAAAAGCTTAGGCTCTTGTCTAAGGCTTAGTAGCTTCAAGAGATATGGTTTCATCTACATTCATCACCGATAATAGTCTCGTTAACAAACCTCCTTTCTTCAATGGTGAATGCTATGGATATTGAAAATCTAGAATGAGAATTTTTATTGAGGCTATTGATTTAGATGTTTGGGATGCTATAGAGTTTCCTTATGTTCCTATTGACATATTGAGTGGTAGGCCTAAGTCCAAACAACATTGGACAAATGAAGATAAAAAGAAAATTAACTTTGATAAGAGGGCTAGAAATATGATTATAGGGTTTCAAATTGCACAACTTCCAAAGAAATGTGGGATACTCTAGAAGTCACTCATGAGGGAACCGATGAAGTAAAAATAATAAATTAATACCTCATGTTTGAATTTGAAATGTTTAGAATGAAGCCCGATGAATATATTAAAAGCTTGCAAATGAGATTTACACATTTAGTTAATGAACTTGCTTCCATTAGGAATAACTTTTCTAACTTTGAGATTATAGAAAAGGTTTTGAGATGCTTGAGTAGAAAGTGGACACTAAAAGTGACGGCAATCAGAGAAGCAAAAGATTTGTCAGAGATGCCTCTCACCACTCTCTTTGGCAAGCTACTTAAACATTAAATGCAACTAGCAAGATTGGATGTGGATGAGGAGCTTGAGAGAATATTGCACTTTTTCCGGTCATCTCCTTCGAAATCCAAGATTATTGAAGAAGAAGAAGGTGATGACAATAGCTTTTGTGGAATTGAGCTCAATGATGAAAATATGAGCCTTCTTGTGAAGAAATTTGGGAAATTCCTCAAGAGGAAGAGCAACACTCAAGGCCAATCAAAGCTTCCATTTCCTCCAAAGAAAAACATCAACAAAGAAGAGTCACCACTCCCAAAATGCTATGAGTGTGGAAAACTGGCCACATAAAGTTAGATTGCCCAATCTATCAAAAGAAGGTAGAAAGATATAAAAGAAGATCATTTGAGAAGAAGAAGATGAAGAACAAGAAGGCCTACATAGTATGGGAAGACAATGACGATTCCGATGAGACCGATGATGAAGTTGTCATCCTTTGTCTTATGGCCAATGATCATGAAAATGACGATGAGGTGATATTTATTCTTTTTTATCTTATAATTGTAGGTCAACAAACAATGGACATAGATTCCATTGAATTGTCACAGAATGATAGTGGTGTCATTTTGGATATTACAATGGTAAATGAGTCTGAATTTCTTGATATGCCACATTCTATTGCTAAAGAACTTGATGTTGAGAATATGGATAATGCTCCCGATTCGGATAGTAGAGAGGTTGAAGAATTCAATGTTGATATGTCGCAGTCTTCGATTATTGAATGACTCAATATTGAGCCAAAAATTGGACAGAAATTTGATTATTTGAAAAAGGTCGAAGAATTTTATATACTATTTGCTAGGGCAAAAGGATTTGGGATTCGCACTTGCTATAGAAAATCGAATTACTGCATTTTTGTATGTGTTAGGGAAGGATAACGCGAGATGAAAAATCTTGAAACTGAAGAAACTAGTGACAATGTGGGAAAAGTCAAGAAAAAATGTTCAACCATACGCATAGGATGTTGGGCATCACTTAGTGTGTCAAAGGATAAGGAAAATGACATGTGGGTCATCAAATCTTTTGTCAATAACCATAATCATGACATGGTTATTCCCAAGAGTGTGTCTTATTTAAAGTGTCACAGAAAGATGGGCACTCCTACAAAGAACCTTATTGAAAATTAAAATGAAGAATGTTTACCTATTGGAAAGGTCGCGACAATGTTTAATGGTAGCAATAAAAAAATTTGGGATAGAGATTGCTAGAATCACATGAGACATGTTCGGATGAAGAATTTGGATGTTGGAGATACACAATTTGTTTTTGATTATTGCAGAAAGAAGTAAACTCAAAATTATGATTTTTTTTTCTACAACATATAATGTGATGATGAGGAAAGAATGATAAAAAATTTTTGGTTGGATGTTGTTAGAGGATAGTCATCCACATGAGTTAGATGGATGGTTANTGTTAGAGGATAGTCATCCACATGAGTTAGATGGATGGTTAGCCAATATAGTTAGGGTAATTAAGTCGGTTAAGGTAGTTAAGTGGGTTAAGTTAGTTACATGGTGATTTACAGGTTTCATACCTGCAGTAATCAATCAATCCATTCTTTTCATTTCTCAGCCTTCTCTTTCCTTAATCTCCATCCACTATCAGTTTACTCTTCTTTCATGGTATCATTGAGGAAAACGCTTCTGTCTTCATTCTTTCTTTGATTTCTCTGATTTCTTTCTGCAACTTTCTTCTGCAATTGCTTCCATGGCAACCATGGATTCCTCTGGTTCTATTCCCCTACAAAATTCAGGGTCAGTTCCACCGGTTCAAGACGCTGCTCTTGATCCACTTTCTTCCTTCTATCTTCATTCCAACGAAAACCCCTCTCTTGTTCTAATTTCTTCGCTCCTTACAGGACCAAACTACCATAGCTGGTCGCGTGCCATGAAAATGGCCCTACTCTCCAAGAATAAACTTGCTTTTTTTGATGGTTCCATCACAGTTCCTGCCAAGAATTCATCATTGTTTGCTCACTGGGAGCGCTGTAACCATATGGTTTCATCCTGGTTGATTCAAGCTATTGATCCCTCAATTGCTTAGAGTATCATTTGGCTAGACAGAGCTTGTGATGTATGGCAAGAATTGAAGGACAGATTCTCACAATGAGACCTTTTTCGCATAGTAGATCTTCAGGAGGAGATTGCATCACTTAGACAAGGTGAATTCTCTGTCACAAAATTCTTCACTGAACTAAAAGTATTGTGGGATGAACTTGATGGTTTTAGGCCATTACCCTCTTGTTTGCGTGTGATTCCTTGTTCTTGTGGCGCGTTTTCCGCAATCAAATTGCAGCATGATGCAAATAAGGCGATTCAGTTCTTGGAGGAGCTGAATGATTCATACCAGACTGTTAGATCGCAAATTCTCTTAATGGATCCTTTGCCTCCAATTAATCGCATATTCTCAATTGTAATTCAACATGAAAGACAACTTATATGTACTTCTGCTAGATCTCAATCCATTAATGATAAGTAGTTTGCTTCTTCAAGGGGAAAGAAATGTACATTTTGTGGATTTCGTGGCCACACAGTGGATGAATGCTACAAGAAGCATGGATATCCTGAAGATATAAATTCAATTCTGCAAATAAGAGAGCTAATGTTGTCACTTCTTATTCTTCAAGTTGTTTTGGTACTGTTGTTCCCAATACATCTGCACCTGATAACTCTGTCTAGTTTGGCTTCACGGCTAAGCAGTATCAGAGCCTTCTAGCATTAATTTAGAAGCCTGGTTCCATTGCTTCTTCAGCTCACATGAACATAGCCAACACTGGCAATAATTCAGATAGATCAGTCTCTATGCCCTGGATTCTTGAATCAGGGGCCACTTATCATATATGTTGCTCCATGGATTATTTCAGTTCTCACAGATTTCTTGATCCCCCTATCACTATATCTTTACCGAATGGCTAATCTATAGTCTCTCATATTGCAGGCACTATTATTTTCAATAAAAGGATTTGTCTTACAAATGCCCTGTATATCCTTGATTTTGCCTTCAATTTGATAGCCATCACCAAATTATGTTTTGATAATGATTGCATTCTTAGAGTTTTCTTTGACTCTTGTGCAATTCAGGATTGCCACAGCTTAGAGGAGATTGGACTTGCTAATGTGGAACATGGTTTCTACATCCTGAAGAAACCTGTTATGTGCAATTCACTCCCTGCATTTTCTCATTCAATGAATTTTGTACATAATTTTGCCTTTGATTTGTGGCATTTTCGTCTTGGACATGTACCTAAAGACAAATTATCAATAATACATAAACAGTTTGATTTTATTCCTGCTGTTAGTATTTCTGGTGCTTGTGACATCTGCCATATGGCCAAACAAAAGGCCTTACCATTTGCTCTTAGCTCCTCACAATCTTTAGCTGTTTTTGACATGATTCATGTTGATATATTTGGTCCATTACCAATGCCATCTATGTAGTGACACAAATACTTCTTAACTATAGTAGATGATCATAGTATATATGTTTGGTTATTTTTGCTCAAAGCGAAGTCTGAGGATGATGTAGCTTTGAAATCATTCTTGATAATGGTTGAATCTCAGCTTGCTAAAGTGGTTAAGAAGGTTAGAAGTGATAATGGCCCCTAATTTGCTTTAAAAGATTTTTTTTCTACAAAAGGCATTGTGCATCAACTATCTTGTGTAGAAACCCCACAAAAAAAACGCTATTGTTGAAAGAAAGCACCAACACTTATTGTTACTCGGGCCTTGCTGTTTTCGGCTAATTTGCCTCCCTCATTATGGTCATTTGCAGTTCAACATGCAGCTTTTCTCATCATTAGATTGCCATCTGCTACAATTCAGGACAGCTCCCCTCATTTCCTCTTATTACATAAAGCTCTTGATTTAACTTTCCTTAAAGTCTTTGGTTGTCTTGCTTTTGCCAATTCACTACATAGAAACCATAGTAAGCTTGATCCAAGAGCTAGAAAATGTATCTTTCTTGGTTATAGACTTGGAGTAAAGGGTTTTACTTATATGACATTACAAGCAGGGAAATTTTCATGAGCAGGAATGTGCACTTTTATGAGAGTTTTTTCCCATACACAGGCTCAGTAGAACAGGATTCCAACTTTGTTTTCCCTAATCTCTCTAATTTTTTTGCAGATTCGTAAGTTGTTCTTTTGCCCTGTATTCCCACCGTTCCTGCTCCTCACACTAACATCTCTAATACTGCAACCTCCCCTGCTGTCACAATTCAGCAGCCCCCTGCCCCATACCCTCCTAGAAGATCATCAAGGCCAAAGACTACTCCTCATTACTTGCAAGACTATCACTGCAACCTACTCAGTTCTGCAGCTCATTCTTCTTATCAGCCTACAATCATTTATCCCCTTCAATCTGTCATTTCCTATGATGCACTCTCCTCTGCTCATAAAAGGTTTGCTCTCACACTCTCTACCATTTGTAAATTTAGATCTTATTCTCAAGCTGTGAGGCATGCCTGCTGGAGGGATGCTATGGCTATTGAGATTGCAGCTTTGGAATTGAACAACACCTAGAAATTGGTTGATTTCCTTCCTGGCAAGCAAACCATAGGTTACAAGTGGGTCTATAAGGTCAAACTAAAGGCCGATGGAAGCATTGAGAGATATAAGGCTTGGTTAGTTGCAGAGGGCTATAATCAAACACATGGAGTGGACTACATGGATACCTCTAGCCTTGTGGCAAAGATGTCTACTGTCAGACTATTGTTGGCATTGACCTCCATTAAGAAATGACATTTACATCAACTTGATGTTAACAATGCTTTCTTACATGGTGATCTCCATGAGGAGGTTTAAATGCAATTATCTCAAGGATTTCCTACTCCTGGTCCTAATAAAGCATGCCTTTTGTAGAAATCTCTTTATGGTCTTAAGCAAGCAAGTAGACAATGGTTCTCAAAGCTGTCCACTACCCTCATCTCTTGTGGTTATATTCAGTCTAATTTAGATCACTTTTTGTTCATCAAAGCCACTTCTACATCATTCACAGCCTTATTAGTGTATGTTGATGACGTACATCTTGCTAGCAGTAGCATATCAGTTATTACTGAAATGAAATCATTTCTCAATGATGCTTTTAAAATCAAAGATCTTGGTGAAGCCAAATAATTCCTGGGGTTGGAGATTGCTAGAAGCACCTCAAGTATTTCATTGTCCTAAAGGAAATATGCATTGAAAATTCTCCAAGATGCTTCCGTCATTGCTTGGAGACCGGCCATGACTCCCATGGATGATTCACAGAGACTATCCAAGGATGCAGGTGATCCTCTCATAGATTCTTCTGCATATCGCCGCCTTATAGGGTGCCTTATTTACCTCACAACCGCTAGACCTAACATATCATATGCCATGAATCAACTAGCCCAATTTATGGCTGCTCCTTCTTCCACACATCACCAGGCTGCATTATAGGTTCTCAGATACATTAAAGAGGCACCAGGCCTTGGCTTATTCTTCCCTAGTGACTCTTCTCTGCAGTTCTAAGCCTACACGAATGCGGATTGGGCTGGCTGCCCTGACACGAGGTGCTCCACCTCTGGCTTCTGCATTTTTCTGGGGCAATCTCTCATTAGCTGGAAATCTAAGAAACAAAATGTTGTTTCACGATCATCGTGTGAAGCCGAGTATAGGGCCCTAGTTGTGACTACGTGTGAAATTCAATGGTTAACGTTCCTACTAGCAGATTTGGTCATGAAACCAGCTACACCTATTACCGTCTTTTGTGATAACCAATCTGCCCTTCAGATAGCCCATAATCCAGCTTTCCATGAGCGCACAAAGCATATTGAAATAGACTGTCACTTTGTCTGTGAAAAGCTTCATTCAGGGCTTCTACACTTGCTACCCATTTCCTCTAAATTGCAACTTGCTGATGTACTCACCAAGCCTCTTGGCCCGATGCCATTCAAGAATATTTTATCTAATCTTGGTTTGCTTAATCTGTTTAAACCATGCCAAGATTGCAGGGGGTATTAGAGGATAGTCATCCACATGAGTTAGATGATGGTTAGCCAATATAGTTAGGGTAGTTAAGTTTGTTAAATTAATTACATGGTGATTTATCACATTGCTTGTGGCACAAGCTTTTGGGTTGGGCTCCCTTCCTATGTAGAGAAAGACCCAATATTAGCAAACTCACTATTCTCACTTAATAGTGGAGAGGGGTCAGTTTTTGGGGTTAAGAGAGAGTTGAGAAAACACAAGAAAGAATAGTAAATAAGGAGAAGAGAAGAGAAAACGTTTTTCCCGTTTTTTGTTGCACAGCAATTTTTGATCCGCTGCCACCGCTTCGTTCACCGTTAGATCGGGCTAAACTTTTTGCAGCAGGTTCGGAACACGTGATACTTCAATCTGGATGGTGGGATCATCGAGAAGTTGCTTGAGCAGTGAGAAATTGGCTGCGAACAGTAACAACGAATTTGGGATTTCTGGTTTCTCTTATTCTCTATTTCATCATTCTTGCCTTGTTGTTTTGGCTGATTATTGGGCACAATTTGTGCCGTGATTGAGACTCTCTTGTACCCTTATTTTGATCATAGTGGAGCTTGATTGACTGGCTTGTGCCCGTGGTTTTTACTTCTCCCATTGAGAAGGTTTTCCACGTTAAAAATTACCGTGTCTTCCGTTTGCGTGTTTTTGTTATTGTCATTATTTGTTATTGCTCCTCATAGATTCTTGCAAGTTGGAGAAATTATTATCCGCTGCATATAGCTCTGATTGAGTTATTGATTTATTGTGTTGAATTTCCCATCACAAGTAACTCGTGTTGTGTATATATACAGGTTTCATACCTGCAGTGATCAATCAATCCATTCTTTTCATTTCTCATCCTTCTTTTTCCTTAATCTCTTTCCACTATCAGTTTACTCTTCTATCAGCCTTTTCTAATGGTTAATCATCAGTTTGATCAAGGATAGCTTTCTAGAAACTTGATGCCAAATCTAATTAGAACTACTCCATTTGGTGCATCATATTCAAAGTATCGTTTCACCGGGAAGCAAATAGATTAATTTAATCCCCTTGCATCATATTAAAATTGGAGATGCTTGGACCTTCTACCATTCTTGAATTTAGCTTGGTGGAGGAGAAGTAGGAACTAGTGAAGGAGGGTTGAAAATATACCCAATTTTTAAATTGATATTTGCTATGAATAATCATCAATTCCAATTTGAGACAGTCCCTATTCTTAACTAGAGTAAAATAAACAAAGAGATTCCTGTTTAGTTAATTGCCCCACAATCCAAAAATCAAACCAAGAGAGAGAAACATGTTGTCTTTAATTTTTCCAAGTAATGAGAACACATTGTAACAAAACAACATATGAAAAATCAAGTTATACCCAAGTCTTCCAAATCCTTAAAATTGAAGAAAAAAAAACTCACAACAAACAGAGCCAAAAATAAACAATACATTGTTCTTCAAATTCAGAAATTCTTCTTCCACTCCTTTGAACAACACCAAATAACTTAACAATAAAGAAAGGAATAATAATATGTATAGCTTCCATGGCCGTGGGAGAGAGTTGTCGGCGAAGGCAAATTGTACGGGGTAAGGCGGCGCTACAGGTCGAAGGGGCAAAGGGGAGGCGGTTATGGCTTGCGGTTAATCGCATGGAGAGGGGTTGGGTCGCGTCAAAGGGGCTACGAGTAGAATGGGATGCGTGGAGAGAATAATATAATATAATATAATATGCCTTTTTATTTTAGTGAACCTTATTTTGGGTTTTCTTAACATAGGAGGATTTTACTAAAATACCCCTAATACACAAATAAATTACTAAAATACCACTGTTTCCAAATCATAGTGCGTGGTGAGCCATGTCAGATTCGCCAACACGCTTGGTGAATAGTGCTGAGATTCGCTAACAGGGTTACCAAATCCAATAGGAATTCGCCAACAGGGTTGTCAAATCCAATAGAAATTCACCAACCGAGTTCAAAATCATTGAAATAAATCCCAATGATCGAGAGGTGGAGGCAAGATCGAAGGAGTCCGTGGGAAATGACTAGGCGTATGTTTTTGCTGTACTTC
>QANU01034487.1:0-22994 GCA_003254905.1 Nissolia schottii
TCACACATCTATACCACATAATAATTCTACCTACTCCAAATCATAAAACTCCTTAGAATCATTCTCTAAACCTATCATAATCTCTAACATCATGAAACCAACATACATATGCATTCAAACATAATCACATACATACACATAAACTCATCCAACCATAAAAAGGATTAGGAAACTAGAGTTACCCACTTTGGCTAACTTCTTGATAAAGGTGAATTCAAGCCTTGCTTGCTTGCTTGGCTTTCTTGGCCTAAGAATGAAAACATGAACATAATTAGGCCAAACATAGGTTATGGAACTTTGAGTCACCATGGGAGAAGAAAATAATCTTACTTTGCTAGGTCTATGATTTGGAAACTAAGAGAGCTTAAGGAAGATGAAGATGGATGAAGATGATGAGCTTTGATGGAGTTTGGGTAGCTTTAGGTTTTGGAATTCCTTTGGAAGAAGAAAGGAAATGGATTTGGTCTCTTGTGTGTGTGTGTGTGGCTTCGTGGGATGAGGGGCTGCCCGAGGGTTTAATTCCCTTGGCCCTAGAGTCTTCTTACTTCCTCTGTGTAGTTTGGCTCGTCTTCGTTCATTAACTATTTATGTCCGAACGTCCTAAAAATATTTCGGACATACCGTTGTGACCTAGAAATTTTCCTTATTCATATTTATATTTTTCTTGAAATATTCTCGCATTATTTGCATATTAGTGTATTTTACAGACTCCTTTGAGTCACCCTTAAGTTCTAAAAATAGTCTAATACTAACCCAAACGTCACGAGATCGCAAAATTATTATTTTTACCTAATACGATAGAGATTAAATAAATTCTTTGAATTTTATTTCATTTTTATCTCATCTTTCCTTATTAACATGTTCTTAATTATTTATTAAGTGAAATTTTAGGAAAGGGAAAAACTTGGGTTGTTACAAAAGCCGTTCAGAACTTAGGCCAGATAATAATCAGTAGGATGTTTAGTCTGCATGTTCACTTAGAAACCTCTGAGCGGCCTGAAGTTCGACCTAATATGAGACGAGACTCAGGATCTAAAGTTATTTCCACTGAGAACCTACCGTTCTCATTGTAACAACCCGACTTTTTCCCTTCAGTTAAAATGTTACATAGGAAATAATTAAAAATATAATGATAAGGAAAAGGCGAGATAAAAATAAAATAAAATTCAAATATTAATTTTATCTCTGTAATATTAGTTCAAAATAATAATTCGGCGATCTCGTGGCGTCCGGTGACGTTCGGGTCGATGTTAGGTATTATTAGAATTTAATTGTGACTCAATAGGAGCCTGTAAAATACATTGATATGAAAATAAATTCAAGAATATCTTAATAAAGAATTTAATATTAACAAGGAAAATTAATAGGTCACAACGGTATGTTCGGAATATTTTTAGGACTTCCGTACATAAATAGTTAATGAGCGAACATGACCGAAAACACACTGAGGATAAAATAAGAAATATGAATGGCCTAAAGCCACTAAAAACCCACGGCAGCCCTCTTTCCCTCATGAAACCCGAAACATACACACACATATCCTCCAAAGTCTTTCACTTTCATTTTCTCCAAAGTTTCCAAAACCTAAAGCCATCCAAAGCTCCACTCAAAGTTCAACCATCATCCTTTGTTCTCATCATCATCAACCACTCCTAAATCCATCAAGAAGGCAGGCTAGCATCAAGGCTAGGAGTTCTCTTCAAGTGAAAGCCAAGAAACCAAGGTTCCATAACCCTAAATTCCATAACCTAAGCTTCCATCACTTCTTAGCAAAAAACTCAAGTAACCAAGCTTCAAGTTCATCCTTTTCCATCACCAACAAGCTCTTTAGAAAGTGGGTAACTCTAGTTCCTCACCTCTTGATGGTGGATGAGTGTTTGTGTATGTTATATGCTTATGTGCCTATGTATGTGACTTATGGATTATGTAGTGAAATATGTTAGAAATGATGCTAGGCTTAGGGAGATGATTCTGAAGGGTCTTGTGACCTAGATTAGGTAGGATTATTATGTGTGAAATCTGTGTAAAGCTCATGTAGGGTTCCATGGAAGCTAAGGGAAGAAAATGGAAGAGATGGTGAATTCGGTTTTCATGTCTCTCGCAGGGGCCGCTGAGCGGAGTCTCAGGCGCCGCTGGGCGAGATGAAGCCTATGTGGAAAGTTAAAAAGGATATTTTTGGCGTAAGGCTGTGGAGAAAATTCGAGAAAGTTTCATCCACTGGGCGATGTGGTCAGTACCGCTGAGCGATACAACCTCTATCGCTGAGCGCAGAGGCTCAAACCGCTGAGCGAACATCAGTCTTCGCTGAGCGGCTTGAGACTAGAAAAGCTTATGGCACCCTCTTGAGGCACATAGTTCAGTATTTATTGCCATATCTGTGATCGATAGCTGAATTGTATGAATGTATATGCTGTATGGGAAAGGAATGTACTAAACATGTATATGTCATGTAATCTGTGATGATATCTGTAGCATTCCATGCATTCATGATACACCTAGTTTAAAGACACTAGAATTAACTCCGAGATAAGTAAAGATGCTGAAATGAACCATAGGGAACAAGTATGCCATGCTGCAGGTACAGGAATGCTGAACTGCTGAAATGCTGAAAAGGGCCAATGTCCAATGCTGAAAAAGGGCCAATGCCCAATGCTGATAATGGCTATATGCCACATGCTGAAAAGGCCGTGATCACGTGAGCCAACTTATAATCCCACTTCAAGAGGTCAAGGCATCCTGAATGTGGAAGCCCGCCACAGGTGGTGTCGATATGGCATACCTGGAGGTGTGCGGTTATCACGCCTATGCATTGTCGAAAGGGAGCAAGCTTAGGTGGGGGTACAATATTCGCCCACTGTCGAGGGGTCCCAAGGGGGCACACGGCAGGTGGAAGCCTACCACAGGAAGGTCTAGACAGTGTCGGCCTACACTGAGGGTGTGAGGTTATTCCGTCATACTAATGTCAACAGAGGACATTACTATGGTGGGAATAACACCTATTCCAAAGCAGGTTTACGCTGTCACATTCTATTATGCACATGTACATTCTGTCAGGCATGTTTATTCCGATGATTCTGCCATGCTTCTGCTGATGACTCTGCTAGACATATTCTGATGATTCTGTCATGTGTATTCCGATAACTCTGTATTGCATACTCTGATGATTCTGTTATGCATTTTTGATTATTCTGAATGTATAGTCTGCTGTTATGTCCGTACCGTCAAGAGCACGCTCAAGACGGTTATGTATCTTTACGAAATGTTAATCAGCACGAGAACGTAGTAAGCAAGAGTAGTTCCCATGTCACATAGTAAAGTAGATAAAGCCGTTTAGATAGATCAGATAATAAATGGTAGGAAAATTTAGTATGTATATTCACTTAGAGATCTCTGAGCGGCCTGAAGTCCGACATAATCTGATACGAGACTCAGGAACTAAAGTTATTTCCACTGAGAACCTACCGTTCTCATCCCCACTATTTTATGACTTCAGGTACCGAAGATGAATCTTATTTTGAGGATGCAGATGAGCCGCCAGCTGAGCCATGAGCGGCTAAGAGATAGCTAGATGTTTACATTTTGCCAAGGACATACTGAGTAGCATTCTAGTAGTCCTTATATTTTGATGTGATGTATTCTGACTTATGTATTCAGTACTTCAGTTTATGTACATGTGATGTATATATTACTTAATGTATATACAGTTATGTGACTTTGTCTGATGGACCACCTGTATATGTATTGGATGCCTTACTATCTTACCGTTATACGCTTTGTTATATTGTTTATTCTGGCGCCTGGCTCTATTTTAGTGATTATGCAATATAAAATGAAAAGTTTAAAATTGGTCCTTATTTTCTTAAGCCACTATTTTCGAAAGATAACTATGGACTAAGGTATTCCGACCAAGTAGACAACAACCTAGTGAGCATTGTTTACTACGTACGGGTAAACAGTTAGCTAGGGTGTTTCACTCATCCCCACTACTTTATGACTTCAGGTACCGAAGATGAATCTTACTTTGAGGATGCAGATGAGCTGCCAGCTGAGCCATGAGCGGCTAGGATAGGATATGAAGGAAAGATTGATAGATGTTTAGATTGTTTTGCCAAGGGCATACTGAGTAGCATTCCCAGTAGCCCTTGTATTTTGATGTTATGTACTCTGGATTATGTAGTCAGTATTTTAGTTTATGTACACGTGATGTATATCTTACTTATTGTATGTACAACTATGTGACTGCTATGATGGACCAATGTATGTATTGGATGCTTTATTATTATACTATGATACGCTTTGTTATATTCGTTTCTTTTCAACGCATGACTCTATTTTAGTAATTATTCACTGCAAATGAAAAGTTTCAAATGGGTCCATATTTTCTTAAGCGCTATTTTCAAAAGATAACAATGGACTAAGGTATTCCGACCAAGTAGAAAGTAACCTAGTGAGCATTTTTTGCTACGTACGGGTAAACAGTTAGCTAGGGTGTTTCAGTAAACACCATAGTGTTTGGTGTAATTCTGATTATCACCGTAGTGTTCGGTGAGGGTACTGTATAACTAGGGGAACGAGTTTGTTCTGTTGAAGTTGTCGGTGTAAGTGCCTCGGGTGTGAGGTTGTACACAACACAAGTTTACATAGTGGAAAAATCCCTGAATTAGAACAGGGGACTGAACGTAGCCTTCAGTGGTTTGAAGGTGAACCAGGATAACTCTTTCGGTGTGATTTTCTCTATCCCTACACTCTTTACTTACAACAATTTATCTTTCTGCTGCATTATCAATTTCAAGTATTGTGATCATTGCTGTTCATTGGGTTAAAGTTTCAGAATTAGGGTTTGAAACCACTTTCCTTTTTCAAAGAACCAAAATCGAGAAAAGTTGAGTGAAACCTAATTCACCCCTCTTAGGTTGCTATCTGTAGTTACAATTTGGGGGTCAAGGGTACTTATTCCTTCTAAATTTGATAAAATTATTATGGGTACCCTTAAAAACAATCAAACTCATTACTATTGATTATATCTAATAATTGAGTAAAGTTGGAAAAACAAACAAAATTATTTTTCATTTCATTCCCTTCTATTGTAACAATCAAACAACACTAAGAATTCACCCCTCTATCATTATTAGATAAGAATCATCTAAAGTGAGGAACTCATTTTAGAAGATAAAATAAAATTTATCACTTTTATATTAATAAAATGTCAATAAATCACGCTTTTTAATTTATTAATCTTAATGAAAAAATTTCACTTTATTTTCTAAAATAAGTTGATAGAGAATTTAAATTCCTCTTATTAAACTCCTAAATAAGGAAGTGAATCCATCATCTATAGCACTTGAAAATAGCCTTAATGGCTGGGTAAAAAGTAGGGGTGAACATGGGTCGGGTCGGGTAGGACCCGCCCATGTCACCTATTCGATCTGCCTATCAGCGGGTGGTCGGATCGTGTAAGTTTTTTTTTTTTTTACAAGTACCCACCAGACCCGACACCCGCCCGGGTCGGGTCGGGTTAGGCGGGTGACTTGCCCTCCTTTTTTTTAAAAAAAAAAAACTAAATTTTTAGAAAAAATTCAATTTCTTTTAAAAAATTCATTTTTTAATAAAAAACTATTATTTTTTAAAAAAATAGACACCATTTTTTAAATTAAAAAAATCTATTTTTTAAATTAAAAAATTTATTTTTAATTTAAAATAATCATATTTTAATAATTAAAAATTAAAAGTAATATATATCGACGGGTTGGGTCAGGTTGAGAAGTAAGGAATCGAGACCGACCCAATTCAACCCAATCCAACGCAGGTTGAGTTGGGTCGGATTGGCGGATCGGATTGAACTCATGTTCACTCCTAATAAAATGACGCACTTGGTCGCATTCAAAAGTACCCTTTAATCCCGCTCCCTCTATCGTAAAGAGTTTTTTTTTTTTTTTTTTTTTCCTATCTGTGATTTTATTGCGAGAGAAATGGCGGAAGCAAGTGCCCTCTGCAGGTCATTCCATCCTTCTCCACCCTATTTCGAAAACCCAGGCACCTTTAATCGCAAACTCTTCTTTCTCACGCCGTTTCCGTTCTGCGTTTCAGTCGAATCGAAGAGATTCAGAAGCTTTGCACTGGCGACGAATTAGAGCCTTTGGACGCCCAGAATTTACTCGAGGAATGCGCGCTTCATGTTCAGGTATTGTTAAATTCCCTTCTCATTCTCACTCTCACGCAGTGAATTCACTTTCACATTTCGACCGTTCAGAGCAGAGTTGAGGCGGCTGTCTCCGAGTTATCTGGTTTTGCTTTCGTGGGAGCTCAAGATTTCGGTAAACTCCTCCTTCGTCCTTTTTGCCCCCCCCCTTTATTATGCAACGTGTCTTGTGGTTGTGGGAGTTTCAATTTAATTTCAATTCTTCTTATTTGCTCCAGATGCTTGCCTAGAGCATTTGAAAGAGGAACTTAACAAGGTGGAGGCTGAGAGCAGAAATGTAGGAAACGAGATCGAGCTTCTCACCAAAACCCATAAGGATGGTGAGTCGGAACTTTTAGCACTACTCTCAACAAGAGGACCAATGTTCATAGAGGAGATATTCTTACATGCTCTAAGAGCATTAATTAAAAAAAGGGTCTCCTGATTCTTTCATAATCTAACACCTCGGTTATTGCGTTCAAAATATTGTAAATGTGAGAAATAATAATCCCTAATAAAGCTAGAGTATTGAATTATAAGAGTCTAAGTGGAATAAAGTACAATACCTAAGAATTTTTCATGATGAAATTAGGCAAGTATTGAGAGGGTTTTCGTTTTTTTTATCATGATAGTCTCGTAGTAATTACTGTGAGGATATTCTAGTCAACAATCAAACGAAGATTAGGGCCTTTTTATTAGTCATTCATGTCTAGTTTATTACACCACCAGCATGAGTATATAATTATTTTTCTCCTTCCTCCAGATTGTCATCTTTTGCAGGCCAAGCTTGAAGAAATCAAATGTTCTTTAGATTATAGCATATTGGTTGGTACTTGATACTTGCTTATCTTCTAAGAAGCAATTGATTTTGCATTTTACTTTTAACTCACTACTTTTTGCTAATGAGGTGTAAGGCAATTTCCATGTTGTAATCATAGTTTAACATTGGAATTCATTCTTCTAATAATAATTATAGGATCAGAAGACAGAAGAGGATAGTGAAGGCATTGATTCCCCTATGCTGGCCGATGATTGTACATCTTTTACCGTTGCAAATCAGGGCAATAACTTAGAGGTATTGTTGACTAAGCCTCACTACTTGCTATCTATTCTCTTCTTTAGCATTGAGTTGGTTTCAAAGATGTGGAGACTAATTGCTTTCTGATCCTTTTCTGGTTCTTTTACAGAAATTGTTTTTGGTAATTCTTTAACCTAGGATTTATTTATATTAAGAGTATAATCTTGTTTTACATTTTTCTTTCCTATGTTGCAGAAACTACAACTTGATAGTGAGATTGATGAAATGGCGTCGATTGTAAAGTCTTTGGAGGATCTTCAGTGTAAGGTCAAATGGTAAGTTTAGCTACTCTGACTTGTGTTTCAACTATTTATGTGTACGGTGGCTTATTCTGCTTCTTCCTTTGTCTAGGTTTGATGCTGTCGAGCAGATTGAGGAACCAATGGCAGGACTAAAAGTACTTGCATTTGATGACAATTGCATTAGGGTGTCATTACGGACTTGCGTGCCAAAATTAGAGGGCCTTTCTTCATACTTGGAGAGAGTTCAAGATACCATTGAAGTAGCTCAGATAAATCATGAGTTATTAATTGAAGTTTTTGAGGGGACTATGAAGTTAAAGAATGTTCAGGTATCAAAATTAGGCCGTTAATTCTTAATTGGATTTGTTTATGAGGATCATTTTTCAATAAATTTAACAATTGGTATGAATCTACAACAGTTTGAATGTCATCATAAGCTCCTTAGAAATTATGAGAGGCTTTTATGTCATCAAGTAAGTTGTGCTTTGAAGTTGCTTCCAGTGTTATTATGAAGTGGTTGTGTCTTTTGGTGTTTTGAAGTGGACAATGACAAAGTAGCTCAAGCTCAAGAGCTCCAGAAACACTGACTTGGGGTTTAATTTTGAAAGTGAATTAATTCTACTATTCCATTGGCTTTGTAGTTATCATCAATATCTTGTTAAGATTTAGATGGAGTACTATTTTAGTGTCTTCAGCTTTTATACTATTACAACATTTTTTGTTTGGGGCTAGGGTTGTAAATCTCAAAAGTTTGCTGGATATATAATGTGTTACATCTGTGGATTCACTTTTAAGTTCTGCTATCTACTCTAGTTTTTGCTATTTTTAATTTTGGTAACTAATGTAGGTGATGACTCTGTATATGTTGTTTTGCACTTGAAATATCTAAGAATAAATCTGGAAACTTTAACTGTCATGGGTCTGTTTGTCTTACTATTATATATTACAAGAAGGAACTTCATTTCAATATGTCATGGTTCCTTAAGATTAATATCCCCATGTGAAGGAAGGTTTTCGAAAAGAATTTCAATGCTGTTTGGTTATTACTTATTCGAACATCATATAAAAAACATTAAGTAGGTTACTCATTAATTTAATTTATTATTACAATGCTTGTAATCTCTAGATGATTTAGTGATGGTTTTGGTTTTGTTATGTAGGTTTTTCCAAACGATATCTATATGAGCGACATTGTTGATGCTGCTAAGTCTGTCAGGTTTTTCATGTCCTCTTTTTCATGTTGGTTTTCTCAAGTCCCTACCTTCCATTTCATTATGGCTGTAATTCTGCTTGACTATCATTTACCTTGCAGTAAGTCCTCATTGCAGTGGTTTGTAATTAAAGTTCAAGATAGAATTATACTGAGCACACTTAGGCATCTTGTTGTAAAGGATGCTAATAAGTCGAGGTGAGCATTTTATATATTTCTATGTTTTTGATGTTCTTAAAGTTGGATAAAGATTTGGTGTTATTTATACCATGTTATGGCTCAAAGCGGATACACACTTGAATACTTGGACAAAGAAGAGACTATCATTGCTCATATGGCGGGAGGAATTGATGCATACATAAAGTTGTCTCATGGTTGGCCACTATTTGCTTCTCCATTGACACTGATATCAGTCAAGGGATCAAGTAGTTTGGAGGGAACTTCTCTAAGTTTTCATGGCAGAGTTGAGGTTAGAAATTTTACTCTCTATTAGCCATAAATTCTTTGTAGTTGTTATTGCTTATGGATTACAAGCATTTGGGACGGATGTGGAAGTTTTCATTAGAAAAAGTTCCTACTTAATCATTTGCTGAACCTATTGAAATTCCAAAGTAGTTTGGTCATGTATGTAATTTACCTTTTTCTTGACATACCCTGTCTTGTGCACGAGTTTCGCACTAGATGATGTTTTGGGGAAGGGTAGATGTGCATATCCTTGCCCCCCACAAATGGAGAGATTTTTTTTAGGATTTGAACCTGTGACCTCCATGTCGCACGACAACAAACATTTTGTTGTGCCAAGGCAGCAAATTTCTTGGTACCCTATTAAGGATATAAACTGCGGTCTTTAAGGCTTTTCCCCAAAGTGACTTTGGCAATGAAAAATGACTAATCATACTTCTTACCATATCCTTAAGAGTTCGATTTCATCGCTCTGCAACATTGTTCATGCTGGGTTTGCCCGACATGGTGTATTGCGGAACAATTCCACATTCATTGAGGAAAAGTGCAAAGGGTCTTGGACGTTGCTCTCCTGATCCATCATATCTGCCGTAGTATTCACCACCACGATCAGATTTGACAGCCTTAATTTTCTTTCCAAGTTGAAGCTTTACTTCAGCCTTGAAAGACTTAAAATCGTCTAGGGATTAAGACTTCTCATGTATTAAATATAGGTAATCGTACCTAAAGTAATCGTCTATAAACATAATAAAGTATTGTTGTCTATTCCAAGAAGGCGTAGGAAAGGGACCACAAATGTCCATATTTATTAGTTCTAAGACATCCTTAGCTCTTTCGGCACCTAATTTCCTTATGTTCGTTTGTTTTCCCTTGATACATTCAACACAGACTTGAAAGTCAGAAAGATCTAAGGGTTGAAGAATTTTATCTGACACAAGCCTCTGAATTATTTGTTTAGAGATGTGATCTAAACGCTTGTGCCATAAAGTGACTGAATTCTCATAATTTTTGCTTTGTACCTCTTGAACTTGTTTGCAATATTTCGTTACAGGAACCAGCAATGTCAAACATATATAAATTATGAATCAAAGAACCAAAACCCACAACACATGAATTTTGAGAGAGACTAACTTTATTATTTCCAAATGAATAAGAAGAACCTGATTTGTCCAAACAAGAAATAGAAATTAAATTCCATCTAAATGGCGGTGCAGCAAATGTCTCAAACAAATCCAAAAGAAATCCAATTTTCAATCGTAATCTAAAAGTTCCTATAGCTTCTACTGCAACTTTATTGCCATTACCCACAAAGATGAATCTTTCAGCATCACTTGGTGGTTGGCTCCACAGGCAACCCTGCATAGACATACTTATGTGAGTAGTAGCACCAGAATCTACCCACCAAGTATCCTTAGGTACAAAAGCTAAATTAACTTCAGAACAAACTAAAGTGAGAAGTTTAACCTTCTTCACGCGCCAAGCGGCGTATTTAGGACAGTCCTTCTTTATGTGTCATTCTTTCTTGCAGAAATAGCAAGTGAATTTCTTATCTTGCCCTTTTTGCTTCTTTTTCTGTTGAGAAGAACCTTCTGCCGTATCCTTAGTTCTCATTTTCTTCTTATTCTGAGAGGTGGAAGTCAAGTGAACACTTTCTGTCTTATTTCTCTGCAGTCTCTCTTCCTCTTGCACACTGTGAGATATAAGCTCATTCAAGGACCATTTGTCCTTTTGAGTGTTATAGCTCACTTTGAATTGCCCAAAGTGTGTAGGAAGAAAGATTAAAACCAAGTGCACGAGCAAGTTGTTAGACAGCTCTAACTTTAGTGACTTGAGTTTTGATGCGAGATTAGATATTTCCATAATATATTCCCTTATGTTCCCTTTTCCTTTATATTTCATTGAGACAAGTTTGGCCAAAAGATTACTCGCCTCTGCCTTTTCATTCTTGGCAAAATATTGCTCAATTTCCTCAAGGAACTTCTTGGCATTCACACTCTCAGTAATAGAGCCCTAAAACACTTCTGGGATGGAGCGTTTCATAATCATCGAGCACATTCGGTTAGAACGATCCCACTTCTCAATTTTAACCTCATTAGGGTTTTTTGGAGTAGGAGTGGGTCGCTCCGTTCTAAGTGCCAGATCTAAATCCATACAATTGAGAATTATCTCTACAGATTCTTTCCAGGCCTTAAAATTCGTCCCATTCAGCATTGGGATGTTGCTCACTTGAGCAGAAACATTGACAGCACTAGCAACAGAAACTGGATCGAGAACAAAAACAACCCGAATTGGGCTTTTCTTAGGAAGGATGGGTCCTTTTTTTTTTTTTGTTTTGTTGAATGAGCCATTTTTATTTGTGAAAAACAAACAGCAGTTTGCTTATGCAAACAGAATTTATATGGGCCAATAAAAACAAAACAAGGACGGGGCTCTCTTTGGTTTTTTGTAAATTGGGTTAGAAATTAATCTTGTGATAATCATAAATTTCAAGATCTAAAATCAATGGTGGTTTTCTAAACTGGTTTTAATATTTATTCTAATAGTTTTTAATTGAGTTAATTGAAATAACATGTTGCCAAAGTAACCTCTGTTATGTGAATTGACTTAATTGAAATTACATGGATGATTGTATAGAGTTATTTATGTGAATTGTGCTCATCGCAAAGGAAGACGCAGTTTGACCAAATAATGATATACTTGTGATAATAAATTTGTGACAATTATAAGATCTTCATGTGAACAACAGTCGGTCCAAGGAAAGACTGGTGTTTGACAAAATTTATTGTCAACGTTTGATCATTGCGTTAAGGGAACTTACAGTTAATTTCTCTGTCCAAAGACTAGGAATGAATGTTGTACTAGGTATCTTGTGATGGATTCTCAATTCTGGATAATTGCTCATGTCTTATTGCTATTGACATGCTTAATTTATGTGAATATGTTTGTTCCTTTTGTTCTCGATTCAATTTCTGTTGGTAGTGTTGTCAATGTTTTTGCTCAAGCAAACATCTCAATGCTGAGTGGGACGAATTTTAAGGCCTAGAAAGAATTTGTGAAGATAATTCTCGGTTGTATGGATTTAGATCTGACAATTAGGATGGAGCGACTTACTCTTACTCCAGAAAACCCTATTGAGGTTAAAATTGAAAAGTGGGATTGTTCTAACCGAATGTGCTTGATGATTATGAAACGCTCAATTCCAGAAGCATTTCGGGGCTCTATTACTGAGAGTGTGAATGCCAAGAAGTTCTTTGAGGAAATTGAGCAATATTTTGCCAATAATGAAAGGGCAGAGGCGAGTAACCTTTTGGCCAAACTTGTATCAATGAAATATAAAGGAAAAGGGAATATAAGGGAGCATATTATGGAAATGAGCTTTCTCGCATCAAAACTCAAGTCACTAAAGTTAGAGCTATCTGACGACTTGCTCGTGCACTTAGTTTTGATCTCTCTCCTTGCACATTTTGGGCAATTCAAAGTGAGCAATAACACTCAAAAGGACAAATGGTCCTTGAATGAGCTTATATCTTACTGTGTGCAAGAGGAAGAGAGACTGCAGAGAGATAAGACAGAAAGTGCTCACTTGGCTTCCACCTCTCAGAGTAAGAAGAAAAGGAGAGCTAAGCATATTGCAGAAGGTTCTTCTCAACAGAAGAAGAAGCAAAAAGAGCAAGATAAGGAATTCACTTGCTATTTCTGCAAGAAAGAAGAACACATAAAGAAGGATTGTCCTAAATACGCCGCTTGGCGTGTGAAGAAGGGTAAGCTTCTCACTTTAGTTTGTTCTGAAGTTAATTTAGCTTTTGTACCTAAGGATACTTGGTGGGTAGATTCTGGTGCTACTACTCACATAACTATACAGGGTTGCCTGTGGAGCCGACTACCAAGTGATGCTGAAAGATTCATCTTTGTGGGTGATGGCAATAAAGTTGCAGTAGAAGCTATAAGAACTTTTACATTACGATTGAAAATTGAATTTCTTTTGGATTTGTTTGAGACATTTGTTGCACCGTCATTTAGACTGAATTTAATTTCTATTTCTCCTTTGGACAAATTGGGTTTTTTTTGTTCATTTGGAAATAATAAAGTTAGTCTCTCTCAAAATTCATCTGTTGTGGGTTCTGGTTCTTTGATTGATAATCTATGTATGCTTGACATTGTTAGTTCCTGTAATGAAATATTGCAAACAAGTTCAAGAGGTACAAAACGAAAATTAAATGAGAATTCAGCCACTTTATGGCACAACCGTTTAGGTCACATCTCTAAACAGAGAATTCGGAGGCTTGTGTCGGATGAAATGCTTGAACCCTTAGATCTTTCTGACTTTCAAGTCTGTGTTGAATGTATCAAGGGAAAACAAACGAACATAAGGAAATTAGGTGTCAAAAAAGCTAAGGATGTCTTAAAACTAATAAATACGGACATTTGTGGTCCTTTTCCTACGCCTTCTTGGAATGGACAACAATACTTTATTACGGTCATAGGCGATTACTCTAGGTATGGTTACCTATAATCAATACATGAGAAGTCTCAATCCCTAGACGATTTTAAGTCTTTCAAGGCTAAAGTAAAGCTTCAACTTGGAAAGAAAATTAAGGCTGTCAAATCTGATCGTGGTGGTGAATACTACGGTAGATATGATGGATCAGGAGAGCAACGTTTGGGATCCTTTGCACTTTTCCTCAATGAATGTGGAATTGTTCCGCAATACACCATGCCGAGCAAACCCAGCATGAACGGTGTTGCAGAGCAATGAAATTGAACTCTTAAGGATATGGTAAGAAGTATGATTAGTCATTCTTCATTGCCAGAGTCACTTTGGTGAGAAGCCTTAAAAGCCCGCAGTTTATATCCTTAATAGAGTACCAAGTAAGACAATAACCAAAACCCCTTATGAGCTATGGACTGCAAAAGGCCTAGTATAAGGCACCTGTACATTTGGGGTTGTCCAGCTGAGGCACGGCCTTATAGGCCACATGAACGAAAATTGGACTCAAGAACAATTAGTTGCTATTTTGTATGTTATGCTGAACGCTCTCGGGGGTATAAATTTTACAATTCCATATCCAGATTCTTTTTTGAAACGGGAAATGCGAAATTTCTTGAGGAAGTTGAGTTTGAAGGGGAAGGAAACATAAGGATTGTTGTCTTTGAAGAAGAGCCTGTTATTGATAGTGATAAAGTCATTGTACCTATCATTGTTCAAGAAATAGCTCCAATGTTAGACAACAATGTTCAGGCTATTGTTCCTTACATTTCCAGAACAAGACAACATTGATGAGGCTCTTCCTTAAGCACCACCTATAGAACAAACTCAACCACCTTAAGAAGTGCCATTAAGGAGATCCGCAAGAGAGAGGAGAAATGCGATATCAAATGATTACATCGTCTTTCTCCAAGAACATGAGGATGACATTGGTTTAAAAGAGGATGATCCAATAAACTTTTGTCAAGCTATGCGCAGTTCGAACTCTCATAAGTGGATTGATGCCATGAAGGATGAGTTGAAGTCTATGAAAGACAATGACGTTTGGGATCTTGTCAAATTGCCTAAAGGTGTGAAGCCCATTGGTTGTAAATGGATATTTAAGACCGAGAGGGATTCAAATGGTAATGTCGAGAGATATAAAGCTCGTCTTGTTGCTAAAGGCTTTACTCAAAAGGAAGAAATTGACTACAAAGAGACTTTCTCTCTGATATCCTCGATAGACTTTTTTAGGACAATAATGTCACTGGTAGCTCATTTTGATTTGGAATTACATCAGATGGATGTCAAGATTGCGTTTCTAAATGGAAATATTGATGAAACGATTTACATGGCACAACTAGAAAACTGTGTTAGGTGACCCAAAGTCTATGGTATGAAAGCTAAAGAAATCCATCTATGGTCTCAAACAAGCTTCCCGTCAATGGTATCACAAGTTCCACCAAGTCATTACCTCATGCGGTTTTGAGGCAAATGTCTTTGATGATTGTGTATATCACAAGTTCGGTGGGGGTAAAGATATTTTCCTGGTATTATGTGTCGCTGATATTCTGCTTGCTAGCAGCGATATAGGCTTGTTGCACGAAACGAAAAAATTTCTAACGAAAAATTTCGAGATGAAAGATATTGGGGACGCATCTTTTGTATTAGGTATTCAGATACTAAGAAATCGCTCTCAAGGTATCCTTAAGTTGTCACAAAAGAGCTATATCGATAAAGTCTTAAATAGATTCGGCATGAATGATAGTAAACCAGGAGACACACCCGTTGCTAAAGGAGACAAATTTAGTCTCAAACAGTGCCCCGATAATGATCTTGAAAGAATAGATGCAGAAGATTCTCTATGCATCAGTAGTAGGGAGTCTAATGTATGTTCAAGTTTTACTCGTCCTAACATAACATTCATAGTGGGAGTTTTAGGAAGATTTTTGAGCAATCCCGGAACACAACATTGGAAAGCGGCCAAACGCCTGATGCGCTATTTGAAGAGAACAAAAGATTACATGCTCACTTATCGGAGATCTGATAGTTTAGAGATAATTGGGTACTCTGACTCCGATTTTGCGAGAGGCCAAGATATTAGGCGCTCCACATCAGGGTACATTTATATGTTGGTAGGAGGAGCTATCTCATGGAAGTTTGCTAAATAGACACTTGTAGCTTCTTCAACTATGGCAGCGGGGTTCATAGCTTGCAATGAGGCATCCAACCACAGAATATGGCTACGAAATTTTGTCACTAGTTTGCGTGTGGTTGATGGCATTGACTGACCACTAAGGATTTATTGTGACAATAACTCGGCAGTGCTTTATTCCAACAACAATAGGAGTTCAACGAAGTCGAAGTTTATCGACATCGAGTTCCTAGTTGTTAAAGACAGAGTTTAGAATAGATAGATTTCTATAGAACATATAAGGACTAATTTTATGCTAGCTGACCCATTAACTAAGGGTTTGACACCTAAGGTTTTTCATGAGCATGCTGCTCATATGGGTGTTGTTCGTGAGGATACCTTAGTTTGGTGGGAGTCTTTTTTATGTTCTATTTTTTTTTGGATATTATTTATTTGATTTTATGCATAATACAATTGATGGTTTATGATTCAATTTTGAACTTGCTTATGTTTTGTATATGCAATGATTGTATTGCATTTAAGGACTTTGAATTGATCTCACTAAAGACTAAAGAAGGACCAGTTGGAAATGGACATGATTGAGATCACATTGCATGTAATTTTCATGCTGCTCATCCATATTTGATCTATGTCATTAAATGTATTATTATGGTGATCATTGTGGTTTAGTCACGTTTTCTTTTGGGACAAAAGCTGCAGTAATTCCATAATTAATACATGAGATGGACCAGATTGTTAAAGAAAGTCTAAAGATAAATAGCATTTGGATGTGCGCTTAAGGAACTTGTGATATAATTGTTTAAAAAACGATATTTAGCCCAAGTGGGAGATTGTTGAAAATTTGTATTTCCAATATTTATGCGGACTCATATTTAATAACAATTATATTAGTTATTTATCATAAAGGGGCTTAATTTTAGTGATCTATTTTTTGTAAGCCTGTTAGACTTAAAGAAAATAAATGTGAGCTTAATATGTATATATCAATGTTGGCCCATCAGGGGATAATGGGAATTCTGGTGGGTTTTAAATACGTCAGGAACGATTATGGTCCCTAACACACCAAATCAAAGGGTTTCGCTTCTCCCTATCTGAAAGAGAAACGAGAGGTCCCATTGAGGAACTAAGGAGATTCGGTTGAGGAAGATCACAAACCAACCCCTCGTTCGTACTTAATCGCTGTAGAGGGTTCACATCAGTTTGGGATCGACAGCCATGAATCCAGGTATTTATGAAAATTCTAACATTAGGTTCTTTGATCACTTTGATCAAGAACCATTAGTGAATAAACACTTGTTATTTGATAATTTGAACAAAATCTATCATTTGGTATAAGATATCTCGAGATGAGAGCCTTGAGTAGGTTTGAGAAGTATGGAGCATAATAGTGAGCAGATGAGGAGCAAGGAGGAAGAGGTATCTTGGTTCAACCATTTGGATGCGAGTTTCACAAGAATGGAAGATATGATGTAGGAAATACTGAGAAATGTCGGGCACAGAAAGGAATAAGGAGGCGATTCCAGTGTTCAATGGAGGTAACGTGTATGCTAGAGCGTACGCTCTTACGCCCTTGCGCAAGGGTTCCGTTCCCACGCGTCCTGTCAAGTACCTTTGTGCGACTTGGACAAGAAATGAAGCAACGACAACAATGCAGTCTAGTCGTCCGCCGCGCCGCCGTCCTCCACACCACTATTTGCCAGGCTGCGATAAGGAGTGACAATGATTGAGAAAGAGGAATCGAGAGAGATGGAGGAAGTGAGAGGGAGAGTTGAAAACTTAAGATTTGAGAGAGTATGGAGTGTGGTGGGTTCCATCTAATGTCAGAATGAGGGTACGCATAATTAGGGCTAGCTTTTTTTAGGTTACCCCATCAAATTCAACTGTAGTCTATGATTATCTATGACTAAAAATCAACTACGTGTCTGTAAGAACTGGTATCTGCCAATTTGGTTAAGTAATGTTTTAGGGAATTTAATTAAGGTTCAGCAACTCCAGAGGGGAATTAACCGAACAACACAATGCATAAATGGATAAACGCTGAATTGAATAATTGATGATAATGATAATAGAAACAGTCCTGGGAGTTTAGGATCCCTTGGTCCTCCTAGATCTAGCCTAATGTCCTGAATACCTAAACCCTTCTCCTAAAGTCTCACTTATAGCCACTTGTGAGAGAGAATCATGGGTTGGGTAAATTCCTAATTCTTCTCAACTAACGATATTCTCTCTATCCTAACTACTAGATCCTCTTCTAACTTATTCCCTAATTCAAATTACTTGATAACAATAATTCAAAGCCTAATAAATAATAATAATAATTCAAATCCTAAGTTAATTAAGTAGTAGCTGGCCGAAACTTTCCTCTTCTGGAATAATGGAGAGGGAAAGGAGTTATGCCCTTTCCTTTCTTGGTAGTTTCGGTTTCAAGGTATGTAACAGTGTCACATTCAATCTATATACTTATTTTAGACCTGAATCGAAGAAAGAACATAAATTATAAAAAAAAAACTCTAGTGATTGGGTTACTTTACGATGGGTTTGAGCCCAACGTTGCCAAAAAGTCTTCCTTCATACATTTTTTTCATGCTATTCCTTCATGTTTATTCATTTGGATGAATGATAATGGCATTTTTCATTTTAGATGTATCTTGTGTTTAAAATATATTATTTATTTTAGTATGTAATAAGTGTTTAAAGATTTTATATTTATATTTATATAAGCATATAAATTATTAAATTCAGATATAATTCTACTTAAATAATCTGATAATATACATTTTAAAAAAAACATAATTTGATAATATATTCAAATATGATGTATTTTTAATTGTTATATTTTACTTTAATTTTGTTATTATTTACCCTTATTTTTGTTATTATATAAGCTTAGATATTGTTAAGATATAATCTCATGTAATAGGTAGGAACTTTCCGTTCCGTGTCCCGTTCCTACTTGCCTTGTCCGTCCTGGTAGAAACTTGACAACCTTGGCTTGGATTACTGAAGTCACGAAGAACCACAACAAGAGGAAACACTAGGGAAGGAAGAATGACCAGCAACCATAGAGAGATTTTGGGCACTCTGGTCAACCTAGCACCACTACAAGAACCACTAGATTCGGTTTCTTCCATGAAAGCGAAAGGGTTAGTGGAGTTGGGGATTTATAGTTGAGGGAGAGTGCCTGTGGACTGTTAAGAATTAAATAAATATATTTTATATCTTTGACTTTATTGATTGATCGGACACTATTAGTTACATATTGGTTATAAATGGGAATGAGGGAGGGAAAAAGGACTGTCTGGGAATTGCGTAAGGAAAGATTAGTAGAGTTGAGAGAGGTCTCTCAAGTATCCTCTCTATTTTGTATTTCTAATTTTCTAATTCCATTGGTCACTTTGATCAAGAACCCTTAGTGAATCAACACTTGTTCTTTATAATCTGAACCAGTTCTATCATATTCTCTCCCCACCTGTCATGCTGACCTCATAAGGTATGTCAAAATATAATTATCAGTCAAATATTTGAGGATTAATTGAACAGCAGTTAAGTGTAAACAGTTTTCTTCCAGCAGTGTTGAAGTCTTAGTCTGTACTTGGGGTTAGAAATTAGGACTTTTTGATACTTTTCATTGCTGTTTCAGAGTTTAATTTGTATCTTGTGTCTGAGGTAAATTCTTAAGTTGTGCTGGATAATTACATTCTAAATTTATAGTACAAAATAGTTCTAATTTCAGTGTTAGAGGACGTGTTTTTGAACTTGGATATTTGATAGGTGGTCTATCCCATCAGCTGACTATCTTTGACAGCTCATCATTTTGTGGCGTCTTAACTCTTTCCTTTTTCTAATGATGCACTTTTGTTTGGCACTGGAATATTTTCTCCTCACTTGATGTCTTTATTTTGCATTCTAGTGTTATTCTTTTTTTGGTGTTATTCTGTATCCTTGCTGACCTTTTTTCTCTTGTTTTTATTTTGTCGGGGGATTGATTTTTCAGACGCTGGCTAACTCTTTCGATAGTGATATTCGGCAAAATATGTTGAGCTTTGTTGATGCGGTTGAAAAGGTACTTAAAGAACAGTTGCAGGTTGATCTTCCAGCCGGAGATAGTTCAGCCTAGGATATTCATATCTGTTATGCCCATTTTGTAGTTACCTCAAGAATCTCTGTATGTGATGCTCTACCTGGTGAAGAAAATGTTATATATTCGGAAATGACATAGTAAATATCTATATTCGACATTTGAATGGACGGATTGAAAAGCTTACATCAATATCTATATTCTCATAAACCGGGAGAAATTCATTGTTTTTTTTTTTTCGAGTCTGAATTTGAAAGAAACCCCATAACCCTGAGGCTAGAGACTTACAAGAGATTTAACCCTAGTGCTATGAGTGCTGAGCCCCTTAAGCTTATAGGACAATAATCGGAGCAGTCGCTGGCACGGGGAGTAGGAAAACATTGAAAAAAAACCCCTTGGAGAAAAATCCGAGGGAGGAAAAAGAGTACATGCTCTGACCAGCAAAATTGCCCAAGAAACTCATGGGAAAGCGATACACGTTGCACCAACTACTGCAATGCGAGAATACGGATACATAGTACATAACATGAGTTGGATGGGCTAAGAGTGTTAAGCTGGCCAAGGTACAAAGAACTAAACAACTCTAAGCAGAGAGAAGCTCTATCAGCATACAGGATTCATGTTTTTGAAAGCTGGCCTCCATTTAAAGGCCCGATTCCTTCTTCCTTGAATGGATCTGCTCATAGAAGGGGTTTGGGTATACAAGCTTGATATCCTGGTAGTTTTACTTAATTTGTTGATATTATACATGTAAAGATTGAATCTTAAAATGCAGATACTCGTATAATCGTTTTTAATTTTAAATGATTACTATTCATTAGAGTCGGTTATGACGTTGTTTGATTAATGTAGCTAACCGCGCAGTGGGATAAGGCTTAGTTGTTGTTGTATTTTTCATTAGAGTCTTAGATAGTTTAAAGATAGAACCTAGATAACATTTATAAATACAAAGCAATTTTTCCTTGAGTTAGCTTTAGGAGTTGAGTTGGGTCATTCAACATGATATTAGAGTCTATCTTAATGTTGTTGAGCTACTTGCATATGATCATTCCTATAAATTTCATGCTTTAGATGTTCAATTCTTGAGCTTGCCTCAGATGATCATTCCTATAAATGTCACGCTTAAGTGCTCATTTTTGGGTGTGAGCGGGTGCATTAGTCTTCCATTACTTAGAAATATAGTCTAGATAGCTTTTATAAGTGAAAAGAAACCCCTCATTTGTTGAGTTAACTTTTGTGGTTGAATTAGGTCACTTAATTTTAAATATTATATTTGAATTTGGAATTGATATATATATACAGAAATGCTCCATGTACACCCATAAAGCATACACCCGTATATACACCCCTCGTTTATACGCAATTAATGATGAATATACGTATAACGTTTAATTATACACAACGCGCGCTCCCAATCCCGAATTCGGTCTCATCATCGTTTTCACTCATCTTCTTCAACCTCTCATCATTGTTCTGTTATGTTCATCATCGTCATCCTCGTCATTCTTTCATCCTCCCATCCTCTATTCCTCTCATCATCACCATCATTCTGATCCTCCTTATCTTCATCATATTATCATGTCAAATTTGATTAAAATTGAATTAAGATGATACACGGTTGGTTTCTTTTTAAAATAGATGAGATCTAAAACACCTTAGCTAACTGTTTACCCGTACGCAGTAAACAATGCTCACTAGGTTGTTTTCTACCTGGTCGGAATACCTTAGTCCATTGTTATCTTTTGAAAATAGTTGCTTAAGAAAATATGGACCCATTTTAAACTTTTCATTTTCATTGAATAATTACTAAAATAGAGCCATGCGTTGGAAAGAACAAATATAACAAAGCGTATAACAGTATAGTAATAAAGCATCCAATACATCCATTGGTCCATCATAGCAGTCACATAGTTGTATATACAATAAGTAAAATACACATAACATGTACATAAACCAAAATATCAAATACATGATCCAAAATACAGAACATCAAAATACAAAGGCTACTGAAATACTACTCAGTATGCCCTTGGCAAAATCTTGACATCCTGCTCTCTAAGCCCATCTCCTATCATGGCGGCTCATGGCTCTGATGGCGGCTCGTCAGCATCCTCAAAGTAGGAATCATCATCAATACCTGAAGTCATAAGGCAGTGGGAATGAGAACGGTTCAGATACACCTGCACTAACTTCTCCATCGAGTAACTGATTTTGACAGGGATAAAATGAGCCGATTTAGTCAGCCTGTCAACAATTACCCATACCGCGTCCATTCTCGTTCGGGTACATGGTAGTCCGGTGACAAAGTCCATCGCGATACTGCTCCATTTCCATTCCGGAATCTCCGGAGGATTCAGTAATCCGGGCGGCTTCTGGTGCTCAATCTTCACTTTCTGGAAAACGAAGCATTTCTGTACCTAGTCTTCAACATCCCCTTTTAACCCTGGCCACCAAAACATCTTCCGCAAGTCGTGATACATCTTGGCAGTCCCTGGGTGTATCGTAAAATGGCTTTTATGCCCTTCTCGTAAGATATCCTCTCGCAGACTGCCCTCGCTGGGCACACAGATGCGCTGGCGGAACCGTAACATCCCTTCTAGGTCAGTGGTTACTTCCTTGATCTTCCCTGCGGCTACGGCGTTGCAAAACTGGTGCCACGACTTTTCCTGGCATGCCTCTTGAGCCTTCATGATCCGCTGTTTAAAATCGCTCGTGACTTGCAAAGGACATAATATTAGACGATCGATGCGACGGGCGACGGTTAGATCGAGATCACGAAACTCCTCAAGTAACTGTGTCTCCCGTACCATCAGATGAGCCATACGCAATGACTTCTGACTTAAGGCATCAGCTACCACATTGGCCTTTCCCGGATGATAATTCAGGCCGAAGTCGTAATCTTTCAACAACTCGGTCCACCTCCTCTGTCTCATATTAAGCTCCTTCTGATCGAAAAGGTATTTCAAGCTTTTATGATCGGAAAATACTTCAAATCGAACCCCGTACAAGTAATGCCTCCAAATCTTCAGTGCAAACACTACCGCAGCTAACTCCAAATCGTGTGTGGGGTAGTTGGTCTCATGGGGCCTTAATTGTCTCGAAGCATAGGCGATCACCTGCCGTTTC
>QANU01034495.1:0-13348 GCA_003254905.1 Nissolia schottii
TTCTCATGTATGACTCGTTCCTTGCCTGACTTTTCCTTAGCCGATTTTGATCCCGAAATGGAAAGAACGCTAAGGAGACTTAGGCAGGAGTTGAGGCAACAAAGAGAACCCCCTTTTGCTAATGATAATACTATTTTTGTTACAGGTAACATGGCAAATCCTGCACAAACTTGGGGCCAGTTGGCTGCCCCCGATTATTCTTATGAGCCATCCAATGTAGTTTTCCCTGATGACGACATGGACTTTGAAATAAAGTCCAATTTTTTACATCACTTACCTAAGTTTCATGGCTTGCCGTCAGAAAACCCGCACCGCCATCTCAAGGTGTTTGTGATGATCTGTAATACCATGAGATCTCAGTCTGCCACCCCTGACTTAGTAAAGTTTAAAGCTTTTCCATTCTCTTTGGAAGGTGCGGCACGAGACTGGTATTACAGTATTCCGCACCAAGCTGTAAATAGTTGGCTGGGCCTAAAGAAACTGTTTCTTGAAAAATACTTCCCAGCCAGCCGAGTTTCCGCTCTACGGAAAGAAATTTCCGGCATCCAACAGAGGCCCGATGAGACCCTAGGCGAATATTGGGAAAGATTCCAAAGCTTGTGCGACATGTGCCCACACCACGGGTTCACTGACGTACAGCTATTGGAACACTTCTATGAAGGTCTTAGCCTCATGGATCGGAAATGGATTGACTCCGCTGCTGGTGGTATTCTCAAGAACAGGAAAACACCAGAAGAAGCTAGACAATTGATCAGTGAGATTGCTGATCATTCAAGATACGAAATGAGAGCTAACAGGAACACTAGAGGAGCATATGAACTTTCTGTTGACCGCCCTAACAACGAGTATGTGTCTCTTACCGAAAAGATTGATAAACTAGCAGAAATGGTCAGTGTTATGGCCATGGGACACCAAACTCAAGCGATATGCTCTCTGTGTCTCGATGGTATCTCTCACTCTCCCGAGCAGTGTCCACTACTCAGGGATGAGACTTCCACAGTTGCGGCAATGTTCCCGGGTAAGCCAAACCAATCCAACCAGCAAAGGTATGATCCCTACAGCAATACTTATAACCCTGGCTGGAGGGATAACCCGGTGTTCAAATGGAATAACAATGCCAATACCCTTAATCCACAACCACAACCTAAACCATTCCCACCACCACAACAACAAAGAAGATATGTGCCTCCTCCGCAGAGGTCATAACAGTTCCAAACCGCACCACAACAACAGTTCCATTCCTCTCCACAACTTCCACAAGCTGCCCCTGCACCTGAAAATTCTATGCTTCAAGATATGATGAAAATGATGCAGGATAAGCAGGCATCCCAGAAAAAGTATGAGGCCACCTTGTCAGCAATCCAGAATGAAATCCATTCAAGCAAGCAGTCATAACCGAGCAGTTCATCCCACCTTCCCTCGCAAACTGTTCCAAATCCTCGAGCTAATGTAAGTGCTATAACTTTAAGATCTGGTACTATTTTGCAGGCACCGCAGGTTGAAAATGATGAAGACTCTGGCAATCACATTGAAGAAAAAGACTCCAGGAAAGAAGCAGAAGAAGAGAACTCGGACGGTGATACCAGAGCAGAAGATTTGAAGCAAACTGAGAAATCTAACAAGTGCCTAGAATCAGTGCAGACAGGAGAAGCACCAATCCCACTTCCTTTTCCTCCTAAAGGACCCAAACCTAAGTCCGCTGCTGCACTTCAGTTGGAAAAAGAATTTTTAGAGACCTTCCGAAAGGTAGAGGTAAACATTCCCTTGTTGGAGGTAATCAGACAAATCCCAAAGTATGCAAAGTTCTTGAAGGACTTGTGCACAAACAAGGGAAGGGTGAAAGACACCGCCCAAGTCAGCATAGGAGCTAATGTATCATCTATCATCAAATCCAGTCCACTACCTCCTAAATGCACAGACCCAGGTACGTTTTTAGTTCCATGTGTCATAGGACAAAGATTATTTTCAAAAGCTTTGGCAGATTTAGGAGCAGAAATAAATGTTATGCCAAAATCTATCTACCAATCTTTACACACGGGAACTCTTAAGCCTACCGGATTAATTATCCAACTTGCTAACCGAAGTACCGCCAGACCGGAAGGTATTTTGGAGGATGTCTTGGTAAAGGTAAACGATTTAATATTTCCCGCAGATTTTTATGTGTTAGAAATGGAAAATGACATCAATGTCAACCAGCCTACACTAATCTTAGGCCGGCCTTTTTGAAAACTGCACGAGCCAAGATTGATGTACATGCTGGTACATGATCTATGGAATGCGGGGACATGCATGTTCAATTTGGTTTACCTGAAGCAATGCATTACCCTTCGGAGGAACATTCAGTTTTTCAAATTGATGTTATTGACTCCCTAATTTTGGATGCTTATGATGTCTGGGCTGATAAAATGCTAGAACTAACACCAGAATTTGAATGCCCTAATTGTGATGGAGTTAGTAACTTGTGTTCTATCTGTAAGGAAATAGATGAGTCTTTCCAAGGAGGTTTGAATGATAATTTTGAATCTGATGCACTTAACACATCTCCTGTTTTAGAAGTAAGTGAAGTTGCAGGCACAGACAGCAAAGTAGCAGGTCCAGAGTTGAAGGCTCTACCTTCTCATCTCAAGTACACCTTCCTAGGAGAAGATGCCACGCTACCAGTGACTATAGCAAATGATCTTTCCTCCCAGGAAGAAGAATGGTTGGTCAGTGTGCTCAAAAAGCACAAGAAAGCCATTGGATGGACCATCGATGATATCACTGGAATTAGTCCTTCCACATGTACACATAGGATACTTTTGGAAGAAGGAGCAAAGCTAGTTAGACAACTACAAAGACGACTTAATCCACTCATTCAAGATGTTGTGAAAAAGGAAGTAATGAAGCTTTTAAAAGCTGGCATTATTTATCCTATCTCAGATAGTGAGTGGGTTAGCCCAGTTCAAGTGGTCCCAAAGAAGTCTGGAATTACAGTGGTCAAGAACGAAAACAATGAGTTGATCCCCACAAGAGTACAAAATAGCTGGCAGGTCTGCATTGATTACCAACGCCTTAATAATGCCACTCGCAAGGATCACTACCCCCTGCCCTTCATCGATCAAATGCTTGAAAGACTTGCAGGTAAATGTCATTACTGTTTTCTTGATGGCTATACAGGTTACTTCTAGATTCACATTGCCCCGGAGGACCAAGACAAGACCACCTTCACATGCCCCTTTGGTACATTTGCTTATCGAAGGATGCCCTTTGGACTCTGCAATGCACCTGCTACATTTCAACGCTGCATGATGAGTATTTTTTCTGACTTTCTGGAAAATTGTAAGTTTTTATGGATGATTTCACTGTTTTTGGAACTTCCTTTGATTCTTGTTTAGAAAGTCTTGCTAGAGTACTTCGATGTTGCATCGAAACTAACCTTGTCCTCAATTATGAAAAATGTCACTTTATGGTTCGACAAGGTATAGTTCTAGGGCACGTAGTCTCTAATAAGGGGATTGCCGTTGACCCCGCTAAAATAGATGTTATTTCCTCTTTACCTTACCCCGCATGCGTGCGGGAGATTCGTTCCTTCCTTGGCCATGCAGGTTTTTACAGAAGATTCATCAAGGACTTTAGTAAGATCGCGCATCCCCTTACCTCCCTATTGCACAAAGATGCAGACTTTGTTTTCGATGAAAAGTGCAGGGAAGCGTTTGACACCTTGAAGCATGCCTTGACGACAACTCCTATCATCCAACCACCAGACTGGGAGTTGCCGTTTGAAATAATGTGTGACGCATCTGACCATGCTGTAGGTGTTGTGCTTTCTCAAAGGGTTGGTAAGTTTCCAGATGTCATAGCATATGCATCAAGGACTTTAGATGCCGCACAATCTAATTACACCACTACAGAAAAGGAACTATTAGCTATCGTCTTTGCTCTTGATAAATTCCGATCTTATTTGCTTGGTTCTAAGGTGGTGGTGTATACAGATCACGCCGCTCTAAAGTACCTTCTAAAAAAACCAGAGGCCAAGCCTAGGCTCGTTAGATGGATGCTACTGCTCCAAGAATTTGATTTAGAAATTAAAGATAAAAGTGGAGCAGAAAATCTAGTAGCAGACCATCTAAGCCGCCTAACTCATATCTCAGCCGACCCCTTTCCTCTCTGGGATAACTTTCCCGATGAATCCTTATTAATGATATCAGAAAGACCATGGTACGCAGATATCGTTAATTACTTGGTTTCTAATAAAGGGCCCCCACATTTTTCAAAAATCCAATTAGCAAAGCTTAAGAGCGATGCTAAGTATTACATATGGGAGGACCCTTATCTGTGGAAAATTGGAAGCGACCAAGTGATTAGACGGTGTGTCCCAAGCTCCGAGGTTGAGTCCATTCTCAGATTTTACCATACATTTGCAAGTGGTGGCCACTTTGGACCACAACGCACAGCCAGAAAAGTCTTGGACTCAGGATTTTATTGGCCGTCATTATTCAAAGATGCTTATGAGTTCTGTAAATCATGTGAACAATGTCAAAGAACAGGTAACATCACTTGGAGGAATGAAATGCCCCAACAACCATTACTATTCTATGAAATTTTTGATGTATGAGGGATTGATTTCATGGGCCCATTTCCTATTTCACATGGTTATACTTATATTCTTTTGGTTATTGATTATGTACCTAAGTGGATAGAAGCCATTGCTACTCGAACTAACGATGCTGCCATAGTTGTACCTTTTGTCCGATCTAACATCTTTTGTAGATTTAGAATGCCGAGAGCAATCGTTAGTGACCAAGGAACACATTTTTGCAACCGGCGCATGGAAGCTATGCTCCGCAAATATGGAGTTGTTCATAGGGTATCCACTCCCTACTATCCCCAAACTAACGGGCAGGCAGAAGTGTCCAACCGGGAGATTAAGGGAATCCTAGAAAAGATGGTAAAGCCCAACAGGAAAGACTGGTCACTGCGATTGGATGATGCATTACGGGCATATAGGACCGCCTACAAGACACCTATCGGGATGAGTCCCTTTCGATTGGTATTTGGCAAGCCTTGCCACTTACCAGTAGAATTGGAGCACCGAGCTTATTGGGCCGTAAAACAGTGCAACATGGATTTAGAGCAAGCAGGGAGCCACCGAAAATTACAACTTCAACAATTGGAAGAACTCCATTTGGATGCGTATGAGAACTCCCGGCTATACAAAGAAAAGACCAAACTATTCCATGATAAGAACATTCTGCGCAAATCATTTCAAGAAGGGCAGTTGGTGTTGCTTTACAATTCTAGGCTCAAACTTATGCCTGGAAACCTCAGATCCCAATGGGACGGTCCTTATGTAATTACCAAGGTACACCCGTACGGTAAGGTTGAATTGAAAGATTCAAAAACGGCTAGTACATTTGCAGTCAACGGACACCGTCTTAAACCGTACCATGACACTGCTGGGAATCTCCAAGAGGAAGTGGAGGTCCAATGTCATGCCGTTCCATGACCAAGGAAGCTGCTGTCAACGTCCAACTTAAGGACGTTAAACAAAAGTGCTGGGTGGGAGACAACCCACTGTTTGTGAGCTTTTCTTTCCTTTTCTCTTATTTCTTTTATCTTTATCTTTTCTTTCTTACCCTATTTTGTGCATCAAAGCTGGTACAATTTTTCAAGTGTGGGGTGGGGAAGTTAAGAGTTTTAACTGTGCACTACTTGTGAAATTCATTAATTAGGTATAATTTAGACTAGTGGATGATTGATTTGTGCAAATGTGAATTGATGTGGGTGATTATGGCATTATAGTTGATTGAACATTTCATAAATCTTGGCATGATTTAATCAATTGGATAAAATACCTGGTAAGCTTTTGAGCCATTTATAGGATAGCAACCTTACATGCTATTCCTTTCTTTGTTGTGTGTACACTCACTAGTTTTCAAGTCCAGAACTTGCCTGATTCTTTGCATTACACTTTTACCTTTGTATGTGACATGTGATATGATTGAGGCATTTCTTGTGCATTTAGCTTACATATCTATATAAGCCTACCTTGAATATTTAACCCTTGATAACCCCTTTGAGCCTTAAACCCTTTTATTGTATGATTAGCACATTACAAGCCATTTAACTAGAAAAACCATGACACACCTCGCTTTAAGGCTTAGGAGAATTGTGGTCCATCTGTTCATATGTGCTAAACAATAAGTGTGGGGTTACATGAGGCCATGTAACATTCAAGTAGGGGGAGAGCAACCATATGATTGTTTAAAAAAAAAGCCAATTTTTCAAAAACAACCAAATGAGGACATCGACAGAAACTCTCCCCTAAGATATGAGTAAGCAGTGGCAAGAAAAAGCTAATGGAAATCAAGATCCTTGTACTATTGTTTAAGCACATATGCCGTGAATTCTGCTAAGTCTTAAGCATTAGCTCACCGGCCATATGTTATCCTACCTTGACCTTGACCCCATTACAACCTCTAAAAGACCTCTTGATGCATGTCATATATATCTTGGTAATCCCTAATGCTTAGGAGAAAGTCAAGCCTATGGAGGCGATTCTAGTGTAGTGTTTGAGAGAGCATTAAATGAACCTATACACTTTGAGTGACGAGTGACACACACTAACATGTGAGGCTCAATTGATTTTAACATGCCTTGACTTATTCTTTGTTCATGATTGATATGCCAAGAAACTTGTTTAAATACACAATGATATCATCTCTTGTCTAAATGCACTTTAATTTTTGGATTGTCATGAATTTTGCACAGTTGTCTGATAATTAGTGAGTCGGCTTAAGTGCCTCCCTGAGTTTCACAGCTTTGTAGGGGGATGTAAACAGTGTCGCTGCACCAAAAAGATTCTCCATCATCTTTGTTTTCACTTTGAGTTTTGCTTAAGTTCTTGGGTTTCTTGCATGAGGACATGTAATTGTTCAAGTGTGGGGTAGTTTGATGAGTACATTTTCCACCTTACTTTACTATCCTATAAATGAATAATGCATGATAAAATGTGTGGGTTTTATACTTAATCAATACGTTTTTGCACATTACCTTCTTTTATGAAAAATTGAGAAAAATGACAAGTTTACGCATTATTTTAACCATAGATACTTAATATCTCTTTCGTAGTTTCTATTTTGAATTATAGGAAATGAAGGTTCAAGAGGATCATTGAAGATGTGAAGAGAAGATTTGGACCCATGAATGCAAGATCAAATTCAAATCCAAAAAGATTTGGTTAAAAGATGAGCTGAGGATTTTTTACACTGGCTTTGCCATTGATTTTGAGCCATGATAGAGATTTAAGCTCGATTCTATGTCAACTACAAAGTTGTAGCTCTATCTCTTATCTTTAAGTGGAAATTTGAATCACTTCAATCGGAGGTCTGTAGCTGAAGATATTACAGTTTTACTGACTACTGTGCAAGTCAGTCCGCTGAGCGAACCAGGACAACCGCTGAGCGGACCAGCTTCCAGAAACTTCGCCAGCTGGCGCCAGCTGGCAAACCGCGTCCGCCCGCCAAAGTGGACCAAATCGCTCAGTGGCGGTACCCTAACCGCTGAGCGGTCCCCCCTAAAAACGCCTATAAATAGGGGGGCCATGGCATTTAAGGGGCATTCTTCCCCAATCCTCTTCCAACCTCTCCCTAAGCTCTCCTAGGCCAAAACCCTTCCTTTTTCCTTCAATATTCTTTACTTTTTACATTTTATTTCAAAGCACTTAGGCTATGTTAAAGTGCTTTGTTTTCTTTAAAGCTTTGTAACTAAGTTCTGCCGAATTAATTCCAGGTTCGATTGTTTCATTTCTTCTTGCTATCTACTCTTTCATTCTCTTTATTTACTCTTTCTTGCTTTTCATTTGCTTTAATCTTCCATTGCTATTTACATCTTTCCGTTTCTTTATTTACTACTTTGTTTCTCTTTACTTGCTTTAAGTTTATTTACTCTTTCCATTTTCTCTTCTTTTACTTTTATCTTTCATTTTATTTCTTTTTATTTTCATTTACTCTTGCCTTATCATTTACTTTTTCCATTGTTGTTTACTTTTCCTTTCTCTTTATCTACTCTTTCTTTCTCTTTATTTACTTTGAGTTTTAATCCTCCAACCATGGAGGAGTAATTTCTTAATATCTTGCATGCGGTAACTCAAGATTAAGATTAATTTGAGGTCTTACACTTAAAGAATATTCATGACTCATTCCACCTGAATTAATGACATAGCGATTGCACGTTAATGGTTAAGGTTAAATCTAAGTTAATGAATCTTGATGATTGTATGATTTATTTAACAATGATTAAGGAACTAAAGGAGAACTAATCAGATTTGATTACGTTGTGCAATTGGTACTTAATTAAACGGGTTTTAATGCTGAGATCTTAGTTTTAATACCTGTATTAACAAATGCTTAAGAGATTGACGATCGTAATTTCTTGAGTAAATTGCATATTAGTTAGAGATTTCAACTAATAAACAACATCTCCTTTCATGGATAATTAATCAGGAACCGATGAGAATTAATCCTTAATCTCGAAATGCCGTATGCAGGATATTGCATTTATTATTATTGTCTTAATCTCGTTTTAATTGCTTTCAAGCTATCAACAACAAAACCCCCCCGATTTACTTAACTATTGATTTGGTTCTAATTGGTTCTTTGGGAAACGACCTAGGTTAACCCCCTTTACTACGTTTTCGGGGTTTACTTGGTTTATAAATTATTATTTGATCGCGCACTGAAATCTAACGACGTTTTGGTGAGCGTCAATAAGTAAATATGATGTAAGTACAATCAAGAGAACGCTCGAGATGGCTATGTAAGTATGCGAAGGAAAATAACAAGCACGAGAACTTAGTAAGCAAGAGTAGTTCCCCTATCACCTAGTAACGTAGATAAAGCCGTTCAGGACTTTAGGCCAGATCATAATCAGTAGGAATGTTAGTATACATGTTCACTTAGAAACACCTGAGTGGCCTAGAGTACAATTGAATGAAACCCGAGAGCGCAGAGCTACAGTTTCCACTGAGAACCTACCATTCTCACCCCCACTACCTTATGACTCCAGGTAGCATGACGTGTACGCCGAGACGGAGCAGGTATCGGAAGACAAGCAGAGTTGTGGACGCCATGGCCAGCCGGAACCAGTACTTTGTTAGGGGCAACTGAACAGTGTTACAGTTAACCCCTGTATTTTGATGACATGTATTATGTATAGTCAGACATGTGGCTTGTATATTATTTATTGTAATTATAACCATGTGATTTTGTGATGGGCCGAAATGTATGTACAGTTTATACTTTGCTATTACTCGACTGTTCTTCGCTAAGCCTAAGGGCTTTATTGCTTGTTATAGTTGTTCTTTCCGATGCATGGCTCTATTTTATTAAATAATCGATGCAAATGAGAAGTTTAAAATCGGTCCCTATTTTCTTAAAACGCCTATTTTCCAAAACTACTAACGGACTATAAGTATTCCCACCTGGTAGAAAACAACCTAGTGAGCATTGTTTACTATGTACGGGTAAACAGTTAGCTAGGGTGTTTCATAATCTGATATGCATGAATGTATGAAATGTATGTATCTGATATTCTGTAATTACCGTCAAGAGAATGCTCGAGACGGCTATGTATGTATAAGCGAAGGAAAGTAACAAGCACGAGAACTTAGTAAGGAAGATTAGATCCCCTATCACTTAGTAACATATATAAAGCCGTTCAGAACTTTAGGCCAGATAATAATCAGTAGGATGTTTAGTATGTATGCACACTTAGAAATCTCTGAGCGGCCTAAAGTCTGACCTAATATGACACAAGATCTAAGGGCTAAAGTTATTTCCACTGAGAACCTACCGTTCTCNCCACTAAGAACCTACCGTTCTCACTCCCACTACCTTATGACTTCAGGGACCTATGATGACTCGTACTTTGAGGATGCCGACGAACAGCCCGTGGAGCCATGGGCGGTCGTGACGAGATATGGACCCAGAAATAGCTAGATGCCAGGATTTTTGCCAAGGGCATGCTGAGTAGTTTCCAGTAGCCTTGCATTTTGATGCTATGTATTTTGGATTATGTACAGTGTATATGCTACTTGTACCTTACTTATTGTAATTATAACTATGTGACTTTGTATGATGGACCGAAATGAATGTACAGTTTATGCTTTGCTATTACCCTACTATTGATCGTTAAGCCGCAATGGCTCTACCGTTTGTATTAACTGTTCTGTCTGACGTATGGCTTCCTATTTTTATGCAATAAGTAATACGATGGAAAAATTTAAAATCAGTCCCTATTTTCGTAAGCAACTACTTTCGAAAGATAACGATGGACTATAAGTATTGCCGCCAGGTAGTAAACAACCTAGTGAGCCTTGCGTACAACTTAAGCGTATACAGTTAGCTAGGGTGTTTCATGAGGCTGTGCACAACACAGTTTATATAGTGGAAAAATCCCTGAATTAGAACAGGGGACTAGACGTAGCCTTCGGTGGTTGAAGGTGAACCAGGATAAATCTCTGGTGTGATTTTCTCTATCGTTACACTTGTTACATTCAACAATTTACATTTTCGCTGCATTATCAATCTTAATCATTCTGATTATTGCTGGTCATTGGTCATAGTTTCAGAATTAGGGTTTGAAACCATTTATCTATCACAAAGAACTGAAATTGAACAAAATAAGAGTGAAACCTAATTCACCTCCTCTTAGGTTGCTATCTAAAGTTACAAGTTTCAGAGGGGCTTGAAGGAGGAATTACAGATGGCCATTAATCATTGGGACATCTAGGATTATGCTCTCCTAGTAAGTAAGTGCATGGCGCTGGAAGAGTCGGCCAGGAATTTGGTCAGGGCTAGGACCGCCAGAAATAAGAGGAAGATGGAGGAGCAAGGGAGTTCCTCGCAGGCACAATGATAGAAAGGACCTTTTCAGGCTCTACTCCCTGGCAGAGGTAGAGGACAGGTTCTCCCACGACCGCAACAATGGGCGGTGAGACCCCAGGGTCCAAGGGGACCAAGATCTACCAGACCCCCGTAACAGGTGATCAAGCCCCAGCAGCATGCAGTTAGGCCATCGCAACCAGGCGGTGTTATAAGAAGCTCCGGGCAAGACCCCCGAGGAGTTCAACCAAGCCAGGAGTTCAGGCAGTCATGCCCGAAATGTGGAAGACTCCACCGGGGAGAATACTATGCAGGACAAAATGTATGTTTCAGGTGTAGAATGTAACACCCTAGCTAACTGTTTACGCGTACGTCGCAAACAATGCTCACTATGTTGTTATAAGNTCTGATATCAACTGTAAGACCCTAGCTAACTGTTTACGCGTACGTCGTAAACAATGCTCACTAGGTTGTTATCTGCTTTGGTGGGGATTACTTAGTCCTGTGTACATATGTCAGGAAATATGGTTACTCAAAATATGGACCAATTTGCAACTTTTCTTCATACGTTACATAGCGTAAATTAGGAGCCTTTATAGCGTCGGAGTATATATGGCGAGTGGAAATATAACATCTTTAACTATAAATAAAGGCATAACTAATATAGGCAAAGATAACAAACAACGGTCCATCATACATTCATCAGCAATGCATAAATAGTATTATAAGTATTAAGTACAAATATCACATAGAAGTACAAGTACACATGTATCATCTACTAGCTAATCGTCTGATCTTCAGTTGTGCTCCCTTGGGAGGGTTCTTTCTCTTGCAGCTCCTCTCTTTGTTCCTCGTACTACTTGCACCGCTTTGACGTCTTCTTCGTCTTTGTCGTACTCGCCTAGAACCATAAAAGAGTGGGGGACGAGAACATTGCGTTCTCAGTGGGTAACCTCTGGTCCTGCTACTTATTTTAAACTCAAATATGATTCCGCCGCTCAGGGGTCTCTAGGTGTTACAATTATGCTATATACCTACCATTTATTAAATTCCATGCTAAGCCTGAGCAGCTTTATCTAATTTACTAGGTGACTGGGGGAACCTATTCTTCATTAACTAAGTCATCTGTTCTCTACCTTACTNTCAGGGGTCTGTAGGTGTCACAGTTATACTATATACCTACCATTTATTAAATTCCATGCTAAGCCTGAGCAGCTTTATCTAATTTACTAGGTGACTGGGGGAACCTATTCTTCATTAACTAAGGCATCTGTTCTCTACCTTACTTCCTAAATCACATATAATCACATAATTCACATAATCACATAATAAGCTTCCGTGTGCGCCCACTTATAACCGTGCCCATTTTAATTATAAGCTTCTTCACACATCCACTTATGTACAATTATATCACTTAGAGCACATACTTCAAGCTCAATCCCCCCATAATGGTGGCCTACCACGACAGGCTTCCTTGTTGTCTCAGTATCGTGAGGACTAGGCCGCGCTAAACCTTAGTAGCTCAGGATAGGAGAATCCATCCTTATGCTAGGGATGGCGAGGGGACCCTACCCCTTCCTTATGCTAGGGACGAAGCATGCCCAGGGTTCAGCTTGCCTTTCCTGCCGGCTAGTGGCACAGCTAGGAAAAGATTCATTCTTCCTTCCTTTCCTTTTTCCTTTTTGGGACTTAGCGACGTCATGCCCGATACCTTTCCCTTTCCTTTCCCTTTTTCCTTTCCTTTTGCAAAACCATTTCCATGACACATAATCACATAAACATTCATCCATACAGTTCATCAGTACCGTTCATTCCAGTTACAGTTCATATGCCTTAAACATAAATCCTTAGTTCATAACATTTATCATACTTTAGAAAGCCTTGAAGATAAATCCTTATTTCCTAACAGTCCATTCATGAAGCACATAGCACATCTGACATATATAGCACACATTCACATAGTCATGTCACACATCACACATAGAACCTACGCAACTCAACATTTCATGTTCAAACATATCCTTAACATAAATCATCAATTTCCAACCATAATAAGAAACTTACTTTCCTCATCAATTTCAACATATATAAAGAACATAAATTCATGCTCCAACCTTTCTTGAACATAAACAAACATCAAACTAGTAACTAGTAAGACAGACGTCTGGTTTCTGTTAGTATTTAGTTATCAAAAATCGGAAAGGTTCAAGACCTTACCCCCAAGGTTTTTGATAGCCCGAAGATCATTTTACATGTCTAAAATTTCAGATTCTGACCTCAGCACCACGAAATTACAATTTTACCCTTTTTCCCAAGATTACCATTTCGCCCCCGTAAACGCCCTGTTTTCTTTAGAATTTTTCTTCTCAAAAACCCGATGGACTCAAGACTTGCCCTTAAGGTTTTTGATAGTTTTAAACCCATATTTTCTGAAAACAAACCCAGTTTTTCAGTCCCAAGATGTGAAATTCCCGTTTTGCCCTTTT
>QANU01034502.1:0-104926 GCA_003254905.1 Nissolia schottii
TTCGAAAAATTTTGCATTAATTCATCTTGACATTTGGTGATCTTTCTCAAAATTCTCAATTCGTAGCCACCGTTATTTGTTAACAATTGTGGATAATTTTAGCAGTTATACATTGACTATTTTGTTAAAATCAAAGACAACCGAAGTTCAAGTCCAAGTGCAAAATTTTGTAAAACTAGTTGAAAACCAATTTGGCATAACAAATAAATGTATGAGTTCTAATAATGGAGCCAAATTTTTTAAAGAGATTTATACACTGCCAAAGGCATTCAACATCAACGTAGTTGTGTTGAGACTCCCCAACAAAATGGGCAAGTTGAAAGAAAACATCAACATATTTTGAATGTAGCTTGAGCACTAATGTTCCAATCTCACATTCCCAAAAAAAATTGGTTATATGGCATTAATCATTCATTTTTTCTGATTAATAGAGTTCCCTCACCTATTCTTAAAAATAAATCCATTTTGAACTTTTAGTATGAACAAAAACCAAAATTTGAAATGATAAAAGTTGTTGGGTGTCTTTGTTATGCCTCAACACAAGCATCACACCGAAACAAATTTGACCCACACTCTCGGCGGGGTGCGTTTTTAGGATTTCAGTTTGCAATGGAAGGGTATATCATTTTAGACCTTCACACAAGAGAAACTTTTATTTCTAGACATGTTTTTTATGGAATGCATTTTCCATTCCTCACTCAGTCACAACCATCATCTATCCCCTGATCTCACCTAACTAGTATAGGTCCAACTCATCTCCATATAGATTCTTCTCCTTTCACATACACCCAACCGGTGTCCACTAGCCCACAACCCCACATTCCTAACAACCCACAAGACACGTCCCCTAGCCCAAACACACATTTGCAAATTGCAACCCATAACACCACCATCCACAACCCATTCCCCACCCGACTCCATTTCTTCATCGTCGTCCCCATCTTCTTCTTCTTCAACCTCTAATACAACCCTAGGTCCCACATCCAACCAACCATACGATGCACCACATGCACCATCAAGCCTCCTCATCACCTTGCTGATTATTATTGCAACACCTCATTTGCTTTGCCAAATCAATCCTCTTCACAGAGTGCACATCCTCTACACAAGGTCCTTAATTATTATCATATCTCTACCTCAAATCAACAATACTTGATATCTGTGTTCGCTAAGTATGAGCCCGCCAGTTTTAAGGAATCTAGCACCCATCAATTCTGGCAAGAGGTCATGCAATCGGAGGTTGTGGCATTGGAACTGTTGAACACATCAATTACAAATGGGTCTACAAAATCAAGAGGAAGCTTGATGGATCTGTTGAGCAGCACAAAGCGTGCTTAGTTGCAAAAGGTTATGCCCAAATAGACGGTATCAATTATTTTGAGACTTTCTCGCCTGTCGTCAAAATTTATACTATTCGGGTCATCCTTGCTCTTGCTACAGTGAACCACTGGCACATTCAAGAATTAGATGTCAATAATGCCTTCTTCCATGGCGATTTCAAGGAAGACGTCTATCTGACCATCCCTCCTGGTGTCCAGTGTTCTCAACCCAGTCAATGTTGCAAGCTATTGAAGTCACTTCATGGCCTAAACAGACAAATCGAAAGTGGTATGAATGCTTATCTATTTTGTCTCATGGTTATCTACAAGCTTACTCTGATCATAGTCTCTTTATCAAATCTGTTCGCTCTAATTTTACTTCTTTATTAGTTTATCTTGATGATATTGTGCTCCTTGAAAATTGTATTGAAGAAATCTCAAGCATCAAACAGACCCTTCATTCCACCTTTTGCATAAAAGATCTTGGTAGTCTAAAGTATTTTCTTGGGTTAGAAGTTTCTCATTCCACACACGGTATCTCTATCTGATCTGTCTGAGAAAATATCGCTCGACGTCTTACAAGATTTTGGTCTCTTGGATTCCAAGTCCTTCCCCAACCCCATGGATTGATCACTGTCTTTATCAAGATTCGGGCCACCTCTTGTTGATTCTTTCTTATACTGGTGATTGGTTGGTCACCTGTTATACTTCACTCATACACATCTTGATATTGCTTATGCAACTCAGCAGCTTAGTCAGTTTATGTCTATCCTAACTGAAGCCCATTTTAGTTCTGCAAAACAGGTTCTTCGATACTTTAAAGGTTACTCAAACAGGGGCCTCATGTTTCACCAAGAATCTATACCTCAAATTCTTGCTTTTAGTGATGCTGACTAGGGAAGGTGTCTTGACACTTGGCGATGTGTCACCGGGTATTGTTTCTTCCTAGGATGATCTCTTATTTCATGGAAAACGAAGAAACAACCAATTGTTTCTGTTTCATCCGTCAAACCTGAATACAGAGCACTTGCTTCAACTACTTGTGAGCTCCAATGGCTCACATATTTCTTGCAAGACCTGAAAATCAATTGTTCTGGCCCTGTTATCCTCTATTGTGATAGCCAAAGTGCACTTCAAATTGTAGTCAATCTCGTTCATTATGAACACACGAGGCACTTGGATATTGACTACCACATCGTGTGAGAGAAGACTCTCAAGTTGGCTTAATGAAATTGCTCCTCATTTCTTCACAGAACTAGTTAGCTGATATATTTACCTACCACGGCACTCTTACCTCAACCTTTTCACACCCTTCTTTCCAAGCTGAGTTAGTAAACATTTACCTACATCCAACTTGTGGGTGTGGGGGGCGGGGTTATTAGAGAAAGGAGCCCAAGCCCAAAACAATGAAACATAAATGTAGCCCAACAAGCCACATGTAAACAACATATAATTGAGCTCAAAACAATTTTTTGGTCCATATGGCTGAGACTCCTTTCTCTAATCTTCTCCACCTATACAAGTAGGTGGTTTCTCACCTAACCTATGGGGTAAATACCCCATGTTACATAATTTATCCATTTTTGATAATTTTTACAATTAAATTCATTAAATTTTGTTATTATTTCATGTTCTATATTATCGTAATAATCTTTTTATTAGTCAAATTACCGAAAGAACCAACTTATAGAAGAGGTTTAGAGATTTGTGGATCATATGAGCTTACGATGCATCTCTCTACAAATATTGTATTAAAAAATATTGATTTATCACATTAGATCATATAACCCATTAATATGTCATATTAGATCATAAAAGTTTTGATGCCCAATCCAAAGGGTACTTTTAACATGTTTGAGTGACATATCATGATGAATCATATTGCGTTGCACAGCCCTCTCAGCAAGTGCTATCGGTTGTGGCCTAAACAAGAGAATAGCAAGATATAAGCAGCATGGTGGAGCAAAGAGGAATCAAGGAAAATTTGGTATAACGTAGACTCCTTCTCATCTCTCTGCTTCTCTCAGTTCTCATCACCCTTTCTAGTCTATTGAAACCAATTCCCTGACTCATTGCAGGTATGAGCATGGAATCGATGGTTCAATGGAATTCCTACTTTCCCATGTATTGAACTCCATACCTGTTGGTCATTAATTCTATTGAGATATATGTTTCTGTGTTTGATCATTCTGGATTTTTATCTTGTTACAAAGTGTAGGCAGTAAATAAATACATCCAAGTATATACCTTATAAGTATCGTATGTGAATTAAGACAATGTTCAAAACATAATATCCGATCCAATTACCATATAATTGACACTATAGTCTCAAATCAGATTATACAAAAAAATGAAGAGTAAAACTAAGAGCAATGTTCCAAAACCGAATTCAAATCCATCATAATCATGGCTTGAGATGCTGACAGCTTGACGGTTTATACCATAAGATGACTTGCCAACAAAGGGAAAAGAATATGGGAAGTAAATAAACATGGATACTAAAAGAACAAGAAGCACCAGCACAAGAACTAAAAGACTTTTCTCAGCTTCCGATATAAATTGAAACCAAGATAAGAACATGTCTAACAAAGACAGCACACTAGACCAGTAAATTACCAATCCCAAACCCAGCACAAGTAGAGAAGGCGGCAAGGGTGATGGCGCCCTTTCCATGTTATAATTCATGATTGATTTTTTTTTGGTTACAATTAATGTTGAAAGAAGAAATTTGATTTATAAAGAGAATTCCATTGTGAGGGTGTGTTTGATTGTTGAAGAAAGGATGGTGGCTCAACGGTTGAACTATCGCAACGACCCATACAGGTAATACCATTATTTAATTGCTATTAATTTTAAGGGTCATTGTTTTTATCTTTCTTCTGTAGAAAATTTGATTTTAAATTAAAATTCATCAATACGAAACTTATAGAAGAGGTTTATATTCAAAATGTTTATTCACAATAATTAAAAATATTTGTGTAAAGCATTTTAAATGTTTGTGCATTATAGTTAAAAATATGTGTGTACAGTAACTATGAATAAGTAAGTGCACATAAACTAATCATACAAAATTATTGATTAGTAGTATGGTGACATTGTAATGTGTACATCAATCATTTCTCGTGTTTTAATTAATTTATCTGGCTATACTTTAATATCAAGTATTTTTTTTTTTAAACCAGTGAGGTAATTGGAGCACACACTACATGATAAAAAAAAAAAAAAGAAGACAGAATTAATAACTCTGCTATTAGGCACAGGTCACAATATTAATTGACGAACACAATTCTTGTCGGTGAGAAAGAAACGCACAGTATTTTAAAAAGCGAAAGCAACCCATGTGTGAAGACTTAGACAATGGTGTCGGCCAATGGCATCAAAACCTTTTAGATATTTTGGCGAAGTGGGAAGACTGGGCATAATCATTGTCTTCCCTGTAATTGTGTTTTGACCTTTCCATTTCTCTCTATCTCTCTGTCTTTGTTTTACCTGAGCCATGGCTGAATCAATCCTTTTCGGCGTCGCAGAGTCACTGATATCAAAGATTGCTTCTCGGGCATATGAAGAAGCTTCTCGGGTCATTGGTGTATACGCCGACCTGGAAGAGTTCAAACAGACTCTGTCATACGTCAAGGCTGTGCTGTTGGACGCTGAGCAGAAGCAGGAGCACAACCACGAGCTGCGTCAATGGCTGAAGCGTATCAAACATGTCTTCTCTGATGCTGAGAACGTGCTTGACGATGTTGAGTACGAAGCTTTACGCAAGCAAGTTTCCAAAGCTTATGGCACCGCCAAAACCAAGGTAGGTCGCTTCTTCTCGAGCTCTAATCCACTTGTTTTCCGATCTAAGATGGCTCAGAAAATTAAAGAAATCAATAAGAGACTAGACAGAGTTGCAGCTGATAGGGATAAGTTTGGTCTTGAAAGAGTTGATGTTGATAGGCGAGTTGTGCACAGGAGGGAGTTGACTTACTCTCATGTTGTTGAGTCAGACGTGATAGGGAGGGAACATGATAAAGAAAAGATCTTACAACTCTTGATGCAAGACGGTGATGATAAAAGAATCCCTGTTATTCCCATTGTGGGAATTGGAGGTTTAGGGAAGACCACGCTTGCTAAGTTTGTGTTCAATGATGAAAGCATAACAGAGTCTTTTCCAATGAAAATGTGGGTCTGTGTTTCTGATGACTTTGACGTTAGGCAACTGATTATTAAAATCATCAATTGTGCTGACGAGTTTGTTTCTACTGATGCTCGTGTGGGTCAACTAAACTTAAAAGAATTAGACATGGAGCAACTAACAAGTCATCTAACGAACAGAATCGCTGGTCAAAAGTTCCTTCTCGTCTTGGACGATGTATGGAATGAGGATCGTGTTAAATGGGTTGAGTTGAGAGATCTAATACAAGTGGATGCTCAACGAAGTAAAGTCTTAGTGACAACACGTAGTTATACCATTGCTTCCATGATGGGAACCACTCCCTCACACATTTTAGAAGGCCTTTCTTTGGAGGATTCCTTGTCTCTGTTTGTTAAATGGGCTTTCAAAGATGAAGAAGAAAAGGATAAGCATCCAGATTTGGTAATGATTGGAGGAGAAATTGTGAAAAAATGCGGTGGGGTTCCTCTCGCTGTAAGGACGCTGGGAAGTTTACTATTTTCAAAATTTGAGATAGATGAGTGGGAATTTGTGAGAAACAATGAGATATGGAATTTGCCGCAAAAGAAAGATGACATTTTACCTGCTTTAAAATTAAGCTATGATCAAATGCCAGCCCACTTGAGGCAATGTTTTGCCACGTTCTCGCTTTTCCCAAAGGATCATGCATTTGTTAGTTATCAATTGGCTTCTCTCTGGGGAGCACTAGGTCTCCTTCCAAAACCAAGCAAAAACAAGACTTTAGAAGATGTTGCCAATCAATATTTGTATGAATTAATGTCTAGATCTTTCCTTCAAGATTTTATCGACTTTGGCACGTATTGTTGGTTTAGAATGCACGATTTAGTGCATGATCTTTCACTTTATGTTGCAAAAGATGAGTGCCAATTGATTAATTCAGACATTCAAGATATACCTGAGCCTATTCAGCATATATCTTTCGTTGAAAATAAAATGCTTGGCAAATCATCCACCCCAAAATTAGCAGGTGTGAAAACTATATTGTTTCCTATTGAAGGAATGGGAGCCAACAACGAAGCTCTAATGAATACATGGGTGTCAATGTACAAATACTTGCGGATTTTGGATTTAAGTGATTCTACATGTGAGACACTGCCTAAGTCCATTGGTAAGTTGAAACATTTAAGATGTCTCAATCTTCAAAACAATAAAAAAATAAAGAGACTCCCTGATTCTATTTGCAAGCTCCATAATTTGCTATTCTTGATTCTTGGTGGGTGTACGGAGCTTGAAACATTGCCTAGAGGATTGAGAGAACTGATCAATCTGCGACAATTCGAGATAACTACGAAACAACATGTTTTGCTTGAGAACGAGATTGCAAGCTTAAGTTCTCTTCATAGTCTGGGCATCTCGTATTGCGACAATATAGAGTCTTTGTTCTTTGGAATAAAACTAGCTGCTCTTAAAACATTGAGCGTTGAAGGTTGTAGCTGTTTGAAGATTTTGCCACTTGATTTCGAGCATTTTCCTCAATTAGAGAGCTTGTTTGTTGAAAACTGTGACAAGTTGGAATTTTCAGAGGGTCGTGATGACCGAAACACCCCTTTGAGGTTACGATTTATAATCCTTCACTCTTTGCCACAGTTGGTAACCTTGCCTCATTGGTTTGAAGCATCTGCAAACACAATACAGTCCTTGATTATTATAGATTGCTACCAACTAGAGGCGCTTCCTGAGTGGTTGTCGACTCTGAGTTTCTTGAAAACATTTTCCATAACAAATTGTCCAAAGTTAATGTCTCTCCCAAATGACATCCATCGCCTCTCTTCCCTTGAATATTTGACAATTAACGGTTGTCCAGAATTATGTAGAAAATATCAGCCTCAAGTTGGAGAGTATTGGTCCAAGATATCTCACATTAAGCATGTAAGAATCGGTGAATCAGAATAGGAAGATTTTTGGTGGAAGATGTCTTTTTTGCTTTTTTTTCTTTTTTTTATAATGTATATTATTGATTTGTTTTTTGTTCAGAACCTTGTCAATGTGTTTTGAATAATGTCTTGATGATCATATCCTGGTTTATTGGAAACTGAAGTTTTTTGTTTTGCAAAGAAAGTTAGGTTCTAATTGAGGAAGGTATTATTTGAATTTAGTTTGCTAGTTTTTGATATTGTGCAAACTTCTCTTTTATTTGTATATATATGGACGACATCTTGATGGAAATCAAATTGTAGCCTCAACGATGGACAATGTAAGGGGAAATTTAGGTTTGTTTGGTATGATGAACAAAGCGTCGACATCAGTTTGTTAGTGTAATATTTCCAACAAAATTTAATTTGGATAGCAATCTACTCTACTTAGAAAGTAAGGCTCCTCTATTGAGGTTTTGTGTTAGAAGTAAGGGGCTGAAAATTACTGCTGAACATGATGAGTAGGAGATCATTCTTGTACATTTATATCATTGAACTAAACTCTGTAATACTGTGATGCTGACTAATTAACTATCTCAAAATTTTTCCAACAAAGGAGACTTGGTAGATTAACAAGTAGTTAATATTGACAATTGACAAGTAAGTAGTTAAAGTTTGTTTAGTTTCTATTACAGATTTTTATTATATAATATTAAGTCTCTATAAATTAGTACATCAATGTAATTAATCAAGGATAGTAATCAAATTCATTCATTCTCTAATACAGCCTATTCATGGTACTCTGGTAGATTTATCTCTTGATCCTCTCCTCTTTTTTTCCACATCTAGTTGAGATACCTTTGACTAAAAATTACGAAGATGCAAATAGATTTTATTAAAGATTGAAGTTTGGAAGACCTAACTCATTGACCTATTTATCAACCTACTCACTTTAATAAATGACATTTGACATTTTTAAAGACAAAATAAAGGGAAATAATGTTAAACGCAATTAATTAATAACTAGGTTAATGAGTTAGGTCTTCGAAACTTTTTTTTCTTTATCAAAATTGTCAATCAACTTGTTTGTATTGATTACTACAAGGTGTTCTTATGGTCCTTCAATGTATAGCGTATGAACTAGTAGAAAGTTTCCTTCGCACTAGAGTATGAGTGTTTGAATAAAATAATATCTTAGTATATTATAAATTTATTTTGATTATTTTTCAAATGTAGAATATTGTATTCATTGTTTAAGAGAATAACAAATATATCAGGGGTTCATAGGACCAAATGCAAACATTAAGTAGAGGGATTTCTAACGTAAATTGAATCAACAAAAGATATGAAAATGTTTAAGAAGAGACATAAATTAAAGTAAAAATAAACTAACAAAAATGCCTTAAAGTGTCATTCTAGCTAACAAAGTAAGAAAAGTAAAAATTCTAAATTGTATTTCATTGAAGTAATTAACGGGATCAAGCAACGAAGATCCAAGGTTCCTAAAGGAAATTATAGTTGGACAAGACATGACGGATAATAACTTTAGGACCACCATCATTAAGTTTTGATTTTATTCCTTGCCTATAAATTGACATAACCTCATGGTACTCAAACGCACAACAACAATGTAATATGCAAAGCATATTCAACTTTTCTTTTGTCTGTCCTGTATCCCAATCCATTTCTCCCTCAATGTTGAAAAATAAGAAGGAAGAAAAAAATAGTTAAAGGTAGATAGTACCATCTTTTATTAGAGCAAGGAGCTCAAGCCCAAAATAATGAAACAGAAATGCAGCCCAACAAACCGCAATGAAAATACACAACATTAGGCTCAAAACAAATTTCTCGTCCATATGGGTGAGACACCTTTCTCTGACTCATCAACTTGAATAACATTCTCCATATATAAAAATATAGTGACCCGTACATATTCTTGAAATTGTTCGGAACCTTCATACAATATGTATTCATTCTTAGCTGGAATTGTTACAAATTATATTCACTCGTAGCTGGAATTGTCCTTTTTCTTTTTTCTTTTTGTCTTCTTCCTATCCTGAGGCATAGCACCTCATTGTATCTATCTATCTATATTTTATATCTTGTTGAATAAAATCATAGCATTTTCTCCAATTTCACTGTTCATACATCACTTTTTCATTTTCTGATTATAGTATTAGAGCCAAGTTTTAATTTGAACCATGGCTGAAGCTACATCACCATCTTCATCACCAAAGAAATAGTCTCATGTCACCTCTCCCAAAACCACACCTCACTCTAATGTCACTCAAAATCCCTCAAGTCCCTTTTATATTCTCCATAATGAAAGTTCCATTGCAGTCATTGTCACTTCAGTCCTAACTAGAAACAATTATCACTCATGGTCCAGGTCTTTTAGAATGACTCTCATCTCCAAAAATAAAATGGGTTTTCTCAATGGTACCATTCTCACACCCAAGTCTACTGATGCTTCTTTTCGTGCCTACGAATGTTGCAACAATCTCATCATTTCTTTGTTGCTAATTCTTTGTCTTAATCTATATCCACATCTATTTCGATAACACCTCAGAAATTTGCTATGTTCTGAAGGTGTGTTTCTCACGGAGCGATTTACTAAGAATTGTTGAGTTACAAGAGGAAGTGCATGCTCTCAAGCAAGGAAACCAGAATGTCACTTGTTATCACAAATATTAAGTCCTTATGTAAATAACTTGAAAATCTATTCCCTTTAGCTCCCTACAAATCTACCACCAAAGAACGCCACAAGTAGGATTTCACCATTCATTTCTTGAAGGGCTTGGACGAGCGTTTTGCCCTTGTACGATAACAAGACAACATCGTGTGTTTGCTATGGTCATTCAGTATGAATGACAACACTTCTCCTTTGTTCTTGATCTAGATGAATTCAAAGTTCTTGCTATTGATAGTTGTAACTACGGATAACAACCTAAGAGGGGGCGAATTAGGTTTTTCTCAATTCTTTTGTTCTTTGAGTAACTAATGTAACAAATAGAATTTAAACCTTAACGCATGAAATTCAACTAGTAAACAACAATAATTAAAACACTAAAATTGTAGTGTAGCGGAAATATAAATTGCTGAAAGTAAAGAGTGTAAGGATGGAGAAAATCACACCAAGAGTTTTATCCTGGTTCACATTCAAACCACCGAAGGCTACGTCCAGTCCCCTGTTCTGATTCAGGGATTTTCCACTATGTAATCTTGTGTTGTGTACAACCTCACACCCAAGGCACTTACACTGACAACTACAAGAGAACAAACTCGTTCCCCTGGTTATACAGTGCGTTCATCGAACACTACGAACGCTACGGTGAATAACAGAACCACACCGAACACTATGGTGCCACAACTAATTCACAGTTATTGAAGAAGTAATACAATGACTTTGTCAATCCTAAACTCAGGGTTGGATGTTCCTGAATAGAAAGCACTTATGATATGATAACTAAGGCTCAAAGGCTTTCTTTTTTAAATTTTGGATTGAAACAACTTTGAAATTTCCTATTGAAATTTTGTCAGAACTTTGTGAAAATGAAAGTAATAATGTGTTCTGAAGTTGTGTGTTGTGTTTGCACAAATTCTGGACTTATATAGGCATAGGTGACTCTTCATGAAGCATTGCCATGGCTTTCAAATGCCAAACAACACATTGATTCATGAAAAATCACATATATTCGTGCCAGTAATCAATTATTGAACTGCTGTAGTCGATTACACTAATTAGCCGTTGCCAACATTCAAATTTTTGAACAGTGTAATCGATTACAGCAAGGCTGAAAGTGATATTAAAGATGTTTTAACCTTAGTTAAGTGTTTCTAATTGATTTTAACTATGAAAAGCATTTCACTTGTGTTAGTGCAATAACCTATGAGCCTTAAATCATTATACCATAAAAATGCTAACTATTAGACTGTAAGGTAAAACACTTAGACAGAAGCTTGAACCTTTAGCGGATTTGACTTGTCCTGTTGAGCTCTTTAGTTCTTCAGATGTGCCTTCATCTTTTTCCTTTCTTTTTATTGATATCTCTTGTCTTCATCAAAACCCAGCCATCAGAGGTCAGAGAGAGGATCTTCTTCACAATAGCTGCCAATATTCCAATGGAAAAGGATGTGGTTCTGCTCCTGGTAATCGCAATCAAAACCCTGAAAGTGTATGCACGTACTGTCATCCTAAGGGGCACACCATTGAGACTTGTTATTGCAAGCATGGCTACCCAATTGGCCATCTGCATTACCTAGGACGCCTTATTTTAATCTGCGAAGCTCTGGCATGAACTCTGCAAACACAATTGCTTCCTCTTGTGGCAGCAAAGAAGAGAACACGTAGAAGAAAGATGAAGACACTAGAACTGGGTTGACCTTCACTCCAACCCAATACCAAAGCATAAAGGCTCTCCTCCATGCCACTGGTCAGTCAAGACTAGTAAACCCTCCCAAGCCTAGTCCAACTGTCCAAGCCCTTATTTCCACAAATAATCAAGTTGGATCAACCACTTTGGACGCAACTGTAGGGAATAAAATTGTCTTATGTTCTTATGCTCGCATATAAGCCACATTGTCACAACATTGGCACAGACAAACTCAGTCTTCTATTTGACAAAGTGACTCATGGATTATAGATTCAGGAGCCACTAATTACATTACCTTTTCTCTAAAATGTTTTCAAGTTTATTCGAAAATAAAAACTATTAATATTACTCTCCCAAATGGATCTAAAATCACAGCCACTTACTCAGGATCAATCAAATTTTCTCCAACACTTGTTTTGCACAGCGTTCTTTACTTTCCCAATTTTAGTTTTAATCTCATCTCAATTTCTAAATTGATTCCTGGTCTTCGCTGCACATTTACTTTCTCTGATGGTGTTTGTCAAATATGAGATATAACTTCGTCGAAGATGATTAGTTTAGCTAAGCTTAAGGAAGGCCTCTACCATTTAATAATTACCAAGAAGGATGCCTACACAAATCACCCTACCACTATCAGCCACTCCTTAAATCTTTCTGTCCACACTCATGTTACTCCTTCAATTATTTGGCATTATAGACTATGACATTTGTCTGAAAATCGTTTAAATATGTTGAATAAAAAATTTCCTTTTATTCCTACCCATGTCAATGAATGATGTGATGTTCGTCATTTGGTAAAACAAAGAAAATTACCATACTCTTCAAGCACGAGCAAGGCTTCGAAAAATTTTGCATTAATTCATCTTGACATTTGGTGATCTTTCTCAAAATTCTCAATTCGTAGCCACCGTTATTTGTTAACAATTGTGGATAATTTTAGCCGTTATACACGGATTATTTTGTTAAAATCAAAGACAACCGAAGTTCAATTCCAAGTGTAAAATTTTGTAAAACTAGTTGAAAACCAATTTGGCATAACAAATAAATGTACGAGTTATAATAATGGAGCCAAATTTTCTTAAAGAGATTTATACGCCGCCAAAGGATTTCAACATCAACGTAGTTGTGCTGAGACTCCCCTACAAAATGGGCAAGTTGAAAGAAAACATCAACATATTTTGAATGTAGCTTGAGCACTAATGTTCTAATCTCACATTCCCAAAAAAAAAATGGTTATATGGCATTAATCATTTAGTTTTTCTCACTGATAGAGTTCCCTCAGCTATTCTTAAAAATAAAATCCATTTTGACGTTTTATTATGAACAAAAACCAAAATTTGAAATGATAAAAAATTTTAGGTGTCTTTGTTATGCCCCAACACAAGCATAACACCGAAGCAAATTTGACCCACACTCTCGACGTGGTGCGTTTTTAGGATTTCAGTTTGCAATGGAAGGGTATATCATTTTAGACCTTCACACGAGAAATTTTTATTTCTAGACATGTTGTTTTTTATGAAATGCATTTTCCATTCCTCACTCAGTCAGAACCACCATCTATCCCCTGATCTCACCTAACTAGTATAGGTCCAACTCATCCCCATATAGATTCTTCTCCTTTCACATACACCCAACCGGTGTCCACTAGCCCACAACCCCACATTCCTAACAACCCACAAGACACGTCCCCTAGCCCAAACACACATTTGCAAATTGCAACCCATAACACCACCATCCACAACCCCTATCCCACCTGAGTCCATTTCTTCATCGCCGTCCCCATCTTCTTCTTCTTCAACCTCTAGTACAACCCTAGGTCCCACATCCCAACCAACCATACGATGCACCACATGCACCATCAAGCCTCCTCATCACCTTGCTGATTATTATTGCAACACCTGATTTGCTTTGCCAAATCAATCCTCTTCACAGAGTGCACATCCTCTACACAAGGTCCTTAATTATTATCATATCTCTACCTCAAATCAAAAATACTCGCTATATGTGTTTGCTAAGTATGAACCCGCCAGTTTTAAGGAATCTAGCACCCATCAATTCTGGCAAGATGTCATGCAATCCGAGGTTGTGGCGTTGGAACTGAACAAAACCTAGAATTTAGTGGCTATCCCTCCTAATGCTAAACCCATCAGTTGCAAATGGGTCTACAAAATCAAGAGGAAGCTTGATGGATCTGTTGACCAGTACAAAGCATGCTTAGTTGCAAAAGGTTTATCCCAAATAGGAGGTATATCAATTATTTTGAGACTTTCTCGCGTGTCGTCAAAATTCATACTATTCGGGTCATCCTTGCTCTTGCTACAATGAACCACTGGCACATTCAAGAATTAGGTGTCAATAATGCCCTCCTCCATGGCGACCTCAAGGAAGATGTATATATGACCATCCCCCCTGGTGTCCAGAGTTCTCAACCCGGTCAATGTTGCAAGCTATTGAAGTCACTTTATGGCCTAAAACAGGCAATTCAAAAGTGTTATGAATGCTTATCTGTTTTGTCTCATGGTTATCTACAAGCTCACTCTGATCATAGTCTCTTTATCAAATCTGTTGGCTCTAATTTTACTTCTTTATTAGTTTATCTTGATGATATTGTGCTCCTTGAAAATTGTATTGAAAAACTCTCAAGCATCAAATAGACCCTTGATTCCACCTTTTACATAAAAGATCTTGGTAGTCTAAAGTATTTTCTTGGGTTAGAAGTTTCTCATTCCACACACGGTATTTCTATCTTATCTGTCTGAGAAAATATTGTCGCGACGTCTTACAAGATTTTGGTCTCTTGGATTCCAAGTCCTTCTCCAACCCCATGCATTGCTCATTGTCTTTATCAAGATTCAGGGCGACCTCTTGTTGATTCTTTCTCATACTGGTGTTTGGTTGGTCACCTATTATACCTTACTCACACACGTCTTGATATTGCTTATGCAACTCAGCAGCTCAGTCAGTTTATGTCTATCCTAACTGAAGCCCATTTTAGTTCTGCAAAACAGGTTCTTCGATACCTTAGGAATATGAGTGTTGGAACATGTGTAAGATTCCCAAGAAGTGGCCATGAGAAAAGAGAAAGAAAAGGCAAGGAAAACAATGGAGTATGTTGCAGTTCGCCAGGGATCGCTGAGCGGCCTCATGAGCCGCTGAGCGGACTCATGAACTGCTGAGCGGACCTATGCTTCGCTGAGCGGCCTGTGCTGAAACTTAGTGATAAGGATGGAACATGTTTTGAACTCAAGCAGGGGCCTCATGTTTCACCAAGAATCTATACCTCAAATTCTCGCTTTTAGTGATGCTGACTAGGGAAGGTGTCTGGTATTGTTTCTTCCTCGGATGATCTCGTATTTCATGGAAAACGAAAAAACAACCAATTGTTTCTGTTTCATCCGTCAAACCTGAATATAGAGCACTTGCTTCAACTACTTGCGAGATCCAATGGCTCACATATTTCTTGCAAGACCTGAAAATCAATTGTTCTCGCCCTGTTATCCTCTATTGTGATAGCCAAAGTGCACTTCAAATTGTAGTCAATCTCGTTCATTACGAACACACGAGGCACTTGGATATTGACTACCACATCGTGCGAGAGAAGACTCTCAAGTTGGCTTAATGAAATTACTCCTCATTTTGTCACAGAACTAGTTAGCTGATATATTTACCACGACACTCTTACCTCAACCTTTTCACACTCTTCTTTCCAAGCTGGAGTTAGTAAACATTTACCTACATCCAACTTGTGGGTGTGGGGCGCGGGGTTATTAGAGCAAGGAGACCAAGCCGAAAAAATGAAACATAAATGTAGCCCAACAAGCCACATGTAAACAACATATTATTGAGCTCAAAACAAATTTTTGGTCCATACGGCTGAGACTCCTTTCTCTGACTTAACAACTATAATAATCTTCTCCACCTATACAAGTAGGTGGTTTCTCACCTAACCTATGAGGTAAATACCCCATGTTACATAATTTATCCATTTTTGATAATTTTTAAAATTAAATTCATCAAATTTTATTATTATTTCATGTTCTATATTATCGTAATAATCTTTTTATTAGTCAAATCACCGAAAGAATCAACTTATAGAAGATTTTTAGAGATTTGTGGACCATATGAGCTTACGATGTACCTCTCTACAAATATTGTATTGAAAAATATTAATTTATCACATTATATCATATAATCCATTAATATAATATTAGATCATAAAAGTCTTGATGCCCAATCCAAAGAGTACTTTTAACATGTTTGAGTGACATATCATGATCAATCATATTGCGTTGCACAGCCCTCTCAGCAAGTGCTATTGGTTGTGGCCTAAACAAGAGAATAGCAATATATAAGCAGCATGGTGGAGCAAAGAGGAATCAAGGAAAATTTGGTATAATCTAGACTCCTTCTCATCTCTCTGCTTCTCTCAGTTCTCATCACCCTTTCTAGTCTGTTGAAACCAATTCCCTGAGTCATTGCAGGTATGAGCATGGAATCGATGGTTCAATGGAACTCCTACTACCTGTAGTTATCTCATAACTGTTTACCCCAATCTCAGTTTATTTTCCCTTGTATTGAACTCCATACCTGTTGCTGTATTTGATCATTCAGGATTTTTATCTTGTTACAAAGTGTAGGCAGTAAATAAATACATCCAAGTATATACCTTATAAGTATCGTATGTGAATTAAGACAAAGTTCAAAACATAATATCCGATCCAATTACCTTATAATTGACACTATGTAGTCTCAAATCAGATTATACAAAAAAATGAAGAGTAAAACTAAGAGCAATGTTCCAAAACCGAATTCAAATCCATCATAATCATGGCTTGAGATGCTGACAGCTTGACGGTTTATACCATAAGATGACTTGCCAACAAAGGGAAAAGAATATGGGAAGTAAATAAACATGGATACTAAAAGAACAAGAAGCACCAGCACAAGAACTAAAAGACTTTTCTCAGCTTCCGATATAAATTGAAACCAAGATAAGAACATGTCTAACAAAGACAGCACACTAGACCAGTAAATTACCAATCCCAAACCCAGCACAAGTAGAGAAGGCAGCAAGGGTGATGGCCCCCTTTCCATGTTATAATTCATGATTGATTTTTTTTTGGTTACAATTAATGTTGAAAGAAGAAATTTGATTTATAAAGAGAATTCCATTGTGAGGGTGTGTTTGATTGTTGAAGAAAGGATGGTGGCTCAACGGTTGAACTATCGCAACGACCCATACAGGTAATACCATTATTTAATTGCTATTAATTTTAAGGGTCATTGTTTTTATCTTTCTTCTGTAGAAAATTTGATTTTAAATTAAAATTCATGTGAAAATTGGCAAGTTGCAGTTAAAAAGAAATGGGTCCAGCTCATAAAGCAATTCAAAGCATTTTAGATAATTTGCCTTTCCATCTCTCTGTGTTTTGTCTGAGCCATGGCTGAATCATTCCTTCTCGGCATGGCAGAGTCACTGATATCAAAGATTGCTCGAGCCTATATATGTTAACAACTGTACACTTACTTTCAAGGGATAATAGTTTAACGAAAGATAACTAACTCATTTGAACAGTGGGTAACTAACTCTAATGGTCTTTTGGTTTGATAAAAACTAGTATCTCTTATTTACATTATTTACACAATAGTGTGAAACTCCACCTCAAGATTAGATGTACCCTGCTTGGACATTGTGAGTTGAAATGGTGACGGTGAATGCGGTTTTGTTATATGATATCTGCCAACTGATGTTGGTTGGGCATATGAATCAACTGCAGTAAATCAAACTGGACGTGCTCTCACGAATGAAGTGAAAATCTATATCAATGTACTTCGTTCGTGCGTGAAAGGTGGGAATAAGTCACACGAGTTTGACGGCGGATATGGTGATTTCAAAGTCACGTAAGAGTTGGACCAACCAAACCACTTCACAAGCAATCTTAGCAAGCGCTCCATGCGCTGCCTCTGTGGAAGAGTGAGCCATGGTATTATTAGCCATTCTAGTTATTGGAGACCGTCGTGACTCATTACCCATCCCTCATTGAAATTTTTTCAAATATAACTTCGTGTATGACTCAATTATTATATCATTTTTTTTTCTTTCTATATTTGTAATACATTATAGTTCAATAAAATATAAAATTAATTTAATAAACTTAATAGATATTACCTCTAACATAAATCAGTCAACTAAGTATCCAATTAATGATTTCAAAACTCTACATTTGAGGACAAAATCAATTATAAATTTAAAATTGTGATCTCGCCGAAAGTTAATGAAATTAAAAATGTAACTTGACTACCTTTCTCCTGAACCCCGCCACTCCCTTTCTCCATTACCAATCTCTATTTTACACTCTTAACAAATCCATTTCCCCCTCCTGAAACTGCCATATAACATCTTCAAGGTGGTTTTAAGGCTTCCTCTTCAGTAAACACCAACTTTCTAATTCCTACACAATAGCAAAATCCAAAACACAACTCTTTCTTTCTCTCCCTCTTTCTCTCGCTTTAACAGGTTGTTATGTTCCCTTCTCTCTCTCTCTCCAATGCGTTTTCTCTTCCTCTATCTCCCTTCTCTCCAACCCCAATATTTAAAATTATTTTGGGTTAAACATGTTTTTAATTCCTATAAAATTAAAAATTTTGTATTTGATCCATAAAAAAAATTTCATTAGGAATTAATCCCAAAAAAAATTTAGAAATATTGATGAAATATTGATTTTCAGCCTAGAAGCACACTCAAAAGTTAAACAAAGAGAGGCAAAAGCTTTCGGCATCTATTCTAAGAACAAAACGGTACCATCCACAAATTGCTAATGAGATACAACAATCTCCTCGGAGACCACCTGATCACCTTTTATAAGATCATTTGCAACAGCTCTAGAAATTAGACCACTAAGAACATCCACCACCAAAGTAAACAAAAAAGGAAACAAAGGATCACCCTTCAATAAACCCTTTTGACAGAAAAACCATTATTTAGGCTCAACATTTGGAAAATGAAGTTCTGCTTGTTTCAGAACAGAATTTCATCCACATATCACTTACATCTGATAGTGATTTTTGATTATTTAAATGAAACATCCTAGAAGTTTCAGCTTATATATATATTTATACCTGAAGAATTTTCTGAACGGAAGATATAGACAAGTATGGTATTTGGTGAGTAGCAAGGCATAAACAAGCCATAACAAAGACATAACAACAAATGAGTGAAAAGCAAACCACACTGCTATAATGTGGCAAATCGTGTTGGCAAAACTTCATCAAAGGCACGAAGGAACAGAGAATGACCTGGGAACCATGCTGATCACAAACAACAAGGCGAGGAACAGGAAATTTTTCCTTCATTATCAAATCTGCATCATCATGAGGAGCTCGTAGCAACTGAGCAAATGCCTGCAAAATTAAGCAACTCTAATTAAATTAATAGGAACAAGTAATGAGAACTGAAGGTTAAGAGCATTAACGATTCAGTTTTAAGCCATTATGACCGCGAAGGACATTCATAGGAGCCTATATATACCTAGAAAAGGTGTCCAACAACCAGTTCTAACTGCCAAGTTGATTTGGCACAGGTCAGAGGATAGTTTTTCTAAATGAGATCTTAAGTAGGTCCTAAATCTTCAGAAGCTTTGAGTTGTCATATCTTCCTTCAGATATAGCAGTGCTTTAGTAGTTTAAAATTTATATAAAATATAGTGAAATCTTTGGTCTAAAGTTGTGTCTGGTCAGGCGTTATGTGTAATCGGACCAGGCCATTCAAGCTCGAAGGGAAATTTTACCACACAACAGGATTTATAGTACTGAATGTTGGGCAGTAAAGTGCAAAGTGAGTACAAGCTAAGTGGCAGGGATGAGGATGCTCAGTAGAAATGTGAGCATACCAAAAAGATAAAGATCAATAATGAATGTACTAGATAGAAAGTAGGAATAGCAACTATTGAGAATGTAGTTTGCAGCAGTTGGTACTTGGTACTCTTATTCTCCCACAGTAAACCTCAGATCAAAACAAAATAGAATACCCATGTTCCCCAATTAGACATGGCATATCCAAAAGAATACCTGATGTTCCGGTTCATTATGATACCCACCCTTTCGCCATTGAGCAATGGTTGAACCATGAAAAATAACCACAGTGAAAAATGAATCCAAAAGCAAGATTCTGTCAGCCGCAATGGCTGCCACATCAAGAAGAGCTGAGTGGAATGAATAAGTAATCAACGAAGGCTGAACCATGACTACAGAATTAGCAACATTTTCGCGGTTCAGTATCATTCTAAAATATGCAGTCTTATCTGGGCTATTGTTGAACACCTGCAATAAATAAGTTCAGAAAGTCAACACCGGCGATTGAAGTACAAAAGAAAACGGGCACACATCAGCAATGCAAAAGTTTAAAGATCTGAAAATACAGAATGCGTACCTGAACAAATTGAGAGCGTCGCAAATGAAACATAAATTGTGGGAATATCGACAACCTGGGAGAGAAACTAAAAGAAGTTTAAAGTTCTACCTTTTTTCTTATTCTCTCGGTCAATTTCATGCTCTAATAAGTAATCAATCTACACAAACTATTGCGACGCATGTATGCTTTTGGCCGGCAGCATTCTATTCCACACCGAATTTCTCTTTATTTTAGCTATTTGGCATTTGTTCTCGATGCTGTAGCAGTTACTGCTTTCCTTTTATTCTACTCCATCCTTCTACTTTTTCTTTTCTTGCTGTGTTATGTTTTCCTTTTCAACTTTTGCTGTTAGTGCTGGTTCTGCCTAGTTCTGAGCTTTTATCTTTTTTTTTTTTTTTAAAGAAATTCTTAGCTGAAGTGTGAAGACTTGGCATAATCACAGTCTTTCCTGTAATTATGGTTTTTGCCTTTCCATCTCTCTGTCTTTGTTTTACCTGAGCCATGGCTGAATCATTCATTTTCAGCATCGCAGAGTCACTGATATCAAAGATTGCTTCTCGGGCATATGAAGAAGCTTCTCGGGTCATTGGTGTATACGACGACCTGGAAGAGTTCAAACAGACTCTGTCATACGTCAAGGCTGTGCTGTTGGACGCTGAGCAGAAGCAGGAGCACAACCACGAGCTGCGTCAATGGCTGAAGCGTATCAAACATGTCTTCTCTGATGCTGACAACGTGCTTGACGAAGTTGAGTACGAAGCTTTACGCAAGCAAGTTGCCAAAGCTTATGGCACCACCAAAACCAAGGTAGGTCGCTTCTTCTCGAGCTCTAATCCACTTGTTTTCCGATTTAAGATGGCTCAGAAAATTAAAGAAATCAATAAGAGACTAGACAGAGTTGCAGCTGATAGGGATAAGTTTGGTCTTGAAAGAGTTGATGTTGATAGGCGAGTTGTGCATAGGAGGGAGATGACTTACTCTCATGTTGTTGAGTCAGACGTGATAGGGAGGGAACATGATAAAGAAAGGATCGTACAACTCTTGATGCAACATAATCCTAATGATGGTGATGATAAAAGAATCCCTGTTATTCCCATTGTGGGAATTGGAGGTTTAGGGAAGACCACGCTTGCTAAGTTTGTGTTCAATGATGAGAGCATAACTGAATCTTTTCCAATGAAAATGTGGGTCTGTGTTTCTGATGAATTTGATGTTAGGCAACTAATTATTAAAATCATCAATTGTGCTGACGAGTTTGTTTCTGCTAATGCTCGTGTGGGTCAACCGAACTTAAAAGAATTAGACATGGAGCAACTAACAAATCATCTAAGGAACAGAATCACTGGTCAAAAGTTCCTTCTCGTCTTGGACGATGTATGGAATGAGGATCGTGTTAAATGGGTTGAGTTGAGAGATCTAATACAAGTGAATGCTCAAGGAAGTAAAGTCTTAGTGACAACACGTAGTCATACCATTGCTTCCATGATGGGTACCACTCCCTCACACATTTTAAAAGGCCTTTCTTTGGAGGATTCCTTGTCTTTGTTTGTTAAATGGGCCTTCAAAGATGATGAAGAAAAGGATAAGCATCCAGATTTGGTGATGATTGGACGAGAAATTGTGAAAAAATGTGGTGGGGTTCCTCTCGCTGTAAGGACGCTAGGAAGTTTACTATTTTCAAAATTTGAGAAAGATGAGTGGGAATCTGTGAGAAACAATGAGATATGGAATTTGCCGCAAAAGAAAGATGACATTTTACCTGCTTTAAAATTAAGCTATGATCAAATGCCATCACACTTGAGGCAATGTTTTGCCATGTTGTCGCTTTTCCCAAAGGATCATAAATTTTTTAGTGGCCAAGTGACTTCTCTTTGGGCAGCACTAGGTCTCCTTCCAACACCAAGCAAAAACAAGGCTTTAGAAGATGTTGCCAATCAATATTTGTATGAATTAATGTCAAGATCTTTCCTTCAAGATTTTATCGACTCAGGCACGTTCTATTGGTTTAATATGCACGATTTAGTGCATGATCTTGCACTTTACGTTGCAAAAGATGAGTGCCAATTGATTAATTCAGACATTCAAGATATACCTGAGTCTATTCAGCATATATCTTTCGTTGAAAATAATATGCTTGGCAAATCATCCATCCCAAAATCAGCAAGTGTGAAAACTATATTGTTTCCTATTGAAGGAATGGGAGCCAACAACGAAGCTGTAATGAATACATGGGTGTCAACATGCAAATACTTGCGGATTTTGGATTTAAGTGATTCTACATGTGAGGCACTACCTAGGTCCATTGGTAAGTTGAAACATTTAAGACGTCTCAGTCTATATAACAATAAAAAAATAAAGAGACTCCCTGATTCTATTTGCAAGCTCCATAATTTGCTATTCTTGGGGTTTGGTGGGTGTACAGAGCTTGAAACATTGCCTACAGGATTGAGAGAATTGATCAGTTTGCGAGAATTCAAGATAACTACGAAACAACATGTTTTGCTTGAGAAAGAGATTGCAAGCTTAAGTTCTCTTCAATATTTGAGCATCTCGTATTGCGACAATGTAGAGTCTTTGTTCTTTGGAATAAAACTAGCTGCTCTTAAAACATTGGCCGTTGAAGATTGTAGCCGTTTGAAGATTTTGCCAGTTGATTTTGGGCATTTTCCTCAATTAGAGAGCTTGCTTATTAAAAATTGTGACAAGTTGGAATTTTCAGAGGGCCGTGACGACCGAAACACCCGCTTGAGATTAAGATTAATAGGTCTTCACTCTTTGCCACAGTTGGTAACCTTGCCTCATTGGTTTGAAGCATTTGCAAACACAATACAGGCCTTGATTATTGAAAACTGCTACCAACTGGAGGTGCTTCCTGAGTGGTTGTCGACTATGAGTTTCTTGAAAACACTTTCCATCATAAATTGTCCAAAGTTGATGTCTCTCCCAAATGACATCCATCTCCTCTCCGCCCTTGAATTTTTGCAAATTGTAGGTTCTCCAGAATTATGTAGAAAATGTCTGCCTCAGGTTGGAGAGTATTGGTGGAAGATATCTCACATTAAGGAAGTAAGACTCTGTGAATATGTATAGGAAGATTTTTGGTGGAAGATGCCTTTTTTGCTTTTTTTTTCTTTTTTCATTATGTATATTGTTGATTTGTTGTTTGTTCAGAACCTTGTCAATGTGATTTGAATAATGTCCTGATGATCATATCCTAGTTCATTGGAAACTGAACTTTTTTTTTGCAAAGAAAGTTGGGTTCTAATTTAGGAAGGTTATATTTGAATTTAATTTGCTAATTTTTGATATTGTGCAAACTTCTCTTTTATTTGTATATATATCGACATCTTGATGGTAATCAAATTGTAGGCTCAACGATGGACATTGTAAGGGGAAATTTAGGTTTTTGTGGCATGATGAACAAAGCTTAGACATCAGTTAGTTGAGTGTAATATTTCCAAGAAATTTAATTTGGGTAGCAATCTACTCTGCCTATAGTGATTTCAAAGTCACGTAAGAGTTGGACCAACCAAACCACTTCACTAGCAATCTTAGCAAGTGCTCCATGCTCTGGCTCTGTGGAAGAGTGAGCCATGGTATCATTAGCCATTGTAGTTATTAGAGACTGTGGTGAGTCACTAGCCATCCATCATTGGAATTTTTTGAAATATAACTTTATGTATGTATGACTCAATTATTATATCATTTTTTCTTTCTATATTTGTATTACATTATAGTTCAATAAAAGATAAAACTAATTTAATAAACCTAATAGATATTACCTAACATAAATAAGTCAGCTAAGTATTCAATTAAAGTTTTCAAAGCTCTATATTTGAGACAAAATCAATTATAAATTTAAAATTGTGTTCTCACCGAAAGTTAATTATGTTCATTAATATAAAGTGATTGTTTCTGTTTGTGTCCAATTCTTTCTCATTTTGATTTGTTCTACGGTTTTTTATGGGGTTAAAACTGTAACTCGACTACCTTTCTCCTGAACCCAACCACTCTCTTTCTGCATTACCAATCTCTATTTCACACTCAACAAATCCATTTCCCCCTCCTGATATAACATCTTCAAGGTGGTTTTAAAGTTTCCTCTTCAGTAAACACCAACTTTCTAATTCCTACACAATTGCAAAATCCAAAACACAACTCTTTCTTTCTCTCCCTCTATCTCTCGCTTTAGCTGGTTGTTTTGTTCCCTTCTCTCTCTCTCTCCAATGCGTTTTCTCTCCCTCTACATCCCTTCTCTCCAACCCCAATGTTTAAAATTATTCTGGATTAAATATGTTTTTAATTTCTGTAAAATTAAAAAATTTGCATTTGATCCATAAAATGTGACACGTAACACCGTTAAATGTGTCATGTGACATGTCACGTTTAATGTCATGTAACATATTTAATGGTCACATCAACATTTAACGTCTCCTTCTGACGGTGGAGACTACAACCTACCAAAAAAATTTCAAAGACCAATGTAATTTTACAATAAATAAAAACATATTTAATCCAATTATTTTTATAACGATCTCTGGATTCTCCACAAAGGGATGAGAATCCATGAGAATCGGGGATGAGAGAAATTTTCCCTTAGTTTGAGAAATGGAGATGGGGACTAATCTACAAACTTGGAGACCCTAGACTATGTGCAGCCCTTTCAAATATTTCTCTTATACCGCAACATTTTTTTTGTGTGGTGCGGTGCATCTCATGTTTACTGTTTTGAAAGGAAGAGATCTGGGATAGGCTTGGACCCTTTTTGAACAATTAAACTTTAAATAAAGCACCCTTATTCTCAACATAAGCAATGAGTAATGTTATTTGCACACTCAAGATCTTATAGACCAAACACACAAAAAGGCATGTTCCAACCGGGCAGCCCATTCGTGTCTCATGGGCAACCTAGGTGATTTATGTTACTTTTATGTAAATTACAAACTCATTGGCTGGCCCGAGTCTAGAGAATCTTTCTACTGATTAATAATGCAGTAAGAAAAAAAAAAATGTAATATTAAGGTCATTGATTGGAGTTCAGAATTTCAAATAATTACATAATTTTGCACTAAATTGAAAATTATAACAGCATACTAAAAGGACGTTAATGTACAAGCAGCAATTCAAGGAAAATTTTACATAACAGTCACTTGTCATAATTTTATTGAACTACTAATCTCTGTAAATGATCCAGAAAGACCTCAAAGCTAACATCATCCGTGAAGATAATATCGCCTCCAGGAAGAGCAGCTTCGGTGTTATAAGTAGCAGAAGGATTTAACTTGGCTAGTAGAAATCGAGCCTGCACATAATTGAAATCAGCTTACATGACCGTCAAACATCGTGTTAGTGAAAAATAAATTGAAAAAGGTAACACAGGCTTTTGTGCATAGGGTGAGTTCCAAGCATTCAAACTACATCAATGAAATTACAAATTTTCAAGTCCAAGTTCACCAGTGACAGCAATATTTCTGGTGACATACAATTTGTAAATTGTGGGACTTCAAAAAGATAATAAATCAATTATGTATAGTTTTTTTCTCACTCCCACTGGATTGAATGGAAACCGCTTGCCACAAGAGTCATGCATTCACAAGAATCACAGGGAAACATGTTAGAATTCTTTTGGCCATAAGATTTGCTAGGAATCTAGTACAAGCAAAATTATATTTATAAATTTCTCATGTGACAACACACTCCAAATTCACTAGATTATCTTGTCTTGTGTCCAAACTACCAAACAAAAGATCCACTGTTCTATTATATAGGCCACTCCCATTGGGATATGAAATAAGGACAAAGGCTCTGCCTAATTTGGTCCTTGTTAAGTTAGGGACCAAATTGGTCCTTAAATCTGAGCCATTGACATTGTATTGGACAGTTGAGATCTTATCTGAAAAATTAATTACATATTAAATTATGTTCATATTTTAATAATATTTAGATTTGACTTACTAGTTTTACCCTTCACCTCTTTTCTAATTTTCTTTGTTAACCATTATCCTTCCACCACCCCTTGCCCCAACCTACTTCTCAGATCTGCTTCTGCTGCTTCTTTGTTCTCTGTTGATGGTTGCTCATCAGTGGCTTGCTGGCCACCATGCCCATCATGATCCTCCACCACAGCTCCGCAAGTGAGAAAGGAAGAAGATCGGGAAGAGTGAGGACAGTGAGAGATGGAGCAGATTGGCTGGAGTGGAGGATGCAGATGGGGGAGAGATGGAGCAAACACTGTTGAGTTGTGGTTGAGGCGGTGGAGGGGTTGCTGAGGGAAGGAGAGGGATGAGATGGTTGTCATAGGCTTCCAAATCCGATCATGGAGGATGAGATGGTGGTGAGGTCGGTGGCTGGCGTGAATGATGGTGATGGTGGTCGCCGGTGGTGGAAGGCAGAGCGGTCGCCAGCAATGGAAGGGAAAGGGGGTTGCCGGCTGTGGAAGGGAATGAGACAGATGAAAGGGAAAGGAGAAGGAGAAGGGATTTTAAGACAGATTAAAGGGAATGAGACAGACAGAACGGATTTTAAGGGAAAAAATGGAAAATAGGCAAAAGAGTAAATTTCTCAAATTTTTAAATTTTTTTATGACAAGGACCATTTTGGTCACTAACCCAGCAAGGACCTGGCTAGTCAGCTCCTAAGGATAAATAGCAAAGAAGAATTCTTAAAAAGGCATCCTAGAATAAGGATAATCTGACCCCAAATAAATAAATAAACCCTATTCCAATAATCCAACGGCTTTGCAATTTTCTTCACTACTGGATCACAAAAGGAGGCAGCTCCGGGATTCCCTCCATAGGATCCAATATTTGATAACCAGCCAATGATGCAGCAAAAGAGGATAGGCTCTGGGAATCCACATTCTAGACCACTACTTAGAAAAATTGATGAAATATTGATTTTCACTTTCAGCCTAGAAGCACACTCAAAAGTAAAACAGAGAGGCAAAAGCTTTCGGCATCTATTCTAAGAACAAAACGGTACCATCCACAAATTGCTAATGAGATACAACAATCTCCTCGGAGACCACCTGATCACCTTTTATAAGATCATTTGCAACAGCTCTAGAAATTAGACCACTAAGAACATCCACCACCAAATTAAACAAAAAAGGAAACAAAGGATCACCCTTCAATAAACCCTTTTGACAGAAAAACCATTATTTAGGCTCACCATTTGGAAAATGAAGTTCTGCTTGTTTCAGAAGAGAATTTCATCCACATATCAGTTACATCTTATAGTGATTTTTGATTATTTAAATGAAACATCCTAGAAGTTTCAGCTTATATATATTTATACCTGAAGAATTTTCTGAACGGAATACAAGTATGGTATTTGGTGAGTAGCAAGGCATAAACAAGCCATAACAAAGACATAACAACAAATGAGTGAAAAGCAAACCACACTGCTATAATGTGGCAAATCGTGTTGGCAAAACTTCATCAAAGGCACGAAGGAACAGAGAATGACCTGGGAACCATGCTGATCACAAACAACAAGGCGAGGAACAGGAAATCTTTCCTTCATTATCAAATCTGCATCATCATGAGGAGCTCGTAGCAACTGAGCAAATGCCTGCAAAATTAAGCAACTCTAATTAAATTAATAGGAACAAATAATGAGAACTGAAGGTTAAGAGCATTAATGATTCAGTTTTAAGCCATTATGACCTCGAAGGTCATTCATAGGAGCCTATATATACCTAGAAAAGGTGTCCAACAACCAGTTCTAATTGCCAAGTTGATTTGGCACAGGTCAGAGGATAGTTTTTCTAAATGAGATCTTAAGTAGGTCCTAAATCTTCAGATGCTTTGAGTTGTCATATCTTCCTTCAGATATAGCAGTAATTTAGTAGTTTAAAATTTATATAAAATATAGTGAAATCTTTGGTCTAAAGTTGTGTCTGGTCAGGCGCTATGTGTAATCAGACCAGGCCCTTCAAGCTCGAAGGGAAATTTTACCACACAACAGGATTTATAGTACTGAATGTTGGGCAGTAAAGTGCAAAGTGAGTACAAGCTAAGTGTGGCAGGGATGAGGATGTTCAGTAGAAATGTGAGCATACCAAAAAAGATAAAGATCAATAATGAACGTACTAGATAGAAAGTAGGAATAGCAACTATTGAGAATGTAGTTTGCAGCAGTTGGTACTCTTATTCTCCCACAGTAAATCTCAGATCAAAACAAAATAGAATACCCATGTTCCCCGATTAGCCATGGCATATCCAAAAGAATACCTGATGTTCCGGCTCATTATGATACCCAGCCTTTCGCCATTGAGCAATGGTTGAACCATGAAAAATAACAACAGTGAAAAATGAATCCAAAAGCAAGATTCTGTCAGCCGCAATGGCTGCCACATCAAGAAGAGCTGGTTCAGGAGCTGAGTGGAATGAATAAGTAATCAACGAAGGCTGAACCATGACTACAGAATTAGCAACATTTTCGCGGTTCAGTATCATTCTAAAATATGCAGTCTCATCTGGACTATTGTTGAAGACCTGCAATAAATAAGTTCAGAAAGTCAACACCAGTGATTGAAGTACGAAAGAAAACGGGCACACATCAGCAATGCAAAAGTTTAAAGATCTGAAAATACACAATGCATACCTGAACAAATTGAGAGCGTCGCAAATGAAACATAAATTGTGGGAATATCGACAACCTGGGAGACAAACTAAAAGAAGTTGGAGTCTCTTTCTGAAATTCTCCAAACCGGGAACACAAGTTTATCAATGCCTTATCCAACCATCTGATGGGATCAAATTCAGCCTGATTAAAAATTTGTATCACGTTACGCAATATCACCATAGTAACATTTACACAAGCCTTAAGGAAAATCACTTCATGTTAATTGGTGGGAAAGCCATAAGTACGTTTACAGTACTCACAACTATGGCAGTATCTTGTATATATATAACCCCATCCTACTTCTCTAGTTCTACTTTTTTCTTATTCTCTCGGTCAATTTCATGCTCTAATAAGTAATCAATCTACACAAACTAATCAGCCAACAAAATAGCTCCAACAAATCAATGGTGGGCTTATGCTTGTAAATCAAGAAAGCTTGAGGTTAAACCCTTGATTGTGCCTTAACAGACAATCTTTGGGTATCATTATTCTGGTTACTTATGCATCAAATTAAATTTCCACATGGCAAACTGCAGCGAGATTATATAATACAAAAGGCTTGAGAACCAGTTGTATAGCAACCAATTTTCGTAACAAAGAGCATATTCTATGTCCCCCTGGTCCATCTTACAGAACAAGTGAGAGGGGAAAACATTTTTCAAAAACTCATTGCAGCTAGAAACTATATATTATACATTACATATTTTTAAGTGAAATGGGCTGGTAGTCCAAAACATAACTACAAGAAAGTGCTGAAACCATCCCGCATTCACCTCTGTTTCCATTTTGAAAGAGACTTGGCGGGCCATGACTATAGCAGCTGCTTCTTGGTCAAATCCAGCAATCAAGTCCTGCAACATTTTACACACAACAGAAACACTGTTGAACTCTAGAAAATTACTTGAATAATAGATGAATAAGTAATAACAAACAAATGGTATCTTGAAAATTTATAACACCAAGTCACCAAGAACAAAAGAGAAAATACATCAACCCAAAATAGCAAACCAGCCCAATTGCATATCATACAAAGAAAAATCCATTTCTTATCAAAGAAAGAAATTTTATTATTGAAATAAGTACAGGTTTGAGTTGAAAATCCTTATCAAGAACAATACAAAAAAAAGAGAAAAAACCGAGATAGAAAAGAAAACTTGTAAAAGCTAGTCATTGTAGAGGAGCGCAGTACAATGTCTTCGCATGAAGTACTGAGGCCCTTAAAAAAGATTATGTGCTGAGCAGCAATGAGAAACAAAGAAGACTGTTTAACCCCATAACAGATTCAGAGGCATGGAAACACTCATGCAGCATGAAGATGTGAGCATTCCCTTCCAACTAAAAAAATCCCATAAATAGCAAATTGCCACAAGATTTTATTTTCCATCTTCGTAACAAACACTAGAAAACAAACATGTCGAAACTGATCATTTGAACTAAGTCATATCCAAATCTCAGCAGAAATACCAAAAGGTTCATTCCAACAAAATCACGCAACTGGGCAATTTTAGTACTGAGATTTTCTCTACCTAGACCATTATGCAAAAAACAGTTTTTATTAAAGGCCTCATAAGGCTATTTCCCCTGATGTTTGTGTGTTATGTGGTGAGAATTCGGAATCAACTACGCATCTGTTTTTGCACTGTTCAGTGGCTAACTTCTTACGAGTGTCCTATTTAGGACCTTTGGAGAATGTTGGTTGTGCCCTGCAACCCTAGATACGTTTTTGTTGACAAGTTATGCTGGTTTTGGGAGAAGGAAATACTTGTGGCAATGTACAGCTGTTGCCACTATTTGGTGCATTTGGCTAGAACGCAACTCTCGCACCTTTGACAACAAATTCTCAGACAAGCATGTTTTGTGGGATAGAATTATGTGTTTGTCATCTGTTTAGTGTAAAGGTCACAATCCTTTTACAAGATTTTTCCCCACAAATATATTGAGAGAGTGGAAAACTTTACTTCATTGTTAGCCTTTTATAATTTTAGTCTTGCTTATGTATAGAGGATCCCTAATCCTCGTTTATTGTAATTCTATTCTCTTCTTAATGAAATTCTTTTATTCAAAAAAAATTGTGTGTAAAACAGAAACATAATGGTAGAAAGAGAAGACAAAAAAAAGGCTTTGTTTTTCATCATAATTCTTTAAATGTATTGAAAAATGCAGTGCATCATTCCCAAGGCTTTTTTAACAAATTACTTACAGAATTTGGAAAATCTAAATGAATTGGTGGTAGTTAGTGACGAATCAAGATCAAATAAATCAGATACAATGCATCAAAGGGTAGAAGATGAGAGCTTGCCTGTGCACTTCCTGGTCCAGCAACCCATCTACGTGAAAGAGTTGTAACCCGAAATCTCATTTCCCCATTGTTATTCTGATAACTGAAACAAAATATCTGAAATGAGTGAGATATATTTCATCTAAAATACCACAACAGGAAATAGATCACTCAAAGGTGCACTAGGATTGTTTTCATACTAGGTCAAGAATTGGAAGTAAAACTGATTGCTTGTGGACTGCATTGTAGCATCAGGACTTTCCTTCCTCACAACATCAAAAAACAGACACAACGATGTGGATTTGTCGAGGCCACACATCTTCCATGCGCTAGTACCCCCTTGACCAATAACAGTATCTGAGCACAATGGGCCTTTCTGCAGCAGATACGACGAAGTCAATAAGCATCTTTCTTTTCTTCCAAGACAGCAGAAAAAAAGAAGGGGGGGGGGACCATTACACCATCTATAATACAAGTAATAGCATAAGAGAGCAAAAAGCTTCTAAATATACCTTTTCAAGAGAAGCACAAGGGCCAATAATACCTTGCACTTTCAATTCCTTAGAGCAGTTTATCTCAAATATTCCACTGCAAAAACAAGTTAAAATAGGAAGACAAGATGATCAGAACCATCTATATTAAGAGAGTTCGATCAGTATGTAAATGCAATAAAGTTTTGTTGAGGGTAGAATGTCTGCCTATTATCGACTGGTAACATAAAATGGTATCAGAGCTTGGTTCTTGCCATATGTAAGAGAGAAAGGCTGTTGTTTCGGGGTTTAGGCTTCTCCAGCTGTCGACAAAAGCTACCAAGTCTTCCCAACCAAGTCTTCCCACAGCTTGGTTGGCTTAATTAGGGTGTGTATGTAAGTTTTAGGAGGGTAGGGGAAGGTTTTGTATACACCTTCCCTTGTCTAGGAGTTTTGTAAAAAGAAAAGAAGGAAATTGGTTTTCATAAACCCTCCAAAACAATCCTATAATTATATTTTAAAGTTCTCCCAAAATGGGGGATTTTAAGGGGATCAAAATATAATGTTACACAGCTTTATCACTAAAATATTGAAATGGAATCTTTACACCTAATTTATAATATGTTTAGTTATTAATAAATGGTAAAATTGTAAAAATACATTATAAACTCTTCATTTCTTCCCATTTCTGTTTTAAATTCCTAAACAAGGGAAAGGTTTAGCAGAGGTTGCCGGAGAAGTGGCAATCCAGAGATCAAGGAGGTATACGGAGCAGAGAGTCTAAAGAAAAGGGAAGAGATTTTTGCATTTGAGGGAAGATCGAGAAAGAGGGAAGATCGAGAAAAACCTAGACCACATTTAAAATTAAAAAAAAAATACCCCAAAAAAATCACAAATAGGTGTATGGGAAGGGTATTTATGAGTTTGTAACCCCACCAAAAAAATAGAGGCTGCTACTTCCGATAAACTGCGCTTGTAGCGATGCTTAAACACAATGTGTACGACCTCTCATCTCGGTCAACAGCTGCTACACGCCACACCACCGCTATAGCAGCATGATCTGGCCTTAATTGATTAAATGAAGGAATAGGGTTTTGAATATCTATATTTATAGATTAAAAAATATTGATAAAATGATGAAAGAATGATTTTTTTAAATGAATATTATAGAACATATATCTCCCTATACATTTACCTATTTACCAAGTATTTTACTAAGAATGATTAAATTCATGCATACAGCAAGCTATCTTCACTACACAAGCAAGAAAAGCAAGTAACCTCATAAGACCCATATATCATAAATTAAAACAACAATAACAACAGAATCTTGTCCCACTATGTGGGGTCAACTACATAGTGTCCTGTCAAGGAACATGTTTAAACCATCTCTGATCCATATCATGAAGAGTTGACAAAGTTTTATGTTGGTTGTCGACGGCCTAACACAATCAATCCTTTTTTTACCCTAGCTTGGGACCAACTATGAAAAAGATTTTCAACAAAGCACAGCATAGGCAGAGCTATATCATAAAAATTAAAAATCATGAAATTCTTGTATACTTACTTTGAGGATAAACCCAGATCATAATCAGCTGATTGGAATACATGCTTAAGTGAATCCTTGAAAACTGAATGACCGAAACTTTCAGCAAGTACAACAAGGCCTCCAGTCCTTTCAACCGCAGATTTAAGTTCAGCAATACCAACCTGCAGACAAAATAGAAAGCAGAATATTATTATTTTCAAATATATGAAAATCATACAAAAATTTCAACAAAAAAAAAATGTGCATCATGAACATCAACAGCAATTAAGGAATTATCCCTCATGGCCTCATCAGCCTACAGAGTACAGACAACCTAAAAACTATAAGCTTAGCATAACAAAAGTTTCAACAAAAATGAAATCAGGTACAACACTTAACAAAATTATCACTTTTTTCTTTCTCCTTAAAATAAGCCATGGATTTTGCAATGCAGGAGTCATAAATAAGCTTGCACATTGTAGTTATATATGGCAGGCAGCATTTGTGTGGATTGCCTTAAGAGTTAAGATAACTAACAACACTCAAAGGTTCATCCAACAATTTGATTAAAACTTTTTTTCCCCATAAAATAGGAATCTAATAATAGAAGAGAAGATTACAGGCAAGAGAGATCAAGAATCCTCCTATAAAAAGAAAAAAGAAAAGAACAAACAACTTGATCATACTGAAGTATATGAATGGATAAACATTAATCACGTCTCATCCACTTCTAGTTCTGATATAAGTAAAATAATAGCATAAAATCAGTGGACGGTTAAGTCATGCCTATGGAATCTTTCTTTTCTTTCTTAGAGTATACAGCAGTACTTAAAGACCCAAAAAAACCAAAAAATGAAAAGCTTTTGACAGTAAAAGGAAGTATTTTGGAGCCAACTACTTACCTTGTAATTGTTCGACCTTCTAGGTCAATGCTAGGTGGGGGTGTGCCCTAGGTTCTTGGATCAATATATTTGGTCACTAGTACTAATGGTTTTGGAAGAAGTAAAGACGCAAAATCTCTATACAGCGTGCAATTATTACTAGTATGTGTCATAGTTATCGATAGTGAGCCATCGCGGCGTAGCGGCACGGTGCGGAGGGTCGCCGCAGCAGGGAGGCGCATTGCGTCGCATTTCGCGATCGCGGGCATTGCGAGCACTACTGCCGCCAAATTGCAGCGATAATCGCGGCCTCACAGCCGCATCTATCGAAGAAGTTCGGAAAAGATGAATAGTAGCCGTCATTTTTAAGCCAAACCCTAATTTTTTAACGTTTTATGATGAATTACCTTCCTACCCTCACTTATGCTGCTGAAAGATCTATTTTGCCCTCACTTAATGGCTTGAAATTTCCAATTTGCCCTCAATTTTCTATTGAAATGTCTATTTTGCCTTAACTTATTTTGAAGAAATGTCTATTGTACCCTCACTTTAAAGTCATCTTCTCCAACCTTATCTTCTTCAACCTATCTTCTAGACCTCTACCCAGCAGCACCTTGTGAAAAACAGAGCAATCTTTGCTCTTCTCTCTGGCGACTGCAACTCCTCCACCCGCGACCGCAAATGGATATTCTGGCAACCCACTTCGGCCACACCTCTCTTCTTTCTCCCTTGTTTTGTTCCTGAACTTCTCTCTTTCTCTCTATGTTTTTCCTCTGCTCCTCCCTCCATTGTCTCTGCTTTTCTCTCTTTTTCTTTTTTTCCTTGTTGCTGACTTTCGGCCCCTTGTTTCCTCCCTTCTCTAATTTCTTTCTTATATCTTATAGTTCATGTTTGTTATACTAGTGATTTATACCATAGATTCATCTTTAGAGTATAGATTATGACTTTTGATTAGTAATGATAAGTATGTGTTTGTTGTTAACATTTCATTCTTTAGCATTTGTTTGTATGTGGTATAAATTACACAATATTTATCTATATTTAATGATATAGCGGTCATCCCGCTCCCTCTATCAAGCTATAACGTTTTTTGGGGTCGGCCGCTCCACGCCGCTATCTACAATCGATAACTATGGTACGTGTAGCAATTTGTAGGAGCATAAGGATATTTTAAGCTCAATTAGTTTTTAATCCATCTGCTAACATTGAATAAAAAGAAGCCCAAGGAGTTTTATCCCCAAAAAAAAAAAAAGTCCAAGGAGGTTAATCGATGAAGATAAGACATACAGAAGAAATTTCAACATACACTCACAAACTCTTCCTTTGACTAATTGGAAGTTAGGCTGTCATTAAAAATTATATGTTTGTCAAAAACTGACCAGTTAACAGTATTCCAGGTAGAAACGGGAAAGAAAACAGTGACAATTGATTGTCAACTTTTATAAACAAGCAGAATGCTGTGTACAAACTAGAAAAGGACAGTTTACAAAAGTGAAAGCATTACCTGATCAAGAGCACAAGCAAATAGATCTAGCACATGACCTTGATGTACTAGCTGCTTCGACAGTCCATCATAGAATTTCACACATTTATGGTAGTGTGGCACAGAGTCTTTATCCAAATCCTTGTGGGAACGAATTGGTTCAGACAGTTGTTTGGAGACAATCTACAATAGTACATGCGAGAATCAGCTGAATGTAATAAACTGTAATGGCACCAAATTGTTGCCTACACGTTAAATTTGAAATTTATCAATTACAACAACTAAACTTTGTCCCATTATATGGGGTCGACTACACGGACCAAACGACGTCATAGAGTCCTATCATAGAATATGTTTGCACTTAAACCATTAACCTCTAAATCTCTTATAGTGGTTTCGCCTATATCTTTTCTAGGTCTTCCTGTACCTCTAATTAATAGATTACCCTCCATCTGATTCACTCTCATTATTGGGGCTTTTTTAGGTCTTCTCCTCACATGTCCAAACCACCTAAGGTGAGATTCTATACCATCTTTTCCACAATAAGTGCTACCCCAACTTCCTCTTTAATACATTCATTCCTAATCCTATCTTGTCTTGTGTGGCCACTCATCCAACGCAACATACTCATCTACGAAACATTGAGTTTTTTTGTTGACTTCTTACTGCCTAACACTTAGTTCCATATAACATCGCCAGACTTATACTTGAACCTTGTGACGTGGTATGATATTGTCCCAAATTTTCACTTCTACGTTACGATTTGTGATCCTCTTGCTGAACTTACATTCCATATACTCCATCTTACTTCTATTGATACGAAAACCACGTGTGTCCAAAACTTGACTCCATAGTTCTAGTTTTCCATTTAGTTCTTCTCTTGATTCTCCTACCAGAACTATATCATCTGCAATGAATTTTATCAATAGCCCAGCAAGAAAAATAAAGGTTATCCAATTGGATATCATTCTCTTTATCACCCTCAAAATGTTTTCTCCACCTTCCTGGATATTGTTCCCTGTTGGCAGAATGCTCTCACCAAATCTGGAAGAAAAAGCAATTGAAAATATCTCATACCAAATTGAAATTTCAATACAAATCTCCCCTGCATTAATTGTAATTTGCCCGTGGTATGTTATGGATATCTTCTCTCACTAAGAGCTTTTCCCAAGAACAATTATTGACAAAAAGGGTATTAACATCAATCAATTATTGACAAAAAGTAAAAACATCAAGCTATCATTGACAGAAAGAGTATTAACATCAATCAATCATTGACAGAGAGCGTGTTAACATCAAGCTATCATTGACAGAAAGAGTATTAACATCAATCAATCATTGACAGAGGGCGTGTTAACATCAATCCAACATCTCCTCCCAACAGCAAGCAGAACAAAATAGACCACAACTCCAAAATCAGGGTCATAAACCAACAGACAAAAGCCAAAACACCAATATTTCAATGTTGGCAAATTGGTAAATAAACCTGGCCGTAGGCACCCAACAATCCAAAAGAATATGAACACCATGAAACCACTGTTCCTTTTCACAACCAATGTTCTTGCTTCTTGTTCCAACATAAATGTAAAGATAATCAGGAATTCTTTGACCAGAAGACTTCCAAAGCCAATCTGCCAAATCTTTAACCTGGACAATCATGGCTCGCCTGCCAAATCTATTAACTAAACACTACCAACAACATCAAAACCTCCCCAACCACTACCAACATCTTTACAAACCCGACTTTATCATCAACAACCTTGGACTTGTCTAAAGATCATCGACTCCATACAGCCATTCTGCTTCCTTTTAGGCTTCACTTGATTGTGTCTCCCTTCTCTCCAAAAGATCCTCCAACACACATCCTCCATTTGTCTTCCGCTTTTCCTCTACTAATTGCTTTCATATTTTGACCAGAAAAATAATAATACAGAAACAACAACCAAACCTCTTCCAATTTGATGAGGTACAAGAGAAAATAATAATAATAATAATAATAAATAACAACAACAACAATAATAGTAACAATAATAATAATAATAATAATAATAATAATAATTATTATTATTATTATTATTATTATTATTATTAAAATTTAACAATATTTATTGCTCCTCCCGTTTCAATTTAATTGTCCACTTCCAAAGAAGAATAGAAATTAAGGAAAACACACACACACACACACATTATAGGTAATAGTACAAAATTCTTTGAATGGACGAAATTACCTCCCCTAATGTATTTAATAATACATATCTCTCTTTGATAGAATAAGAATTGCATATGGTCATTAATACAAAGCATTAGTAGACAATTAATTTGAGACGGATGAAGTACAGTTAATTAATAAAGAATGCTCTTTTGCATGAGAATCTTTGCACAACAATCATATGCAATGACACGTCTTGATTTCTGCCAAGCATTTTAGCAATTTTTTTATTTTTTAAATTAATTATTTTCCTATTGAGATGAAATAACGGATTGCATGTCACCTATAAATAAGTTATTTTGTATTTGATTACGTAATAAAAAATATTTTTGAGTGTTTTAAAAGTGCTTTTTGAGAAGTTAAATATTGTAACTTTTCAAAAAGAACTTTCTAAGGAGCAATAAGCTCTATAGCCAAACATGACAAAAACTGAAAATATGCCTTTTGACTTCCGAAAAGTTGGAAAGAATCATAAGCTGTGTTATCCAAACAGACCCTTAGTGGCGGTGCTCTTAATTAACTACAGAACTCAACAATTGTCATACATGCAAGTACATTGAATAGCATATAGGCAATGTATGCATGTACATAGATGGAAAACATTAATAGCGAGTATGATCAGCAAGTCTTACAGGAGCAGGTCCTTCAGTCGCCGGCCCGCCTATAAATGCTATAATTCTGGCGGCCGAACCAGGAACACATGCCCCCAACAAACTGGCCGCAATACTCAGTGCAGTGCTGGTGCACCTAGTCGCCCGCTGATCTGCCGGAACTGGCCAAGGATCCGTCTGCAGCTCTTCCAAAACCTGTCAACCAACCACAAACAATTAAAAATAAAAAATAAAAAATTAATACCAATCACACATATCAAAATCCTCTCATACTATTCACTAACATAACAGCTTCATATTACGATAGAAATAGACATACATTCTGTTATAGTAGATCCTCAATTATTTATTTGATGTACTAATTTAACTTTTGTGCAACACATGTTAGCTAGAATCCTAATTTCCTCGTCCATACATACCAAATCCAAAACATAAACAATAAATTTTAATTACCGAATTCAGGGTGAACTCGCACTCCGACGCCGGCACCAAGAACCGCGAGATACTCTCAGTCGAGAGGCCGTCCCGGGCGCCAGCAATGACACCGACGGTGGGTTTCGGCTTCTTGGCGAAGAAGCTCATCTGCTCAAGGAGCTGGTCCTTGTTAACGTCCTTGGACCCCTTGAAAACATAAGTCTTCGGGACCTGACTGAACCCTAACTCATGAACATACACGAACGTCCCGAAGGTGATCAAACCGACGAGCGAATTCTCCGGCAGGAGCTCCACCGCCTGGAGCAGCGCCGAGCGGAGGAACCCGATCTCCTCCTCGATGACGCATGTGTCGACAACGAAGAGGAACACCGGCGGGAGCGCGGGGGTAGGATCGGGCGCGGCCGCGTACTCAATGGTCGTGTACTGAGGGAAAAGCTCGGCCGGGAGGTTATCGTCGCTGATAGTGGCGTAGTGCGGTGGGAAGTGATTCCGCTGGAAGCAGAAGGGGCAGATCCAGATCTTGGCGGCGAAATCAACGATGCAGAAAGGGTTGAGGACGGAGCGGCACGTGCGGCACCTGAGGGCGGCGTAGGGAAGAACGGGGGTTGAGGGGAAGTGCTTAATTGGGGTGTAGATGGCGGCGACGGGGACGACGGCGTTCGCGGCTTCTTGCTTTGTGCCAGGAATCACGTTCCAGGGCATTCGGACGCCGTCCTGGGATTCCAGATCAAGGAATTCCGCCATTGGAAGAATGGGTTTCCGTTTTTTGAGTGAGTGAATGGGTTCTGGATTTGGAAAGGGGAGTGGAGCGAGATCAGAGGGGAGTGATTTGGTTTGAGTCGGAATTGGGCAGTGGAATTGATGACACTAGGAAGTGCCAAGTGAAGGACATGCTAGAGCAGGTGAAGGCCAGCGCGCGTTTTCACGTTTTTTTCCTACAAGATGCCCAGCCTATCCCTTTAACCATCTCTTCTCGTGTAAATAAAGCTTTCCTCCTCTATTCTAATTCGCTCATAGTTTTAGACTCTTCTTTTCGTTAGAATGAGTTTTTGCTCACTTTTCTTCTCTTCCTCTTGTAAAGATACAATTCTTCACCTAAATAGGTAGTCAGTCCTTTTTTAAAATGGCCTAAGGTAGTAGGCCTCGGTGTCGCCACCGTGGTGGTGGTGGCCCACGATGGTCCACAGGACATCATGGCGATGCCAGAACGCTATAGCGATGTCAGATTGTTACCGCAGAGCCTACCAATTAAAGATTTCTTTAAAGGTTTTGGATCGTGGTTTATGTTGGCCTTTTTAGGTGCCAACACCATGCCTCTTGGAGCCCTCGATGCAAGCATTCCTCATTTCCACGACATTCTAGGTCAGTAGCGATCCCTATGCGTCGATAGTTCCACTTTGGTAGTCCATCAATAGAGTCAGTTGTGCTTATAACAAGCTAGTAGTTAGTTAGATATTTATATACATGCTTAATAGATGTCATGCTTATGTGATATATTATATGACATGTATTTATGTTTATGCTATGCTATGCTATCTATGCTTTGTTAGGACCCTAACAAAGGGAAGTTTCTGGCTAAGGCACAACTTGGTACTTAAGATATCTATTGTGACGCATCTCTCTTATCTAGGAATCCTGTCATAAGTGTGGGGCGTTAGTCCTTGAGCCCAAACTAATAAACAAGATTAGCTAAGTAGGACGCACATGTCATAGTCGGTAGCCTTAAGCCTTAACAACATGGGTAGCCAAAGACAACTCCCTAAAAGACTTCATGAATAGTATATTCTAAGTTAGATGACCTAGAACAGTACGATGTCCTACGATCTCGTAACCCAAACCTAACAGTAGATAGATATGAGTGTCAAACTCCTCAATTATGGCATGTGTGCCCTACTAGACCCCCGAGCGTCAGGCTCCTCATATTTAGGGTATGTGTACCCTCACAAATATCCAGGTTGAATGTGTACCGAAACCATTAGGATTTATCTTGATAAAGTAAAGTCGAGCTGAGGCTCCCTTGAATTGTGCTCCCCCGCCAGAGGATGTGGGCATGCATACATAGACCAGTTACCTAGTAGTTAATTCAGTTTACTCAGTTATCGAGTACATTTAGTGTATTCAGTATGTGCAGTTTACTTAGTTTTTTTCAAATAATAGTTATATATGCTTTAATTGCTATACATGTTCCTTCAATATATATACATGTATCTTTATGCCATAATATCATCTGCAGTATGTGCTATTTGTGTGGTACCGAGGTACCCATCACTGAGATGACAAACTCATCACTTTGTTGATAACATTTTCAGATTTGACTAAGGATAGTGAGAACGTTCCCCTCGTCCAATGAACGAGGATTCATAATTCAATGGTAAGCTCTGCTTTACAGTGGGGGTCTACCCGAGTTATGCACAGTTATGCTCCCGACATCTAAGGCAGGGTCCTCATTTAGCATTCTCAGTATTTCTTTTTAGCCCTGACATGATGTAAATTTAGTATTTATTTTCAAATTAGTATTATATAGAAATAGGTATTCAGTTGTTTACTTAATAAAAGAAGTTATTATTTTATCATTATGAGCATTTAATACATGTTTAGTGTGTCACGTCAAAGCTTCCGTAGGGCATTAGCCCTACGTGCGGTCACGTCCTAAGTTGTGGCGTGACAGTCACTCAATTTTTGAATTGAAAATTCATATATCCAAAAAATAAACTAATGGTAATCAATTTTGAGTAGATCTAGCTTGAAGTTATTTGATTTTGGTTCGACTTAGTTTTTAAGTTAGTTGTGTGAATCTAACCAGATGATACATCACTAAAAATGTGTTGGAAAATACATCACGGTTAGCGATCTTTGTCTCTAACAAGACCCCTATAGCCAGCATTCTTAGAAGAAAGAACAAAGCCATCACTGTTAGCCATCACCCAGCTAGGAGAAGGTCGCCAATGAACCCAAACCTCGCTACTTTCCAAACCAATCTCATGGGCAGAACGGACACAATGTCCCATACAAAATAAATACAAATAACATTTTCTTTTGTGAGTGGATGCCGAGGGTATCTATACTTTTCAATAGTTTAAATAACATACTTCTAAAATTAGGTGGTTTCTCACGTCCCCCAAGGAGCATGTGGTTCACAGAATATTTTTATTATTGGGAATACTATTCCTAAGAATGCTATTCCCTAGAAGAAGTTTTCCTAGGAATATATTTTGAAAGTATTTGGTTACAAATTGAACTCTTAGCAACATTTTCGAGAATACAATATATTTTTACAAAAATATCCATGACAAAACAATGTATGTAGGTCGTGGTTTGCCGTCGTCCGGCGCCATTGGGCAATGGTCCGGTGGTGGTTTGGCACTATTAGGAAGCGGTTCGACGTCGTCAAGCAGTGGTCCGTTGCCAATCAGCCATGTCGACCAGTGGGTGGTGTTGACCTAGGGTACAAGGTTTGGGAGCAATTTGATCTTTTCATGTGTCAAAAGATTCCAATCCCATGGGAATCCAACGATCCCACAAGGGATGTGGAAATTAAAATGAGACAATTTTTATTCCCAAGAATACAAGTTACCTGTAAATGTTTTTTAAAACCTTAAACCAAAAATGAGAATGTTGCATTCTCATGACCACATTTCCGAGAATGTAATAAGTTTTCTCGAACCACACCCCTCGTACGTTATTTACCCTCCTTCCCTTGATCTAATAGAAATCAGTCATGTGTCAATAAATAAGCCCATCTCAACAAAAACTCAATTTATATTTACACTCCATTATTATTTTTTTTAATGTTTTTAGCCTATATTTATAATCTCAAACCTCATAATTTTATAACTCTCAAATTATCTTATTCCTATTCAAAACTCAAACAAATCTTTACCAAAAAAAAAACTCAAACATAAAGAAAAAATAAGTTTTCAAATTAAACAAGATCAAATTAGAATGTAACGGTTGCGTTTTGCCGTTTTCTTTAACAAATCATTGTAGAGTGATTGTGAAATTAAAAATTTAGACATGTTTATTTTGTCCAATATAAAATTAAATATAAACAACCTTAAAACCATCTCCCGATTTTAACGCTTCAACAAATTTGATATTGTCCCTTGTTTGAAATTGTCTAACATTCGACATTCCTCGTCAAATCATTCACGAACTTCTGCAAAATCCTTCAACAAAACAAAACAAAGATAAGATAAATAGATAGAGCGAAAGGTCCTTATTTATCCCTACCACCAAAAAATCATAGCTTTCCTCTTCGATGGTCGATAGAAAAGGAGATGTTAGAATATATATCATCTCTGTGGTTTTCTTGGCATGTACCATTGGTGGAGGAGTCTTCCTTTGCATTCACATAACCTCTCCAGATTCCAAATATGGAGCAGGGTATCTCATTGCAGGAATGACCCTTGTAGCAATCCCATGGTTTTTTTGGTTTCTCATCTATTTATATAGATGTTTTAAGCCTATTGAAGTCCAATTGGATCATGGCCTCAAGAATCATGGTAAAAATACAGGGACACAAAAATCTACATTAAGTACTATTGGTGAAAATTCTCATGTGAATTCCTCTATTGATGGAGAGCGCGATGTTCAATTTGGAGCAGTTGATAAGAATTTACAAGATCACGAGCACAAGGAAGAAAAGGAAATACCATGATCAGTAATGGTCGAGCCTAGAGAAAGCGAAATCCCTTTCACCTCAATTTGGAATGGTTTTGACTCTTGATGGATTTATTTTATGATATTAGAATTGAATGCAAGTGATGATGATGTATTTAGTTGGATGTGCATAAGCATACAATGTCGAGTAATTTTCATTGAGATAATATTGGAGGAGTTTGGGGGTCATGTATTCATGAAATAGGACAATTAGATCATATTAAGATAAACTAGATGAATGGCATAGTTAGGCATGGTAAGCTTCTTGTTAGAAAAGGGATAATAAAGTCCCAAGAATGAAGCTTACTTGTATAAATTATATACCTTGAGTAGTGATTTTATATAAGAAACATGAAAAGAAAAAGAATTGTGATATACTGATATTATGATGTTCTTTATTATATGTACCGAGTTATGATACTTATGAATGTATAAGCAAGAATTATGCGTGATAAAGAAACCGCTGGCGTCTCCATATCTCCTACGCAAAATAGCACCGTTCTCTATTCATCTCCACCCGAATTTCACTAAAACCACCATTGTTATAATTGATGTCTCCCATATGCTCATATATTGTTATAATTGAGTTATGAGAATAAAATAACTTCAACAAATCAAATTGATAGGTTGATATCTGCTGACCCCATCAGTATCCAAGATTACATCATGTTGTTCATGCATTTATGGTGCATGAACCATGTAGAAGAGAATTGACAAAATCTCCATGCATGAAAGATGGATTTTGCACTAAGTTCTATCCAAAAAAAGTTTTGAAACACAACTGCTATTGATGAAAATGGATATCTGAGTTACAATAGAATAAATTTTGGAATTCACACTATGAAGGGGGATGTGCAAGTTGAAAATAGAACAATAGTTCCTTATAATCCATGCCTTCTCGTGCGATATCAGGCTCATGTTAGCATGGAGTATTAAAACAAATCAAACTCTATCAAATAATTATTTAAATATCTCAACAAGGATCCCAATAGAGTTACTACTGCAGTTTCAATCGACTCAAACGAGCCTTCAAATAAAGCTAGTGTGAATAAGATAAAATAGTATTATGACTCCAGATAGTCTCTTTGCTTGAAGATGTGTGGAGAACTTTTTGTTTTGATATTCATCAAAGGTGGCCTCTTGTACAAAGGTTAGCATTTCACCTTCTCGGGTCAACAATGCATACTTTTCAAGGATAACGAAAGACTTGGTGTTTTCATGAAGAGGACCAAAGAAAAGCATACTATGTTTCTTGCTTGGACGGAAGCAAATAGAGAGTATCCTAAAGGTAGGGAATTGTCATATGTTGAGTTCCCTACTAACTTTGTGTACAACGAAGACAAAGTACAACGACATACTAGAAAAAAGAAAAAAGGATAGTCCATTGGAAGACTTTGTTATGTACACCCTAGAACAAGAGAGCTTTACTATACGAGGATATGGCTAACAGTACAACAAGGTTGTACAAGCTATGACAACATAAGAATTGTTAATGGAATAAGATTTAACAGTTTTCAAGAAACTTGCTATTAGTCTTGGTTTATTGTAGGATGATAGCGAGTTTGTTGAAGGCATTAGAGAGGCAAGTGAGTTAGCATCTAGTCATCAATTAATGAAGATTTTTCATCATGTTATTGACTTTGAATACAATGAGCAAACCATGTTATGTTTGGGAGCAAGTTTGGAAATTATTAGCTGATGGAATCATTCATCAAAGAAGAATTGTACATAGAAACCCCTGTAACTTCATGTTAACTTTTAACTACTTAATTAGAACTTTTTAGTAAAATGTTATCATCTTTATGAATTTAACTATTTCGTGTGTTGTTGTATATAGGAATCACCATGACCGATCTTGAATTGAAAAATCTGTGTTTGATTGAGGCTAAAATGTTACTTCACGCAAATGGTAGATCATTAAATGAATTCGATAGCATGCCATTTCTAGAGTTTCATGATATCAATCTATGTAAAAATAGTTTGATAGTTGATGAACTTAGCTATGACACAACAAAGTTAGCAGAAACTCACACTAGATGCATGTAGCCTATGACGCCTGAGCAAAAATGAGTTTATGATGAAATTGCTACAACAGTTTTGAGTAACTCTAGTGGATTCTTCTTCATTTATTGTTATCGTGGTACAAGAAAAACATTCATCTGAAATGTTATTTCTTTGGGTCTATGGTCTCAAAAGAAAATTGTTCTGAAAGTTGTGTCAAGTGGAATAATTTCTCTGTTACTTCCTGGAGGCCGAACAATACATAGGATTTTTATACCGTTATTTGTTAATGATTTATCAACATGCAACATAAATAAAAGGGAGCTTTAAGGCAGAACTCCTAATCAAAAGTAGTATGATCATTTGGGATGAAGCTCCAATGCTAAATGGGTGTTTCTTTGAAGCTCTTGACTACACACTTAGGGGATCTCATGAGATCAACGAATCCAAATAGTCATGTTTAACCATTTGGTGGAAAGGTCATCTTTCTTGGAAGAGATTTTAGACAAGTACTTCTTGTCATTCAACATGGAATTAAGCACGTTGTCTTATTAGCAACCATTAATTCTTCTACCTTATTGTCTTTCTGTAGAGTACTTAAATTGAGTACAAACATGAGACTTTTGAGATCTTCACAAGATCAAGATCTAGTTGAGTTCAAGAAATCTGCGGATTGGATCCTTGATATAGGAGATGGTGTTTTGGGAGATAATCTAGATGATGAGCAGATGCTGAAATACTAGATGATTTACACATTCCTCCATCGAAAGAACCTTTTCCTTATTTGGTAGAATTTGTTTATCCATACTTGCTCATGAACATGAAATATTACAAGTTTTTTTTTTTCAGACTAGATCAACACTTGCTCCTACTCTTGAAAGTGTTGAAATGGTAAATGATTATATTTTGTCTGAGGTTCTAGGAAATGTAAATGAATACTGAAGTTCAGAAACTACCTCTCATGCCGATGAAAATGAAGATGTTCAAGCATAATGGTTTATGGCTGAATTCCTGACATAAAGGTTTTGGGTCTTCCTCCTCACATGCTAACATTAAAATTAGGAGTCCCTGTTATGCTTTTGTGTAATGTTGACCGATCAAATGGGTTATGCAATGGTACAAGACTAATAATCAATGAGTTAGGAAACAATGTCATTGGGGAAACTATTGTCACTAGAAGAAAAATAGGAGATGAGGTTTACATTCCAAGATGGACTTCATACCTTTGGATTTAGGTTTGCTTTTCAAGTTTTAACAAATGCAATTTCTATTGACCTTATGTTTTGCAATAACAATAAATAAGAGTCAAGGACAATTGCATTCCCATGTGAGACTTTTTCTACTTATACCAATCTTTATCCATGGTCAACTATAGGTTGCATTATCTAAAATTAAATGTAGGAGGAGGTTGAAGATACTAATTTTAAATGAAGTACAAACCTACACCTCAACAATTTTTTTTTAAAGAAGTATTTGAGAATGTTTGAAGCTTTAATTAAACAAGTATGCCATTTTTTTCTCATAATCTTTGTCATTCTTTGTTATTATTGTAGCGTGACAAATACATATCATTTGAGTAAACAGACAAGTTGAATGTATCAAATTTTTATATATATACACATTTTGTCATGCAATGTATTTTAGTCTTTGTGAGTATATACTTCGTTATACGGTTATAATGAACTTTCTTTTACAATTTGCCACTTTTCAGAGATTCAGACCAAGTTTGTACATATCAATGTCCAATCAACTTATTTTATCCCCAACTTGAGGAATCAAACAATAATGTAATACATATGATGATTTATTAGATTTACTATTTTAAGTTTTGTAAATTCTTTCAAATATACATTTGCATAATTGAATAGCATCGAATAATTTACTGCCATATTGTTCATTTAATTTTATTTACCTTATATTTCATATTTCTTATATTTCATCTTCGTGCATCACACAGGTTTCAAACTAATCGTTATAGAAGGGTGAGAATATATATGCATTGGGAAGAAAATAAAAGGAGGAAAGAGAGTAATTAAATCATTTAATTTTTTTTATATATATAACAATTATTTTCTTTCCTTTTATTTTTTACTCATTTAAACACATATTTTTTCTCTTTACTTTTTTCCTTTCTCTATTTTCTTTCTTCTTACTAGTGAGCAAATCTTTATAATTTGTGGGGTGCAATTTTCATTGGAGATTAACACCCATTTTATAGAGTAAATGAAATCGTGCAAATTTTAGCCATGGGTTATAAACTTCCCATTTAGTACATGTGAGTTTTAAAAAAAAAAGAGATGTTTGCAAACAAATCATTTGAAAAGGTGAAATTGAAAAAGAAATTGTGATTAAGAATGGTAGTTAGTGCACCAAAACCTTTATCAATAACAGCGAGCATTATCGATATTGAACATGGCACAATTATTGAAAAAGAAAAGTGACACATGGCACAAAACAGACTTGTAACTTATATGCGGTCCCCATTTAATAATAATAGAAAGAAAAAGAAAAAACACAAGTGGTGACGACTAATTGCAGTTGGAGTTCGGTTCTATTCTAGTGCTGAGGAACTTGGTTCCGTGCGTTCTTCGATTTCATGGCTTCTTCTACTGCTACTGCTACTCTCTCTTTATCTTCGTCTTTCGCCCAAGTTCAGTGTCTTTCACAGCGTCAAGTCCTCGCTAAACTCCAAAGCACCACCAGAATCCCCCTTTCTTCTTCTTCTGGTTGGAGATGGAGTTGCGATTCGCAGCGCATTCATGCGAAAGCCGTTTCAACCGATAGGGGAAGGCCGCGAAACGCTCTCAGCGAGGAATTGGTTGAAAGCCAGAGTTCGGAGTCGATGGAGAATAATGGCGAAGGCACTTCATCGTCTTCCAAACTGGTTCTCGTTGTTGGCGCCTCGGGAGGTGTTGGTAAGTCAAGAGATTTTAGTTTCGGCTGAAAAGCTTATAAACATGTTTATTTTTTAGAATTCAATCATTTCAAAAAATTATACAAATATATATGAGCATTGTTTTTTTTTCAGTTAAAAAAAAAAGAGTGATTTTCTTTTCAAATACGTTGAAATAAACACACCTTTAATCAGGGTGTCTTGATGTGATGAATGGGAACTTCAGAACATGAAAATTTTATTCCAGAACATAATATCATAGGAGTTGGATTATTTTTTTTTTCTTTCATAATTTCGGAATATAGAAGCTTTACTTCTATAAAGGGGCCGGAAAGATTCAACCGCTTTTGGTCACAGTCTACAAATTTCCGTTATACCCTTATCACCCACACATACACTAAAGCCACATTGAGCGGTTCCGATTTCATTTTAGCATCTTCTAGTTTCAATAGACAGAAAGAGGGAGCTGGAAAGTGAAGCTCAAAATTTGACATTTATACTTGAATTAATAATGTGACTTATCATATGAGACTAGTTTTGATGTTATTTCAGTGTGAAAAATCTTTACATAATCATCTGATCATGTATTGTCATATCAGCATAATTGGTTAGCCCTCACACCCACTATCTCAAATCTTTTACATTTTTATTATTTAGTATGTTTTTCAAATTATAGAAATAAAAATATTAATAAATATGTTGATTTATTGTAGGCTTTATTGTCATCAATTCAAACTAAAATATGTGGAGTGAACGTAGTCTCACTTGATTCTGAGGATTCAATAAAATCTCGTCGTTTCATTTATTGGTATATCCTTCATTCCATGTGCATCTGTATGCCGTTGGGATCCCGGTTCCCTTTGTTATGTTATTTTATGCATTGTGAAGTTCATAAACTCTGGAAATGGCTGGTTTATTGCATCATAATTCATGCCATAGTTTGATTGTGGAAGTTTGTGAAGTAGTTGTCTTAATTACTGTTCAGGGCAGCTGTTGGTAGCATCACTGCTTCAGCGGAATGTTAAGTCACGATTGATTCTTAGGGATCCTGAGAAAGCCACGGCACTGTTTGGTGAACAAGATGCGGACAAACTGCAGGTATATCGTTTACTCTAATTCAAAGTGAAAACTTTTTTTTTTTGTGGTTATTTTCTTCACAAAAACTTGGAAACAACCAGAACTAAAACAAAGTGGCATTTTTGTGATTATTAATAAAAAAAAATATCGGTAGGAAATGAAATTAGAAAACAAACCAATAACCCCCAATAAATAGTGGCGTAAATTTAATTTCATTCATTTTCAATATTTCTAGTCATATGGAGCTTTTGAACATGACAGGTATTCAAAGGAGACACAAGGAAGCAGGATGATTTGGATCCATCCATATTTGAGGTCAGCTCGCTGGAGTTCTTTTTGTCTATGTTGATAGTAATTGATTTGATTCATCTGAAATATTTTCATATTGTTGAGTCATTTCATTCATCATAGGAAATGTATGGTAACATTCTGAATTTCTTTTGCTTCTTTGTTTACTTGCTTTATAGGGTGTTACACATGTGATTTGCTGTACAGGAACAACAGCTTTCCCTTCAAGGCGGTGGGATGATGATAACACACCAGAAAGAGTTGGTAAGAATCATGCTATGCATATTGCAGCATTTGACGTCATAACTTAATTGAAATAGAAAGAGTTAGGCAAATATTTAAGCGTGCAAAATTTAAGCATAACAGTAATGCCTTTTATTAAAAGTTGCTTACCGGATAGAACTCATCAACAACTCAACCACTTTTCAATATTTTGATTTTGATTATAAGTATTTATTTGAAGATTGGGTGGGAGTGAAGAATCTAGTATCTGCATTGCCTTCCACTGTGAAGAGAGTTGTTCTTGTGTCATCAATAGGTGTGACTAAGTTCAATGAACTGCCATGGAGGTAAGCATACCCAATAATTAATTCTTAATTGGCAAAGTTGTCTGACTCTTGTTATATAATCAGTTGGATTGCAAGAAAGCCGAAGGAAGAATCTTTGTGTGGTAATTTGGATTAGAGACCTTCTAAAGTTCTAATGAGAAATTAGATTAAACAATAGTTTAACCTAAGCATGATGGGCTGTCACGATTGTGATGCCAGAAGAAGAATAAACTAAAATATAAATTGAAATGTACTTATATTTGTATTGTTATTTGGAATTCAAATTATCAGTTTTCTCATGGCTATTCTTGATTGAAAATTTGGTTTCATTATGTATAGTTGCGACTATGCTCCAAAGATGCTGAATCAAAATAGACTTATCGTCTTTATAACTAAGATTAATTTCCCTTCAAGAAGTTACACTGATGGTCTGCAAGAGCAGCGAGGGGAAGCATCAGAGGAGTTCTTAAATTAGCAAAAATTGAACTCTGCATCTTCTGAACTTCTAGCCTTAGATGGGCAATGGTACTGCCTTGTACCTGCCGAAGAATCTAACTTTGAGAAGGGGTTTGATTTAGGATATACCATCACTCGCTAGAACATTATGCAAGTTTGATCTTCACATAATATAGCAAATTAAAGAGTCTGCTTGGTTGACTGCAAGGAGTGTGAACAACTATTCAAATTAAACTGGTGATATAAGTGTTTATGCATTCAGTACGAATTGAAAGCTGTTAATAAGACAAAAAATATGTGCTTAGCAAAATTCATGCTCGTCATTCATGTTCGTAAGTGTAGGCTGTGTGTGATTTATGTACTATGTCACCCATCGTTAGGTAGTCACAAGGAAATAGCAATAAGGTTCCATATGATCCATGATATAAATTATTCCATGACTTGACATGAAATTATGTTAATTATCTTTTGTAAAAGGACTTATCCAAAGTTTGTCACATGGATTTGTTGATGTTTGGTTTCTGATGCAGCATTATGAACCTATTTGGTGTTTTGAAGTATAAGAAAATGGGCGAGGATTTTCTTCGGAGTTCTGGCATTCCATTCACCATAATCAGGTAAGATGCAAAATATGCATGTTTCACACCTGATGTTGATACATGATAAACAAAGAGTTGGAGGACTTATAACTTGGATTATGTGTGTCTGAACTCTGAAATTCTTGAAGTCTCCTTATATGGGCTTATATAAATGCATTTCAGACCTGGAAGATTGACTGATGGACCATACACATCTTATGATCTAAATACTTTGCTCAAAGCAACAGCTGGACAAAGACGAGCAGTCCTTATAGGTCAAGGTAAATTGTTAATGCTCATTATTATAACTGTAGGACAAAGCAAGCATTTTTTACTTATTACTTTTCTTCTATTTGGTAAGTTTTTCACATGTGAGCAGATTGCCAAGCTATATAAGTTGCATGCATGATGTTGTCTAGCAAACCAATGATTCTATTTTCTAAAAGTTTATCTTGTTTCTAGTACAAGAAAAAGAATTTATTGTTGCACGACTAAAAATTTACAGCAGTTTATATTATAAAAATCCGTATGGTAAACATTTTGAGGCCAAGTAGCAACAAATGGTTAATCTTGGTCAATATTGGTCAGAAAAAGCAAGCTTGTCTCAAAAGGTGTGAGTTCTGTTCAGTTTGCTGAGAACTCAAACTTTCCATTATTCTGTTGCTTGTCAAAAAACACAGATTAATGTTTGTGTAGACACAAAGATAAGTCTTTGTGAAGAACCATCCTCTGTTGTTTATCAATTATGTTTATGATTTAAAGGAATCGAAGCCATTAATTCAAAGAGCAAACACTATTAACCAAGGTGACTTGCAAGTTGCAACATTGCGCTGAAATCATATCAGTCATAGTATGCATATACTATCAGCTAGCTTGTTTACTGGAGAACTGATAAGCTAGCCATTTCTGCATGTATTATCAGCATACATTTTTAATGTTGTCCATCATGAAATGTGTCTGATATGCTTGCTGGTGCTGTCTATGTTGTAGCTACCGATTAATTGCATTTTTCAAAATGACTAGTTCAGTGGAAACTGCTGATAAGCATTAAGGGTGGAAAATCTCCACCCTCCCCTTATGTGAATTAAAAAATTGTTAAACTGATGCATAATCAGCTGAGAGCCTGACATTAATAGGGTTTTCTCTTGGGTTTTTGATTAATTGATTAAGAAAGTTAATGCTTGTTATTGGTGTCAGATGATTATGTATGATCATTTATGCTTCTGCTAGTGCTTTTGTTTGAAGTTTTAGAAATTCGGCAACGTGCTTTCAGGAGATAAACTAGTGGGAGAGGCCAGCAGAATTGTTGTTGCCGAAGCTTGCGTGCAGGCACTAGATCTGGAAGTCACTAAAAACAAAGTATATGAAGTTAACTCTGTTGAGGTAAAGTTTCTGTTATAATTTTGGTATTTAGGGCCGTATGGTTCTTAGAATGACTTTCTCATCTTTATTTGGTTCATTCATTAAATTTATGAAAATCTTGCAAAATATGCCTAGGAATGACCCATTTATACGTTTGATTGACACTAAAATTCTTGAGAATATTTCTTTTTACCCAAGATACCCCTAACGAATGAAAAAAAAATTGATCATTACACACATTAAACCTATATTTAAATGTAGTTATTTTCTCAACTCTCATAAAATAAAACTATTATTATTATTAGTTATTTATTAATATTAGTTATATATTTAGTAATATTATTATAAATTCTTTAATATTAATTATTAATTATTTATTATTGCTAATAGTATTATTAATTATTTAATGTTTATTATTATTAATCATTTAATCATAATTATTAATTATTGTTATTATTATTAATTAATTATTATTAATTATTGTTTTTATTATTTGTTTATTTATTATTATTATTTATTACTATTACTTATCATTATTTAATATTAATTATTTTATCAACTACCATAAAATTATTATTTATTATCATTAATTTAACATTAATAATTGTTTTAATTATTATTATTAATTATTTATTATTATTCTTTAATATTAATTATTTTCTTAACTCCCAAAAATAATAATAATAATATTATTATTATTATTAATGGAGGGTAAAGTTGGGTTTTTAATTTTAAATGGGGGAGGGCAAGATTAAAAATAAAGGAAAGTGAATTTTTTTTTAATTCCTTGGAATACAACTTTTGAGAATATTTTTTCATTTTGCAAACTAAACGCAAGAATTTGTCATTCTCAAACTCAAATTTTCGAGAATGCTGATAGATTACGCGAATCACAAGCCCCCTAGGTCTTACAATCATACATGCTTGTGTCATGTGTGTGAATATAGATCAAATTCACATGATAGGATCTCTTTTTTTTTAATGTCGTTTTATGTCAGCCAAAAGGATCACCGATATTTTGATGCCTAGACTTTCCTATGCTAAGCATTTTAGATAAACGGGTAAACGGACCTAACACAGAAAATAAAAGATAACATAATTGTATTTATTAGAGTTGCGTACTGAGTAAGATAAGATAACATCAATTTATACGCACATAACAGAATCAAGACATTACAAGAAAATAATTCTAAATCAAATTAAATCATAATATAATTAAATATTAATCAATCTGTGATATTATTAAGATATGATATATTTTATTTTTATTTTAACAACCTCTCTCAAGCTATAGTTGCTCAAACTTTAAACTTGTCACAAAGTAGCAGAGGTTGTCGAAGAAGTAGGAACAATCAACCTAGTGTCTTACTCAGAAACAGGGCATGTACAAAAATAGGACGACTGGTCGAGCAAAGGTAACGAGTGTGAGCCAGACAGAACCCGCATAATAAATGATTACATGGAGGCAATTAAGGCAACTTCTGTGCCTGTGCAAAGACAAGAAAGGCAAGAATAAACAAAGAATATAATTAAGAAAATAGAGTTGTAAAAATAACGTACATTGAGAACCTATTTATAGATCAATAACCAAATCAGAATCATAATAACAAAAGTTATTATTTTTTAAATGTGAACACTCAATCTATTTATATATTTCATTTATGCTAATTGTTATAATCTGTTTTTATGTTTCATTTATGCAAATTGTTATGACGAAATGCATATATTCTTAGGGGGAAGGTCCTGGAAACGAAGCTCAAAAGTGGCAAGAACTATTCGAGGGTGCGCACTCCCGCTAAATGGACTTTCGAGTAACTTTCATGGTATTTGGAGCATGCATATATGTACATACATTCATGCATCGCACTCAATTCAAGAATGTATCAGATTATAAGTGACCTATGCAGATGAAGAGAATAATTAATTAGTTTTATACTAAAAATTTATTTTTTTCTCATGATAAATTGAGTTAAGCACTATGTGTCATGACAGGGAACATAGTCTTAGAAGTGGGGGACTAATGAAATATAAGGGTCACAGGATCTCAATGTTATGAACAACTTAAAAAATTTTTTTAAGTCTTTGACCAAAAACATGATAGATTGGTCATGACGACTCAGTCATGAGGGAGGACCGTCACTCACGATCTAAGGGTCCATGACGTGACACGTGACATGATGTCATAAAGATAAATGACAGTTACATTTTCATCTAAGGATGTAAGGCTTGACATGTGGAGTTGACACGAATCAAAATTCTGAAGATCATGACACTTACTACAAGATCTGAGGGCTGATAGCATGACAGGTGGCTTTTTTGGTTTCATGTGGACAATCAAAACACTGTGTTTTAAAGGTTTCTTGTCAGGAAGCATCATTTGACGCCGAGAATTCAAATTTAAGACTAATGACACAAAGACGCCAGAAAGCGGTTACGTAACCGTCAAAGCTTAGAGTGCTAGAATTCAAATTTAAGTGCCATGACGTAGAGGTGCCAGAAAGTGGTTATATAATCAGTTTCTCTATAAATAGAACCCATCAAACACATTTTTTTTTTACTAAGTTCTTAGGATTACATACTTGCAAACACTTTCACATGCTCACCCTCATGCCTCCAATGGCTACTCAAAGTATGAGAAAAGCCAAGGTCACATTCTAAACTTCACATTTTCATTTTTCTTTTTAGGATTAAACACCTTGTCTTTTCCTTTTCATCTCTACTTGTAATTTTGTCGTATCAAACTTGTCTGTAAGACATTGTTTCCTATAACTTAAGTTTCTATATATATGTTTTTGTACTTATAACCTTGGAATCGAGAATTAAATGCATAAACACCATAAAACAACTCTTAATTGTCAAGTTCTTAATAATTGTTATTGTGCTATTAACTCTGGAACTAGAACTTGGTTCTAACAATTAAATTGCATACAAAAGCCACAAATTGGTGTTGACAGTTCAAATTGTCAAGTGATTCTATATATTACCCATTATACATTTATTGTTGAGCACATCATTCCGGAACTAAAACTTGATTGTATACTTACAAAAGCCATAAATTGACATTCATACTCAAGTGTTATAACATTATTATTTGTACACATCACTCTGGAAATGAAAACTTGAGTTCACATTCAAAAAAGACCTAAATTGACAGCTCCAGTGTTATCTGTCGTGAACAATGCATTGATACAAGGGATACATTTTTTGGGCACTTCGATAATTATGCTTCTGAGACTCCACAAGAGGAACTATTTCAGTTCCCCGAATTGAGATCTTGAAACAAGGTGGACTTGTCCAATTATTTGGTGTTGACAATAATACCAAAACCCATTGAAAACAAATTGGCACGCCCGGTCCAGGAACACATAGGTGTCATTTCCCATCTGTCATATGCAATTACGCAGCCGCACCAGAGTGTCCAATATGTCAAGAACCTCCACAACTAACAATGAGACTAGAGGAGAGGGTGATAACAGCCTTCAAGTGTCAGTGTCAGAGATCATAGTGTCAGTTGTGCCTTCAGGTGCTGAATCTCAGAGGGAGGGACCAAGCGTTGTTAACAATTCTATTCCAAGTCCTACGAGTCCCTTCGTGTGGCACCAATCACTACAGGAAAAACGCTAGTTACCGTCGAATTTACTGTCAGAGTTTTTTTTTATTGCCGTTGGAATTTTAGTTTTCCATTAGATTTACCGTTGGAAAGTGGATCGATGGTAAAAGCCTCGATGGTAACATATTACTGTCGGATTTACATAGCCAATGGTAATTATCGTCAGTGTCGACGGATGCTAATGGCGGTCTAGGAACGGTTTGAATTGAACCTTTTACCGTTGACTAAAGCTGACGATAATAATGTTAATATTTTATTCTGTTTACCGTTGGTTACTTTCGACAGAAATTTAATGATATTTATGCATGAATTTATGACGATTTACCGTCGAAAATAACTAATGATAAGGTTCAAATTACTGTAAAAAATAACCAACGACAGTTATGAATATTATACTTCTATTTTAAAAATATTATCATCTATATATTACTGTGGGCAATTTCTGATGGTAATGATAATTAATTTTAAAAATATATTATTTAATTATTATTATTATGTAAATAATTAAATTAATATTTAATGCAATAAAATATATATTAAATAAATATTTAATAACATAATTTTTTTAATTAAATAAATATTATTTCTTGCAATTGATTATTTAATAAATTATATATGAAATAAATATATAATTATTGAATTAAATAAATATTAAATTCAACACTATTTTTAGTAAATACAATCAAGAATTTAATAGTTATGTAATACCAAAACATGACATTCCATATAAAATTAAAAGGTATAATTTAAAATTTAATTAAATAGATGTACATTTAATTAATCCAATTAATTTTTTTATTAAATATAATAAATAATTAAATAGAATATACGACCAAATATTTATCTATTTATTTTAATATATAAATAATAAATTATCCTTATAAATAATTAAATAGTAAAAATAAATTTGTGCAATAAAACTTAATAAGAAAATTACACATAATATTCAAATGAAATTGTGTTACAAATTCTCAAACAATTACATATATTATTCTAAAAGTTCACAACTGTCATTGTAGCTTTCAGAATTAAGTTCATCATCAAACTCTTCTTCTTCTTCATTATCATTGTACCCATAAATTTCTTCATCACTTGCATGTTGTTGGAGGTTAGGGAGTTCAATTATGTTAAGGTCACCATCAAATGTACTGCTAGTTAATGTGGTAGGCAATTGAGACTCAACAATTATCGTTGTCGGGATTGGCTCAAGCAGTTGATATGCTGGATCAAATGTATTATCTGAAGATTATGTGTCATCAAACTCAATTCGACCACTTGGTTTGCATTTCATCACAACTTTCCAACTTAATTAGCTAGCTCCTGAATAATTTACATTATAAACTTGTTTTGCTCTTTCAACAACAATGAACATATCATAAGCCTATACTGCCTTGTAGGATTAACCTCAATGATCTTGTAGTTGGGGTGAGTCCAAGTTCTGTTTGGATCATACTAATCACATCAGAAAAGTACAACATGATGAGATGAATCATTAGGTACATATTCTAATTCAATAATTTGTTTAAGAATTCCATACCAATCATTGGTTATTTCAGCAGCATTAAAATATTCACCCTTAACCTAAACCCCACTATCGTTTGTCCTTTGTCCAGTTGCCCATTCAGATGTGTGAAAATTGTATTCGTTAACAAAATAAATGGGCCAACTAATTGCTTTGTTCATAAGTCCCCATGACAAACTCATCAAGTGATAGTCGTTACTACAATGATTTTGCACCAATATAGATTTTAAAACTATGCTATATGTATGCGATTACGATAAAGGAAATTGTTCAATTGAAATATATAGTTTAAAGTTAAACACATACATAATTTGCAAACCACAAAGGAAACGTTTGATCGGAGCATTGATCACCAAATTATTGTTGAAACATCCTATAAACACGCATCAACATAATCAACATTTTAAAAAATTGTGTATTAATAAATTAAACAAGATTACAAGAATTGATTGAACTTATAATACGGAAGCACTTCTTCACAATTCAACAGAATAACCGAGTGAGCTGCTACCCTTTCTTGTGCATTTAACCAATAATCATTTGCCCTTCTAGCTGTGCGTTCAGTTTGATTAAAAATTGAACATGTCGACTGATTAGGCATTGCACCACGCACCATCATCGTTATGTTCTACTGTGGTTTTATTACAATTAACATTAGCACTAAAGTAATACAAACAAAAGTAAGAAGTTTCCTTGGTTAAGAATGCCTCGTATATCGATCCCTCAACTTGAGCCCTTTTTTTCTGTTCTTTTAAACACTCCCATGCACATTTCAAGCAGATACATCCACCAATACTGAACTAGACCATACATTCGGCCTTCGCAAGCTAAATGTACAAGAAAATGCTCCATTACATCAAAAAATACAAAGGGAAACAACCTCTCAAGCGAACAAAGGATAATGGGAATGTTTTGGTCCATGAATAAGAGGTCTTCAACGTCAATAGTCGATGAGCATAAGGTTTTGAAAAACTGACTCAATTCGCTTATTGATTTCAACATGTTCTTCGGTAGTTCTCTAAATGCAATTGGAGAAGACACTACATAAACACATGGCAGTCGTGGCTCTTTATGCCAACCAACTTCCCTTGTGCAATACAGACACATTGAATCAAGTTAGATGCATAACCGTCAGTCATTTTCAGTTCTTGTAACCAATGAGACACACTTTAAACTTGTCGCTTGTTCAGGGTGTAGCACATTTTGGGCTTCATGAAACGACTTCCAGAAATTTGTTGTAGGTTCAACTCAGAACGTTTAAAAAACTATTTCAAAACTAGCCTTGTCTTTTCGTTGTCCTTGGTCTGATCAGTGTCCATGACAGTATGCATTATATTATCGAAAATATTTTTTTCAATATACATAACATCTAGACAATGACAAACCAATTTATCTTTCCAATACGACAAATTCCAAAATATACTCTTCTTAGTCCAGTTATGTTCTTCCCGTAACCTTGAAACCTAACAATTTTGTCAATTTCAGTAATCTTCGAAAGATGTTTTACCTTTCTCAGAATCTTAGGGCCAGTTAATCTTTGTGGCGACTCTTCATTTTCAATTCTGTTCTTTAGAGAGTCATACTTACTGTTCCTAAGCGTGTGCCCGAGTTTCAAGAATACCATGTAACAATCGAACAAGTGTCCTTAGGACACTTGTTAAAAAGATAAAAGCAAAGTTTTGAGCTTTTCATATTAACAATGCATTAAAGACTTAAAAATTTTAGTTTTTTAATGCAATTTTTTTATTTCCTTAATAAATGTCTTAAGAACACTCATCAGTAAAACTCAAATAAAATTAGCTTGGATATATGGTTAGTTTTAATAAAGACACGACATTAAATTGGATGGCGTGAGAATTGCACATGTTAAGCCCACTATCTAGGTAACCTACTTATTTTACTCGGACCAAGACAATGCGTTCAAATCATGATACCTAAGATTTATTTTATTTATTTACAGTGTTTCTTTGTGCGCATGGACTAATTTAAATATTAGCACATCACGTTTATTTAAAAATTTGTTCTCTCTCTGAAGTGTATGATCAGATTAGAAAAATATACTTTGTGTGGTAATTCAAACTCTAATCCTTATTTTTCTCTCTTCTCTCTCATCCTTTTTTTTTCTTCTCCTTTTTTGTGAGTATTAAAGAAGAAATTATCATAATCTTTTCTGATAGCGTCCCACCACTTTTTCTTTTTAGATATTTATAATTATTATTATATTATGGAGGCTTATGTTTCCTTTTGTGGTTTTTTTTTCTTTTATGATTGTAATTTTTTCTCCTTTTGTCGTGATTTCGTTCCCTTTTATGGGTGTTTTCTTTTCTCGTTATGAGATTTCGTTTATAGGGATCTTACATATAAGAAGTTATTCAGATCTTCGGCTAATTCATAATGAAGGGTGTATTCGTATATTATTAATGTTAAATTTAATGTATTATGTGAAATTTATAAATGCCATATGACTGTTCTATGAATGCAATTCTTATTTTTCTTATAAAAAAGGGGTCTTACTCCAATCCCTATCAAATTCAAGGGTATCGATACCCTATGGTTATCTGCGATTACGAACTAGTTACTTTTTAACAAATCATGATCGTTGAAATATAAAGACGTACTGATACCCTTGTAAAATACTAGGGTACCGAAGGAAGAACAAAAAAAAAATATCAGATTATAAAACGGATAATGCTTACCTTATATCCAAGGTTGTCAAACTCGAGAGTTTTAAGTAACTTCATGAAACATTGACAAACTTAAATCGTAAACTCGACTTATAAACTCGTAAGAGTTTACGTATGTAAAAAAATATGTCATATGCAATATAATTAGGAACTAAACATGACTAAACGTCGTGTTTATAATTTTCATTGAATAATGTGAACTTTAAAATAAAATAAGTGAAAGAAAATATAATAAAATAAAACTTAATGTGTGCCACTTAATTATTATGTTGTACTTTATTTTGTATGTGTATTACTTTATAATTCGATAAAACATAGCTCAATTATGATAAATATATAAAATTAGCTTAATAAAATCAATAGATATTGCCTAACATTAACAAAATCAGATAAGTATCTAACAAAGTTACCAAATTTTTTACATTTTGAGTTAAACTCATAAACTCGTAGGTAGATCTTAAATCATAATCTCACTAGTAGAATCAAGAGTTTACTTAAACTCGTACGAGTTAACTCATTTTATGTAGTAAAATCGTAAACGCTTAAGAATCTATGAGTTAACTCGAGAATTTAAACACCATTCTTATGTCCATATCCATCACATCAATTTTCAAATCCAATAAGGATATGGGACAATTTTCTTAAAATGTATAATTAAGTAAAAGTATACACTAATAAAAAAAAGTTGGTTAAAATAAATATATGAAACTTGAAAATAGAATGAAATGAAATGTAATTTTACACATATTTTAGTACAATTCTTAGAAAAGGTCCAGAATTGTTTGGATTAATTACGAGAAATTATTTTTCTACCGTCAAAAAGAAAAATCATGCTAACTCAGTGTAACATTTAAAATATTAATTATTTTCTCTCTTCGTTACTTTTTATACTTCCAGAATAAATCAATTGTTTTAGATACTATAGAGTGTAAATTCTTTCCTGTACTCTTTGTCTAGGGAAGAAATTTGGCCTAAAACCACATTTTTTTATTAGTTACACTCAAAAGTGTGTCTTTTAGTATAAAAGGGAATACTTTTATTAATCAAATGCTACACTTTATAGCTTAAGGTCACCCTCAATTTAACAATCCTTCAATAAAGTGTAGCTTTAGCTTCAAAATACACTACAAAATGTGCTACACTTTTAACTAATATTACTTTTTAGCAAATGTTACACTTTTAAAGCTAATCCACCACTTTTGTGGGATAACCTAATTGAGTGTGATCTTAGGTATTGTGACGCATAATTTTTTGTCAATAAAAATATTATCTTTAACATCTAAGGACATTTTTTATTTTAAAGTGTAATTAATAATAAGGTGGAATCTTACACCAAATTGTTGTAATGAACTCTAGCATTAGGTCAAATTTTTTTTTGTAAAGTGCAACGAGTAGTACTCAGTACTCTAATTTACAACGTTTCCTTTGTCATCATCACTTCCATAAATCAGTTCCTCTAGCACTCTCTTTATTCAAAGCACACACACTACCACTTCACTACCTTTCACAACCAAAATCAAAGAAAATGAAGAGCATTGCCACCACCTTGTTTGGCTTCTTCCTTGCTTGTGCCTTCATCTCACACTTACCTTCACTCACAGCCGCATTTGTGACCGACACGGACGGCAACCCCGTTCGAAATGGAGGCGCATACCACATCCTGCCAGTTGTCAGAGGAAGAGGCGGTGGCATCGAACTCGCGGCCACCGGAAATGAGACTTGCCCACTCACTGTGGTGCAATCTCCATTTGAGCTCTCCAAAGGGATACCAACAAGAATTTCATCCGTGTTCAGAATTGCTTTCATCCACGAAGGTGATCTTGTTGGAACTTGGGAGCTTTTGACATTGGTTTTTGGGTTAATTGCTTCGAACTTGATATGTATGTTGTTATGGTTGTTAAGCTCTTGAGTTAACTCGTAAACTGGTAATTTTACTACATAAAACGATTTAACACTTATGTAAACTCTTTTTTGGTAAACTCGTACAAGTTTAAGTAAACTCTCGATTCTACTAGCGAGTTTACGAGTTAAAATCTACCTACGAGTTTACGAGTTTACCTCAAAATGTACAAATTTTGTAACTTGGTTATATACTTACCTAACTTTCTTTATATTAGATAATATATATTGAGTTTATTTAGCTAATATCATATATTTATTATAATTGAGCTATGTATATAAAATAATACAAATACTTAATAAAGTATGACATAACTACTAAGTGTCATGCATTAAGGTATATTTTATGATATTTCTTTTATTAATTTAATTTAAAGTTAACATTATGCAATTTCAATTATAAACACAATATTTAATCAAATTTTGTTACTAATTATATTGCTTATAACATATTTTTTTACGAATGTAAACTCATACGATTTTACGAGTCGAATTTACGATTCGAGTTTACTGAGACTACACGAGTTTACTTAAACTATCGAGTTTGACAACCTTAATGTTGTAAATTATTTTCATCTCTTAAACTAATTCAATATGAAATTTCTATGCATCTCTCACACATGAACGTGACTTTCCAACAGAATTACCGTTGGACCTCTCATTCACTTCGGTGCCCTCTTGTTCCTCCAAGCCGTCAGAGTGGACCATTGTTGACGGTGCTCTACCAACAGGACAACCTTCTGTGAAACTCACCGGTTACAAAAACACAGTCACTGGATCGTTCAAGATCAAGAAATCTTCTCCCCTAGACTATAAGCTCGTGTTCTGCGCTAGTAACAGCAAAGGCTGCTCAAATATTGGAATTCACATTGACGATAACGGAAAAAGGCATTTGGTTGTAACTAATAAGAATACACTCGTCGTTCATTTTAAGGAAACTAGTTCATCAGTTAATCTGCTGGAAGCATATGCTAAATGAAAAATCTTGTGCTTTCCTAAAGTGAGTAAGATGTACTAGACAGGCTTTCCTTGTGATAAGTGCATCACTAAATAAAAGTTTATGTTTTAAGGGTCTTTCTCGTCTTTTACCTTTCGTATCTTTGTTTAGAAAGCTTTTTAAGTTTTGGTGATTCGGTTGTAGTTTTAAGTGTGGGTATACATTCTTACATCAGTTAAATTTGAACTTAGGGATGATAATTCCTTCTCTACTCCCTTTTTTAGGGGATGAATTTAGACCCTTTTAAAAAAAAAAAGTCTTGGTCTGAAATCGCACAGACTCATACAGATGTAAATTTTTTTCAGGAACATATTATGGAGGTAAATCTTTTTGGGGGAAGTATATACATGTAATAAATCCTATTGTACCTAGGTTGTTATTAGTATAATTGACAATTTCAAATCCATCAGTTCCACTTTGCTTTGCTTTTTCGCACTCATTCAAGAAGGTTTATGAGATGAAATTTCAGGCAAAACTATTGGGTCATACAAATAGTAAAGTAAAAAGGTGTTTGTTGTTACATTAAATATTGGATCATTACATTAAATGTACAAATAAAAAAATACTTTTTTTTTATAAAATTACAATTAGGTACATAATAACTTACTTATAAAAAAAATGTGTTTGAATATAAAAAAATAATTTTTTGAAAACGATAAATTTTATTGTGGCAAAAATAGAAAATTACTTTATATTATTTTTTAATTAAAATTAATTTAATTATATGTATATTTAATAAAAATCAATTTTAATAAAATACAAATATATCAATATTTTTAAGCAAGAAAACTAAACTCATTAAATAAATAAAAGAAAAGAAAAAACAGAGAGAAACATCGTGATTACAATAACATGAGAGGCTAGTGGTACATAGCCAATATGCAAGAGAAAGATTGAGAGCAATGTGGGATAGACCGAGAATGCTTAACGTAAAAATAGAGGGAGAGTGGAGTTAGGAAAGTGGATTAGTTTTTTTAAAATTCTATAAAAGTTAAGAGGACAAATTGGAGACTACACAATTTCACAGATTTTAGGAAGTGCACTTTCTCTCTTTTCTAATTCTATCAGAAGCATGTCTTTACCTATTTCTCAAAATAAATTGAAAACTTTTTTTTTTGAGAAGCATAAACAAACAATACAAAAACCGATAGAAGTATTTTTCTTGTAAAAAAATTTACTTTACCTTTTTTAGAAACACAAACAAATGTACCCAATGTCATATTAGATCTCTTGTTATCAATATTTTAATTGCTTATGTCATGCATATGTCATACATGCATTCTTAACGAATGGTGAGATATCAAACGTAACCTTATCATGTGAGAAAATGTCATGCAAAGATCCATTCTCATAAAAATATCAATTGGAAAGCATTAAGACATTTGATTTCACTTATAATCTAAACTCAGTTATTGCAAGACACAATCGTCAAAATTTCAATTCATTCTATTAATGGCTAGGGTCTTTATAGTAACTGCAAGCATCTCTCAAGCGCAAATAATTCTCTTCTCCAAAAGATGATTGTCTAATCTTTTAGCACAAATTAAACTACTCCCTAGTAAAGAATGAACGTTCTATGAATCACTATTAAAAAACCATGTAGATAACATCACTCATACACGTATGATAATTAAATCTAGATGTGAATCTACCCTCCCTCCTTCAAGTTGCATGAAAATCATCAAATTAGTTAAATGTTGATTAGGCACTCAAAGGCGTTAAGAATATATTTAATATTCAATTGGCAGAATATATATATACTAGTTTTGATAGCCGACTCCTGATAACTTACAACTATTGTTGAGATTTTCAAAGGAGAATTCATGTTTTTTTTTTTTTAATGAGTAGAGAATCTTATTAATTGAGCTAATCAACACTCTGAGACACCACTCGCCACATCTACACACTTAAATGTGCCACTCTTACATCATCATTACTGCAATGAGAGTAGGATTCTACCTAATAAGGATATAACAAAATCCTTCGAGATCTTCGAAGATGATATCAAGATTGCAAAAGTAGCGCGATAAATCCTAATTCTCATCTATAAACAAGGGACCTTCACAATGTACATACATGCTATTATTCTATATTCTACTAAAACTAGTGAAATTGATTAAGGCTTAAACGTGAGTTTCTTAACGGTCGACTAGGAGAGGTAGAGTTCGAGAACCGCGAAAACACATTTGAAATCTAGTCTTCACGTGTCATAAAACTCATATTGAAGCTTTATTTTGCATTAAATATTTTTATTCATAATTTTTTTTATTATCTCTGTCTAATATTACATGTTGCTTTTGACAAATGTAAACAAATTAAAAAATAAATTCATTTGCACATACTCACAAAAAACATTAAATGTTTAGACTAAATTATCATTTAATAAGTGTTATGAAAAATTGTAATGCACTTAATACAATAATAAAGAACTCATAATAAATAAGAGTATAATTGAAAAGATTATAATTAATATTTTCTTAGTCTAATCAAACAACAAATAATTTAAAATTTTTTTAAATAAAACACGACATGTAAGATTGGATGGATGTAGTTATATAGTCGCGGCCAAAACTTTATTAATTAATTGTTTTCATAAAAGCTTAACTAGGTGTATGGTTTCAATAAAGACATGACATGAAACATGATTGAATAATGTTAGCACATGTTAAGGCAGACAAGTCCATTCCATATTTCTATGTAAGCTTCATGCGCTGTCTAAGTCATTCCATTCCATTCACTAATATTTTACAAGCATTGCACTCAAATCTTGATACTCTATATATATATATATATATATATATATATATATATAAAATAAATATTTCTCATTNGAAAATTTTGTTAATGCACGTGATTCACTGGTAATTTAAATACTTGCAAATCACGTTTACCTAAAAAGTTGTTCCGTCTCCCAAGTGTAAGATTAGATTATTAAATAAATATCTATTTTTATCAGTTTCGTTCATGCGACGACACTAAAGCACGACATTGTTTTGTGAAGCCTCTAATTAAAGCAAAAATTCTAACTTTTACATGGAGCAAGATTGATGTTTTAACCATTAGCCTACTTGTGTTATTAACTTTCAATATTGTAAATATTATATATTAATTAGTTTTAATTGAAGATTTGAATCACCTCAATCCAATGTATATAGTCAAAGTTATTGCGATTTTACCAACTGTTGTTTAAAAGTACAGGATTTTCACCCACTTTAGGCTCATCCTCTATAAATAAACATCCTCTCTCAATACTCTATGAACACAGCCACAACTTTTATTTTTCTACAATCTTCCTTTTTATTTTATACTTTAGGTTTCTATTAGTAGTGCTTAATTATTAGTTCTTCAAGGATTGTTAGAGCCTTCGCATTGACAATGCAAGCTCCCAATTATTTGCAAAGTTCTTCCGTTATTTTATTCAGGTTTTATTATTTTAATCCTCCAGTATTTTCTACTCTCTTCTTCTCTTTATTTGTCATGCATTTTTATCCTCTCCCATGGAGATATCTTGCATGCAATAACTCTAGATTAAGATTTAATTGGAGATTCTTGCGCTTAATATTTATTCATGATTTGGTCGGCCCCTAATTAGTAATATAGCGATTGCATGTTATTGGTTAGGGTTATTCTAGATTGATAGATCTTGACGACCGTAGGATTTATTGATTTAGGATTTGGAAACTTTTGGGGAAACTAATTAGATTTAATTAGGTTGTGCAATTAATGCTTGGAGATTGACAATCGTAATCTCTTAAGTGAATTACGTGTTAGTTAGTGCTAGTTAGAGATTTCAACTAACAACAACATCTCCTTTATAATTAATTTAGAAATCAATGACAATAAATCCTAGAATCTAGAAAACCCGTATGCAGGATATTGCCTTTAATTATTGTTGATTTACTTTTGTTTTAATTTCCTTTTAAATCAATCCAGACCCCCCCATTAATTGCACTTGGAATTGGCTTATAGATTACTTCCTTAGAAATGACCTAGGTTAGCCCCCTTTACTACGTTTTTGGGGTTTACTTAGTTTTATAAATTATTATTTAATCGCACATTAAATTTAACAACGTTTTAGTGTGTGTCAAATTTGGCGGCATTGCCGGGGAAGCAATTTAGCCAGTTCTTTTTTCTTTTTCTTTATTTTTTTTGCTCTCTAACAAAAGTTTAAATTTTATTATTTTCGTTTTTATTTTTCTGTTCCTGTCCCAAAAAAAGATTCAAACAAAAAATCATTTTTGTTTTCATTTAATTTTGTACGTAAAATTTATTATCATGTACTCTAACAATTTTTCTAGTTAGTAGTGCTCTAGTGCTCCTTGCTTTTCAGGTAAAGGAGCGGATTTTGACAGTTTTAAGAGGAGGTACGACTGGAGGATGGATGAATTGGAGAAGTTGCCTAGGGATATCGTTTGGAGGGTATTACAGACCTTATTGCACAATATCGCCGAGTTATCTTAACAATAATGGGAATACCGCTTGAGCCGATATGGGGTGGTAACTTTACCGTCCTACCCTTACCAACCTTCCCTCGATCCTTACCCTCCCTTCCCCTATCCAACTGATGCATACCATTACCAACCACCACCACCGGAAGTTCAAGTCTACTAATTATGGAAGGTAGTATCCATAGTTAGTTTAGTCTTATTTAGTTGTCTGGGTTTAAGGATTGTGGTCCCGTACTTAGGGGAGGTTTCTAGGTAAGAGAGGTGTGTCACAATGGACAACTTAAGTATCAAGTCTTTGCCTTGCCAAAATCTTCCCTTAGTTAGGGTGCTGCCTTAACTGGACTCTTTATTAGGGTCTATTATGTAAGCTTAACCATACAGTTCTAAAAGATATCATCATGCATCATATAAGCATAAGTCTCTGCCCTAGCATATCATCATATAAGCACAATAATAAGCAGATAATAATATAAATGTTGTAAACATGACTGACTCGATTGACATGCCACTAACGTGGCACCATTGACGCGTGGGGATCTCCACTCACTTGGAATATCTTGGAACTAAAGAGCACTGGCACTTGAAACTTTGAGCAACATAGCGTTGGCACCTAGAAAGGTTAACAAACACCACACCATCAGAAACCTATAAGAAAACATATATAACTATAGGCTCTACGATATCGATCTGGCATCGCTACGACGATCTGGCATCGCTATGGTGATCTGGCATCGCTACGGCGATTCGGCATTGTCATAGCGGCCATGGACTGCCATAGGGCTACTGCTACCAAAGAAGCGGCGTTGCGGCCTACTATCCTAGACCATCCTTAAAAGGATTGGCTACTTACCCTAGGTCAAGACGTTGCATCTTCATAAGAAGAGGGAAGAAAATGAGAGAGAGAAACTTCGTACTAGAGAGGGGAGGAGTCTGAAGCTCTAAGCACGTTGAAAAGGGGAGGGGAGAGCTCTATTTATAGGCAGCAAGGTGGCTAAAAGGGCGGACCAGGACCTCTTCTAGCCCAAAAGGCACGAATTAAGGTTTCTGATCATTGTTGGCGCATTGGAGCACATCGCTGCTTCCGTGTCGTTGCAACATGATATAGGCGCTGCAGTGCGTCTTCTGCTCTGCATCTCTGCAGCGCGCCTCCGAAAGGATCTTGGGTCTTCACATCATGAGTGCAAAGTTTGACTTTAATGATTTTCTAAAGCAAACCCATACTGTTGCACGAATGGGTTTTGTGTCTCGTGTCATTAGAATGATTCCTGGTATGGGGAAGGTATGAAATCCTGTACACGAATTTTCCTAAATATTTATATTTATGACAATTTCATTCTTATGGTGTACCATATGAATTGGGAAAGAAGGAAGCAGTTACCTGATGACAATATCCAAGTTTATGTTATGAACCTTAAAATTAAGCATTGCTAGCATTAGCTATCTTTTTTTTGGTTCAGATTCTGTAGATATGATAAAACTCTTGTAATCTCATTTGAATGCGAACAGGTTACTCTGACTCAAATTTGATAGGCAGAGAAGAACTTGAAGGTAATGGAAGCAATGATAGAGGCAATGACCTATAGTATGTTTTGGCTTCTTTTAAATGTAAATAGAGTTGTAAGCACAAGTACAGGCACTGATGCCAATTTTTTTTTAAAATAAATTTTATACATAGCTACGGTTATGAACCGCCACAAAAAGTTACTAAATTTCCCAACAATAAAATTGTTGCGGTTAGAAACCGCTGCAATCGTTTTTGAAAATTTTAAATGCTCAATTCCGCGACGGTTTAGAACCACCACTCAATAAAATGATAATTGTAATTTTACGCTTTACGGCGATTCATAATCGCCGCAACATTGTCAGTGCATTTATTATTCCAGCGGTTGTATGGAATCGCTGTCATATGTCTGTTGATGGTGGATTTAATGACAATTACAGAACCGCCGCGAAATGGATTTCAACCGCAGCTAAATCCTTGTTTTCTTGTAGTGATTGAAAATATTCATCCGCATTATCTATGAGGACAAACTTTTCCCCCATATCCACCCCGTCATGAGTAATACCCACAAGTATTCGTAGGTGCGGGTAAAATTGCCAAGTCTACTCTAATCGACTTAAAAAATGTCTTGACCACCTATTAAAAAAAAAACTAACATTTCGAACTAATATTATACTCGGAACCAACATTAACGCACTCAAATCTCGATACGTAAAAAATGTTTATTTATTTCCAAAAGAATTATGCACATGAACTGTTAAATTATATTCTAGCAGATCACGTTTACGAATTAAAAAAGAAAAATGTTCTTCTATGAAGTGTAAGATTACTAGATTATATTATGTAAATATAAATATAAAATAAATACAGTTAGGGGTAGACTTTCACCTATAAAATGTATCATGTAATAATTTATTTATTTTTTTTGCTAAGTATCATGTATATATTATGCTTACGCAGTCTGAAATTTTCAAGAAAATTTTAATCAATTAAGAAAAATTTGCTAATGCAGAATGACTTTGTTGACACTCATATTTTAATGCTTACTTATTTATCAAAAAATTATTCTTAATTCTTTCATGCTCGTCCATAAAACTATAGTAGCGCCCATAAAAAAAAAAAAAAAAACTATTGTAGTCATTCTTTACAAAACGTTTTGCCATCACATCTACAAATTGGTCCTTTTCTAGCTTTCTCTTTGTAGTCTGATTCACACACCATCACTGTCCACTAAGTAACGGAAAGCCTTTCATAACTAACAAACTAAAATCCATGAAAATGAAGAGCTGGTATGCCTTCTTCCTTCTTTGTGCCTTCATCTCAAGTAAAGCATAAGGTGATGTGGTCGACGTGGACGGCAATCCCCTTCGGAATGGCGGCAAATACTATATCCTGTCTGCTGTCAAAGGAAGTGGTGGCGGAATCGAACCGGCTGCCACCCGAAATGAGACTTGCACCACTCACTGTTGTGCAATCTCCCTCTGAGCTCTCCACCGGCCTCCCAACCAGAATTTCATCCCCGTTATGTATATCGATTTTGTATAGGATATCATATCGACTCATACTATTCATCATTAAATGAGATGTTTCAAAATAACATAATTGGTGTCTATTTTAGTATTTGAAGTTGTGTGTGTGATTTACTTTAGTCCTTGAGAATTTTTATTTATTTTTTGACAAACTTAAACTTAAGAAATTAACAAAATCCAATGCTTGAAGTTGTATAAAGATAATTAAGTTAATCCTTTTTAATTGATTCTAGCTAGTCCCTATGAACATTATTTTAGGAAGCAATTTGAATCACTTTTTGGGACTTTAAGCATTGTAAATCGTTGTTTTTTGTTTTTATTTTAATTTTCAGTGACTAAAAGTAAAGCATGAATGCCGAATTGAACATCCAACTAGGATCATTATGTGAATATGTCGAATCACTTATCGTTCAGTTTAACGAAGCTCGCAGCGATTTGCAGGAAGCATAAACTATTGTGTCTGATGTTTGGTAAGCGTGCCTCGTTAGTTGAGTCTTTGCTTTGACTTTGTTTTGTGTTCCTTCCGGTTGTTCAGTCGTTTTACTTTTGCAGTTGTTTCTTGTTTGACAACCTTGTGATTGTATGTGTGCTCCTCTCCTTGTTAAGAGATTTGAGGGTATTTCAATCGTTGAAAAAAAAGAAAAGAAAAAGATGTGCAAGATGATTATAGGGACTTCCTTTGTAATAAGTACATCACTAAATAGAAGTTTTGAGTTTTAAGTAGTTTAATTTCTGGTCTTTTACATTTCTAAAGACTGATATTATGTTTAGATTTTTGTTGTTTATAAAGCTTCGAATCGTGGTTTGGATAAATAAAACTTTAGGTTTTGGAGTTATTAACAGAAATCCAAACACATTTTGCTTTACTTTTACTTTTACTTATAGATTTGTCCTTTTCTTTTTGAATCTCATTGGTTTAGTTGTTATGTTTTTTCTCTTGAACAATTGTTAACCAAATCGATAAGTGGTCAAGTTTAATAACCATGCACGAGAGTTAAGGAAATCCATACCATTTAAATACAATTTTATAAGGTTAATCGCAAAGTGAAGGCTGTCGATATAATACATTTTTACTAACCGGAAGTTAATAAAATGTGTAACTCAACAAAGAAAAACTCGGTCGCATAACAAAATTTCTAGTACAGCCACTCGTCAAATAATATTAATTAACCTGAACCTAAAATTAACAAGCTTCTTACATATCTCATTTATTTGCTTTGCTTATATATTTAAACTTTTAATTTTATTATTACACTCAATCCTGTGATAAATAGAAATGAATAAACATTACAATGCAATCAACTTGTACACATAGCATATCACTAATAGCAGCATGTGTTTGTGGTAGAAATTTTTAATATGTAATTTAACTAATGATCACAAACTATACAAGAACACAACTTCTGCAAGAAATTTTTGGAAGCTGGCGGTGATAGCGGCGGTGTACGTGTGTTACTATTATTAGCACAATCAACAATTTCAGATCCATCAACTCCACTTTGCTTCGCTTTCTCACACTCATTCAAGAAGGTTTTGAAGGCATCCTCAACGTATTTAACTGCTTCTAAAACGGTCATGTTCTCAGTTAACTCGATGGGGTAAATGCTCTTCTTGTGATCCCCATTTAGAGTTGCTGCCATTTGTACCAATTCTTCTTGAAATTCACTTAACTTGGCTTCTTCGTGAGCAGCAGTGATCTCTCTTGATTTGACAGTTTCAGGCAATTTCTCTGCAAATTTCTCAACACATATAAATGATCACGTAGATCGTTGAAAACTATTATTCTAACGCAATTTAGTTTGTTAATTATTTAAATTGAGTGAGCGAATTAGTCAAATTATTTAAATTTATTTTGATCCTAAATCCATCCCTTGAAAAAATATACATACAACATGATTCTTGATGCAATTAATGTGATGACACCTAAAACAGGTCAAGATTAGTCCTACCCTCACTCCAAAGGAAAAATATTCATAATAAGAAAACAATCATAGCAGAAAGACAAAATACATATATTTCACCTGGACAATCAGTTCGTGGGGTGGTTAGGGTTAGAAGACCATCGAATGTTGCAGCCCATGCATCCCGCTTTGTAAGAAACCCGGGCAGATTGAATATCTTCTTAACGGTTGCTGGAATTGATGAATGCTCATATTGTGATGTTGGGAATGGTCCTGAAGCTTTATGCAACACTGCATACAACATTTTGATTTGTTGTATTAATTAATAACGTTAGCGTTTTATAGTACAAAACAAACACTAGTCTGTGTTTTCACATGCACTGTATGTTGGAAATTTTGTGGGGATTAACATAAGTTAATTAAAAACTCAGATTACTTTGATGTTGAAGTAACTGGTGTTATTTTGTTTAAGTTCAATTATTTTGTAAACATTATTGTTATTGGACTTATTGTTATTAAACACTACTCGCTAATGAGTTTGATTATGAGGTTGTGTTTAGGTTTGCCATAATGGGAAGGCTTGACACATCAGTCTATTTTACGCGGTGAGAGTGCTCTGCTCCTAGTTATATATAGGATGTTTGGTTGTCCCATTGATACTGACACACATTTGACCTAATATAGAATAGGAGTAGTAATCTCTCATTGAGTCCTAATTTTGGATTTCTCTCCTCAGTTTAAAACTAATTATGGATTCACCATCTCTCATCATTCCATGTATTCCTGTATCAATCTCATATATATTGATTATTGTTGTTGTTTCACATGCCATTAATTTAGTGTTGAATTGTTCATGTGAATTTTAGAGTATATTGTTAATATTATTCGACGCTAAAATTTCCTTCAATTGGTATTAGAGCCAATTTAACTTCCGGTTATGGTTGTGAAACAAAAAAAATCATTGTTTGTTAATACAACATGAATTGAATTCGTTTTTTGAAAATTTTTGTTATTAACCTTGAAATTGATTGAGGGCTTTAGTTACGGGAATCATTTTGAGTATTTCAATATAAACAATTTGTGAATTGGTTTCGAATTGAAGGAGATATGTTCTGTTGAACCTGTATGAACCCTAAAATAGTTTTCAAAATCGAAAAGTATTTTATTGTCCAAATTTTGTTTTAAAACCTCGGACCTTTTGTAGAGCTTTTAATTTCAAATCAAACATGATTGGAATGGTGAAATTTGGTTAAAAATTGAGTGATAATTTCATGATAATCCGAGACATAGAACAATTTCTTTCTAATGAAAACCCATTTTTTTTAACCCTTTTGGATGAAATTGATCTCAGAATCTTGCGGTACTTATCGTTATGATTATAATGCCACTGAAATTGTTCGATTTCATGGCCACATGAGTGAGAACGAGTGGTTGACCCGTTCACTGTGTCGTGGGTTAATGTGACCCACATCCTGACCCTGGTGGAGGTCAGGGATGACCAATAGTACATGCGCGCACCCACTCTCAGGAAGTGATGGTTGCGGCGCGTGCGACTTCTTCCCATGGCCAAAAAATTTCCACTTTTTTTTTTATCATTTAGATATCCTTTTGTTTTTAATATTGTGCATTGCGATTATAATATTGTTATTGTCGGATATTGCTAATATTTTTTGAGAGTTATTATTTGAAAAAATATTGTTATTATTCTTTGGCATTTCTTTTTATAATTGTAAGCTCGCCTTCGCGAGACCAATTATGATAAAATGTAATTTTGTAATTATTAAAATATTTTGATTCATATGTATGTACATAATATTTTGTTAAATATATCACTATTGAATTATATACTACATGTTATGAGATTGTTTATCATGTTCCAAGTTCCAGAAAATAATTTTGTTAAAGTTTATTTATTTTGGTGTTCTGCAATTATTTATTTTGAGTTTTCAGATTTAATAATGTTGTAAATTATGAGATACCCTCACTACTAGAAACATGGTAATTACCGTCAGAAAGTTACCGTTAGTAAGATGGTATTACCGTCAGAAAAACATTCGAGTTGGAAAATATTTTGTCGGTATTTATGAAAATTTTGTTGTATCTCATAATTTGTCTACTCTCAAATTTTATCATTTTCAAGAACTAAATAATTTTTGTTCTTATTTTGCAAATATAGTATTGTATACTATAATTTTTGGGACATTACAATTTTGGATTTAGTGTAATGTTGGTCGAAGAGCTGTTATGATTTTTTTTTGGAATATGACAGTTTTATACACTCTCGTGTTAATCTGAAATAGTATTTATAATAAAATGTTGATATTCTGATTTATGTTATCTAAGTGGGAGAATGTTGAATTATTGTGTGAACTGCATAAATCACTATTAAATTTAAGGTTAACTTCAGAATAATTAATTATTTTAAAGCATATTTTAATTTTAAAAATATTGACTTTTGGGGGTGGTTACCGTGATATTGATATATATTACAACACTTTGAAAATTGTGATAAAATATTTTTTATAATACTGTTTACAATATCTCAGGGAGAAATAATTTTAATTTTGACAATATCTCCATGCTTTATTTGACTAGTCATATTGTGTTATTTTTTTAAAGGGAGTTTTGCTCACTAATTATTATTTATTAAATAATCTTTTGCACTCCTTTTTGGCTGAATATTTCTCCACTATAAATATTTTAATATTGCTATTTATGTTACATTGAGAATTATATCGGTAATGAACTTGCCATTCGATTGTCTTTATTAATATAATTGTTAATGATTTAATAATTATGTTTTTTTTAGAGTTTTCAGTATCCTTTTGGTACTAGCTCTAGGGACATAATTTTATTGTTTGTGGGAAGACTCTGCTCATGCATTATAATATTGAGATTCCCAAAGGAATTACATTGCATGAGAGAGCTTCATTGGACATTTTATAGGAATCTAAAACTTTTATGAATTTTATTTTCACTTTGGGTGAAATTTATCTTTGTTAAATAAAATTATTTTTTTAATGGATTGCTAATATTGATGGATTGTGTAGATAATGGACATACCCTTCGGAATGACATTATTTGACATAATCATTGTGAGATAGAGAAAAACAATTTAATTATATTTTATATATATTGCAAGTAATTTTTTTTACAATGTTGATGATATTATTTTTCTCTATCAGTGCAAGACTTTATATTGTGATTCGGGAACATTCGATGAGATTGCAATGATACAAGTGCTCTAGTTCAATTAATTGAGCATAAGAAAATTATTAATATGTGAGCAAATATTATTTTGATTTATGAGTTTCTCTACCTTTTGGTCTATCATCTCTTTAAATTTTAGGACCTTAATTAAGGACATTGTTAAGTCTCTTTGATTGTATTGTTACTCTCAATCATATTGAAATTTTGTTTAGTGGAATTTAAAGACTTTATATTTTGATGTCCTTTATTGTTGTTGAGTATATGTCCAAATTGTTTATGCTATTAGTACACTAATTTCATGCTAAGATGAATATTGACTTGTTGTATGAGTTTTTGATGACAGAAATGAGATATTTGTTGTAAAGTGTCAAATAGACACGATATCCTAAAATTTTATAGGCAAAGTATGTGAAGCTATTGTTTTTTAAAAATTCTATGATAAGCAGTCTTTGTAACTCTACACTTTGGTGTTTCTATCTGTTTTGTAAATTTATCGTCAAATAGAATAATGGTGAGTTATTGGACTCACATTGAGTACTCTACCAAAGAGTTTTTCATAAATCCCGCTATCACCTGTTAAACCATTAGAGTATTTTAAAATTGTGATCACTAATGGAAATTTTGTGTTTGTTGTAATCTGTTGGAATAGTGGGAGTAATATATATTGTCATTATTGTCTTAAGACTAAATAATATTTTGCCATATATCTTTTCGTATCCTTTTGTTTTGTATATGACATATTATGGTAGACTCTTATCAATTAAGTTACTGCAGAAATTGTTGTTGTTGATCCCCTAACCAATGACTAGGAAACTATAAGGGTATAATGAGGTCATTTTGGTGTTTTGGGTAGTGGGAGTTTGTTCTGTATGTTCGTTATGACCTTGTGTTATTGTGAATGTCATTTAAGTTTGCACAACTTAATTATTGACACAATTTTGTGTGGTGGCATATAATTGAGATATATTGGACCCAATCTCAATATTTGTGCTGAGATATTTTGTTGCATCTCAAAAAACATATGGGGTGAATGCATTGTTGTCATATGATGTTAAATTGTTATTGTCAGCGCTTTTATGTTCATATGGCATATTTTTCGAGACATTTTGGAGACTCATTTTGTTGTTGTGTTGGAATTTTTAGATTTCATATAGCATCTTAGACGAATGTTGGGTCATTTTGTTGGGAATTGCTTTGATTGCATTCAAACATTCAATTTTATTGTTTTGCATTCTCATTTACCCATAAACCATATTTTGTTGGGTCACCGAAAAATGAGTATCTTGCATGTATGATATCAGCACTCCTTCGAGTATGATTTTCTGCATTGTTGAGTGCTTGTTATCCCATATTGAACCATTTTGTTGAGTGCTTACTTGACTTTGACATCTTGTTGTGATCATGTATCATTGGATTAATATGAGAATTCTTGTTTTAACTTATGTTGTCTAAGCGAGAGATTGTTGGAAATTTCTTGTGGACTAGCATAAGTTAATTAAAAACTCAGATTAATTTGATGTCAAAGTAATTAGTGTTATTTTGTTTAAGTCCAATTATTTTGTAAACATTATTTTTATTGGGCTTATTGTTATTAAGCACTACTCATTAACGGGTTTGATGATGAGTCTCTATGTTTGAACTTGCCATAAAAGGAAGACTTGACACAGTCTGTTTTACATAGGGAGAGTGTCCTACACTTAGCTACATATAGAGTGTTTGGTTGCCCATTGACACTAACATACATTTGACCTAATATAGAATAGGAGTAGTGATCTCTCATCGAATCCTAATTTTGGATTTCTCTCCCCAATCTAAAGTTAACTATAGATTCACCATCTCTCGTCATTCCAAGTATTCATGTATCAATCTCATATATATTAATCATTGTTGTTGTTTCACATGCCATAATTTAGTGTTAAAAATTGTTCATGTAAATTTTAAAGTATATTGTTAATATTGTTTGACTCTAAAATTTTCTTCATTGTATACATATACAAAACCAACACTTCATTTATTTATAAAAATGGCATATCTCATAATGAATAAGTCTTATTATTATTCTCCTTATAAATCTAAGAATGACACATAGCAATAAACTCTTCATTTATTCCTATTTTGCTCTCAAAAATTGTTAGGTCCCATTCTTAAGTTTATTAAGAGAATAACTATGCATATTTGTTAAAGGATATAACGTTGTTCTTAATCTATTTATTGTATCACTGAAAATAAAAAAGTGAAATTCATTTCAATTATGTGTCATTTTACTTAAAAAAAAGATTAATTTTTATGCACTGACAATATAAAAATATTTTGCAATGTCATCCAATCATATATTTTATTGGAGACTTTTAAAGTGGTTGGGGTAAGAAACAACCGCTTTTGCTTGTGTGATAACACATGATTGGATGATAGTATAAAACTCTTTTACATGCATAAAAATCAATCTAAAAAACGTGACTGCAAAAAAGAGAGGATATTTAGTTAATCAGGCTTACATTATAGGATTAAAATCATGTGTGTGCATGCATGCATGATCTTATTACCTTTGCCTGGCTCAATCCATGGAGAAATGATGATGGTCGGAACCCTCACACCAAGCCTATCAAACTTAAATTTATATGGGTCAGGACCAACAATGTCATCTGGGCTAGGCACTCCTTCCACAGGGGTCGACACGTGATCATAAAACCCTCCATGCTCATCGTACGTGATCACGAACAAGATTTCGTTCCATTGTGGGCTACCTCTCAGTCCTTCATACACTTCTTTTACAAATTTCTGTCCTTCTGCGACGTCGTGTGATGGGTGATCGTCGTTCCCTGGTAGGGATAACAAGTCGTAGAATCTTTGTTCAACCACCACGTAGTTTGGTAGTTTCCCTTCCTTGCAGTGTTTCTTGAAGGTTAGATCGAATGGATGGAACTTGTCTATGTATTTTAGTTTTCTAAGATTCCTGAAAGCATGTAGTTTAATTGTGATGCACAACAAAAGTGACTGATATTCATATGATTGAATGTCTAACAACAATGTATCATAATCAAACCCATAAAACAAGACAATGTATCATAACCAAACTCTAAATAAATAATATTATTAGTTAGGAATTTAGTAATGTAGTCTAGCTTTTGAAAAATATTTAGCTTCAAAAACTATTATTAGTTAAGCATTTGTTTGTTAGAAAAATTCTAAGTGTCATCAAAAAGTCCTACATCAAAAAATACAAAGATTAGAAGTTAAAGTTTCAGTTATAAAGTGAAAGGGTGTTGTGGATTTTTTCTTTGGTGAATGATCCATTCGCCCATGTACATGTGCACACATTCACCGTGGCTTTAAAAATTTATTAATGGTTTGGTAAGGTTTTCTTAACCTTGTTAGTATTGGTTTAACCAACTTCTTTATTTTCAATATATTTAATTTAATATTGATGTATGGTATATTTTGATTTTTTTTTATTTTTATAAAAAAAAAATATATTTTGCAGTGACTTCTACAGATGGCAAAATGGGCCCAACTTGATTTTGTTTTTATTTATTTTAGTTTATTTTATTTTATTTACTTAGTCAAAAAAAAATATTTTATTTATTTATGCTTTTTAGTCTTAGTTTTATTTTTGGTTCCCGTGTATGACTTGTTTCTTGTCTAATATAACATTAATTCCCTTTGATCCTAAAATCACATTAGTTCTCTTTGACCCTAAAATCGAAAGGACACTAAGACATATTAGACAAAAATGAGACAACAAGAGGAACCCGTTGTTGATTTTTTTATCAATATATTCTTGTTGCAAGTAACATGGAAGATCCACCTCATACTTGGAGGGGGGATAATGACAGAAGTATGGTTTTAGAGGAAGAAAAATCCGAAAATATGGGTCAAAACAGAAAATTACGAATGTGGGGCGAGAGTCTGAATTCGCCACTGTCAGGGGCAAATTCAGAAATTTGGAAAATTAAAAAAAGAAAAAGAAAAAGAAGAGACGTGACAGGCGGGTGCAGGGACAGGCGGGTCTGCGGGCATGGGAAACTGAAAAAGGTAGGTCTGAATTCGGAATAACCCCTGGCGAATTCAGGGTGGCGAATTCAGAGTGGCAGCGGCGCAGGGGACAGGGTCTGAATTCGCCATATGACGTGGCAAATTCAGACCCTGAGTTCGCCACACAGTATGGAGAATTCAGGTTTGAATTTGCCACGTCATATGGCAAATTCAGAACCTGAATTTGCCACAGGGGATGGCAAATTCAGAACCCGTTATTAAAAAAAAAAAATCACACTTCTGAATTTGTCAAAAAGGGTGGCGAATTCAGAATCGAAAACCATATTTTCGTAAATTTTTCCCCTTCCCCACATATCTGGATTTATTTTGTTTTGGGACCATACAAAGGTAAAAAATCCCTTGGAGGGAGTTGGTTGCGCCAAACTACTCATTCGAGCTATCGGTATTTCCTGATGCAACCATGATAACTCGGGTCGGGTTGATCCGCAAACCTTTGAGTTTAGGCTTTAAGATGGGCTTTAATGACCCAATCTATAACAACATTACATTTAAAGTACTCTCGTTGCAAATTAGAAAAAGCTAGTGATCAACAAAGAATAAAAATGTAACACTGAAAATAGATATATGTAGTTCTTTTTTAAAATTTTAATATAGTATGCCCGTTAAAATCTCATTTAATACGATATAAATAATTCGAAATAACACAGCCACCGTCCCAAACATTTCTCCTCGCGCCGATAAGCAGAGAAAACAAGTTCAATTCAACCAAAAATAAAAGAAAAAAGGTGATTCAGAATCAGATTGAAAGCAACCGACCTGTAGAAAAGCGTAGTCGGCGCGAACTGATAGTATATCCCAAAACTGAACCCATTCTCATCCAAAGAATCGAATATCGTCTTCTGCGGCAACCCTCCTATCAGCTTCCCCGTGTCGCTGCTGCTCATCCCATACGACGTCGCCGAATGCACATACAGCCGGTTCGGCTGCGTCGACGCTGGAACCGAAGCGAACCACCGGTCGCACACCGCGAACTCCTTCACCAGCTCCCTATAAACCGGAACCCGCTCCGGTTCGAACCCGTTCATAACCGTCTCTGTCAATGACGGCAGGTCCTTATCCTTCACCGGCGTCTGCCTCGCCGCATTCTGCACGAATCCCTGCATCGCCGGCGGGAGGTTCTTTGCGGCGGACGCCTCGCTCCACGGCTCGCCGAAGATTTGCTCGTAGATGTCTTGGATCGAGTGGCCCGGGTCCGGGTCAACGTATACGGACTGGTTGCCGAATTGAACCCGGTTCGAGTTCGGGTCGGAGGTGGAAACCGGGTTGGATTCGGAGCCGGTGACGCCGTCGATTTCCAGATTGAGGGACTTCATCCAGCCTAGCATGTGGTCGAAGGAGCGGTTCTCTTGCACCAAAACGACGACGGTTTTGATTTTGGAGTGGGTGGTGGTGGTGGTGCTGGAAGTACCTGAAGAAGCCATGTGCTTTGTGTGTTTATCTTTTCCCCCTGTTTTGATGTATTTGTTGGTTAATTATCAAATGGAGATGGCAATGGCAATGCTAATTGTGCCAAGCGGTTTACTTATATACAGGGAAAATGTTTGTGTTTACGTTGTGTATACAAAATATTGGATATTTGACTTGAAGGATAATGGCGTGTTTGTGAGTTTTATTAAGAAAAATGATACTTTTACGTTAAATTTGGTGTAGTCACTCAGTTAGCTCTCTCACATACATCATGCGCTCACCCTCATTGAGAGAGGGGTCACTAGACCAAGGCTGGTGTCAAACTAATACTATCAAACTAACACTATCCTTATTTTGAAAGAGAACGAAAATGATTAAATAAGGGACGCTTGGGTAAAGAGTTTTAAGGCCTTTTGTAAAAGGACTTTCTTTCTTAAGGAGATATTTGGTACATTGTCCCAAGATTATCAGATAATTTAGATTATCTTTTAGAAAGATTATCGTGGTTAAATTGTTGTTAATGTTGCACTGTTGTATATGGTATGCATAAGTCATGTAACTGAAAATTTACATCACCTTGTTTGGTATATGAAAAAGATTACGACGTAATATACTTTACTTATTATTATTATTATTATTATTATTATTATTATTATTATTATTATTATTATTATTTATAGTGTATCGGTTCATCTAATGCTCTCTCAAACACTACACTAGAGCCGCCTCCATAGGCTTAATTTTCTTCTTAGCATTACGGATCACCAAATAAACATGACATGCATTAAGAGGTCTTTTAAAGGTTGTAATGGGGCCTAGTTAAGGTGGGGTATTATATGGCCAGTGAGCTAAAGCCTAAGACTTAATAGAATCAATGACATATGTGCTAATCAACGATGCAAGAACCTTTATCTCCACTAGCTCTTCTTTGTTCTACAAGTAACCAGGTGACAAATTCCCAAAGCACTTTTATTCACTTTTTTTCCTTTCATTTTTTTCCAACACTTTTTACAACATTTCTTGGGAATATTGTCACCACTTACCCCACTTGCTTAGGAGAGAGTTTTTGTCAGTGCACCTCATTGGTTTTTTTTATGGATTTGTTGCCTCATAATTTTTTTTTGTGTATGGAAAATTTTATATATTTTTTCAACCAATCAGAGCATTTGCGGTCGCTCTCCCCTACTTTAAATGTTACATGTCCTCATGTAACCCCCACACTTGTTGCTTAGCACATATGGAAAAATTTACCACAATTTTTCTAAGCCCTAAAGCTAGGTGTATCATGGTTTTTCTCAATTATTGGCTTGTATTGTGCTAACAAATCAACAAAAAGGTCAAATGGCTCAAATAGACTAGCAAGGGTCAAACATTCAAGGTATGTTGATATGGATATATAAGCTAAAATTATAAGCAATGCCTGAATCATGTCACATGTTATGCATAATGGTGAAAGTGCAATACAGAGAATCAAGTAAGTTCTAGACTTGAACTCTAGTGAGTGTGCACACATCAAAGAAATGAATGACGTATAATATTGTCATCCTATTAAAGGCTCTAATTCTCACTACGTAATTTCATCCAATCAATTAAAACATGTCAAGATATATTAAATGCTCAATTAAATATAATGCCAATATTCAGAAGAAAATAAGCAATATGCAATTCATGGTTCACAAATCAACTATCCACTAGTGTAAATTGTCCTCTCTTCATGAATTTCGACACATATTGTACATATACACAAAATAAAACCATTACCCTAAGCATGCCAAAATAATAAATCTCTCACCCCACACTTAAAGAAAGGCACCGGTCTCGGTGCACAAGATAAGGTAAGAGCAAAAATAAAAGCTAAAGTAAAGAAAATGAAAGGAAGACTTACAAATGGTGGGTTGTCTCCCACCCAGCACTTTTGTTTAACTTCCTTAAGTTGGACGCCCGGAACCTCTTAGGGTGGATCATGTTTGAACTGGTCCAAGAACACCCACTTCGTTAGGTTCCACCTAGGTTCATACCATATAAGTCATGTCATGGCCTTTGAAGCCATGTCATGGCCTTTAGAAATAGAAGATTGAATTGAATGCTTTTAAAAGTACATGACCAAAGTAATTAATTAGGTATAACCATAAGACCAAAAAAGGGTTTTACCCTATTATATATACTTGCATGAGAGAAATCAGGTGAATATTCATTTTGGATCTTAAGATTGTATGTATCAAGATTCTCTCATTTTCAAAATGAAGTGAATATTCATTTTAATTCCTAAAACTAATAAATTAAAAATCTAGTCATCTCAACACTAAAGTTAAAAAAAAATAAGAAAAAGAAAAGAAAAAGCAATTGAAAATAATTTTTAAGGTGATACTTGAAATCCCAAAAGATTTGATTTGAATTATTTTTACAAATTAAATGATTAATTAATTAATTTTTAATTTTAGAAATTAAAATAAAAGTGTGAGATACAACTTCAAGGACCAAAATAAATAACCACTCAAATGTTATATTTGATATAAAATTTTATCGTATAGTGGAACTCTTATAATGTAATGAAGTGCTGGTTTTTTATTTATCTTTTTCCGGTACGAAAATAAAAATAAAGCAACGTTGTTGGTTAAGCAACTTGGAGAAGAAGAATTTGATTAGAGATAAGGAAATTGGATAGGAAACGTGCATGAGAGGGAAGAAAGCAATGTGGTCAATGGGTTGCTTAAACTATAATCAACAATTGTTTGTATTAAACAATTGTTTGGGGTTTTCGTTTGGGATTCAACATATGACGATGGCCAGTTAGATGGGAAAGTGCCATCTTAATAAGGGTATTCAACAACTCTCATGACTCATGATCATATGTATGATCACTTTTGATGCTATTTGTCAATCCTTTTATTTTTTATTTTGTGTGTGTGGGACTTAGTTAACCCGCACTTCACTTTTGATCCTATATTGCACTGTTTCTCTCTTTAAAAACTTAACATTTCTTTAAGTATGATTATTTTTAATTACCATATTTAGTTATATTAATATCTCGAAATGATAATTACTAGCCTTTTCTTTTAAGCTTCAATTTATAATATGAGGCGTGGTGATTTAAATCAACATTTGTAAAGAGGGATGAAGTCAGAAAGAGAACAGGGAGCGGGGAATGAAGGTGATGTTTAACCGACAGAGAGCACAGGAAGACGGTGTCTTTCCTCCACTGCTCAAAGTCATTAGGATCACTCTATCAATTGTTCAACTATTCAGGAGAGGTGACCGATGTCTATTTACCCCGATGAGAAAGAAGATGGCTGCCAAATATCATAGCTATTAAAATCGGCCGAGTCGATCTGAAACCTGTTATTTATGATATTGGGCTAGTTCTTAAGTTGGATGTGTCCTTTAAAGACTTGCATAACCCTGTTACTTATTTATGGTATCAGGCTAGTTCTTAAGTTGGATCATGTCCTTTAAAATCTTCCATGACGCCGTTATCTTGGCAAAAAAGATAAAAAGGCAACATCCAACAGTAGTTCTAATTTATAAAGTAGTTGCAAAGCAAACAATATGAAGTAAATAAAAAATAACAAATGGAACAATAACGAACCTATGTGAGCTCTTTTATTCGAGTCGGACCTCTTAAGCATCTTTAATTCAAATTTTTTCCTAAACCAAAAATCTACAAATACTTCTACCATACCCTACTCTTTATCCAACATCCGAGTTGGCATTTTCTTTGCTTTTTTCCACTGCATCATCTAGTAGAAAGAGAAGAGCGGATTACCATTGGAATCTAAAAATTCTGACTTAATGCTATCTCAGAACCTCATCTTGAAAAATATTGTCTTAAACTCATGGTAGGATTCCTCAAATGCACTAAAAATAATTTTACTGGACCTAACTCGGAAGGATAAAACCCCATGTTTACCATTGGGACAGGAAACTAAGGTAAACATCTCATACCACACCTTAACAGAAACTAGTAGCTCGTAGTAGCGGCATATTTCTTTGAATTCTCGCATCATGGCCCAACTGTTAGAATGGATCTGAGTGGGGGAAACGCCAACATGATTTAATACTCCCATCTCTCATTTCAACTTAATTAAGAGATTGCAAAAAAGAATTATCAACTTTTGCCTAGTTGAGAACTGCAAGGGTGAAACCATTGGAAGAGAAATTGAGAGATGTTTGAGAGAATGGGGAATTGGCAATGTTGTCACAATCACACAGTAGATAATGCAACCTCAAATGATGGAGCTATTTCAAATCTTTGAAAGAAATCAGATGCTAGTGGTAGACTAGTGTGTGGTGGAAAATACTTACAAATGAGATGTTGTGCTCATATCTTGAATTTGATTGTAAATAATGGTCTTAAGGAACGCCACTCTTCCATTGAAAGCATTAGGAATGTTGTTCGATATGTTAGATCATATCCACAAAGAATCAAAAAATTCAAAGAATGCATCGAGGCTTGAATGATTAAGTCTCAAAGTCTTGTGTGTTTGGATGTTCCAACTAGGTGGAATTCTACCTAAATTATGTTAGAACATGCTGAAACATTTGAAAAGGCATTTGATAGATTTTATGATCAAGAATCAGATTCTAGGAAATGGTTTGGGGAAGGTGAAAATGAAAAAAGGGTTGATCCACCTACAATTTTTGATTGGGAACATAGTAGGATATTTGTTCAATTTTTGAAAATTTTCTGAGGCTACTTTGTGTTTCTCTGCTTCTTTGCATGTTACTTCAAATAAATGCTTTCATGAAATTGTGTCAATACTTTTTGAGTTGATCTCATGGAGTCAAAATCAGTCTCATCTTTATAAGAGCCTAGTATGACAAATACTAGAAAAATATTAAAAAGATTAATCTGTTGTTGTTAATTGCTATTGTCTTGGACCCCCCCCCCCCGCTATAAACATGATTATATCTCTTGGACTTTAGAAAGTATATATGACAAGGAGTTGGCTTTTAACATATCCATTTTAGTTTAAGACACCTTGAATTCGTTGTATAAGTTTTATTCAAAAGGTATTTCTGACTATAAGGATAGTGAAGATGGTGGAGATTTATCTAAGGGAATTGTTTTGAATGAGAGTAAGGGGCCTTTTTGTCTCAAAGGTGTTTCTAAAAATCTAGTGAACACATGAAAAGACAAAAAAGAGCTAAAGCAAATTTGGACAGTGCGTCAGATCTTGAGAGGTATTTGGCAGAGGATACTATGGATGACAATGATGATGATGATGATGAAACTTTTAACATATTGAATTGGTGGAAGACAAATTCTTCAAAGTATAGGATCCTTTCTCTCATAGCGCGTGATGTATTGGGTGTTCCCATTTCTATTATTGCATCTTAGTCTTGCTTTAGTATGGGTGGACATGTACTTGATGTCTATTGTAGCTCTTTGCCCCCCAAAATGGCTAAAGCTCTTATTTGCACTCAAAATTGGTTATTCCTTACTAAAGCCACACTTGATGATCAAGATTTTGATCAATTTGATAACCCTAAAAAGATTGTCAGTGGTTAGTTTATAGTATCTTTATTCCTTTCTCTTGGTTAATTTATGTAAAAATTTCACATGATATTGGCTAACTTCAATTATTTTGCAGATGTTTTTACTAATGCATTTCAATCACAAGGGGCGACTTCACAACAGAATATCATGAGCATAGATTGATTGCAAATCTATTGTAATTAAATCCAGTCTATTTCAGTGTTTATTGTAGTTATACCATATCTACTTTGGCGTGTAAAAATCTAGTATAGTGCACCTATTATTTTTTTATTGTTTATGTTGCCCACTAAAATTATGAAAGTTTGAATGGAAATGCTAAAATTATAAATTTTATGTCATTTTGTTGTAGTGTTTAAAATTAATGGGTGTTTAGTAAAAAAATATGATGTTTAGTTTGTAATTTTTTCAATTTTATATTTTAATGGATGTCATTTTTTATTTTGAAATTTGAGATAACATTGACCTGTTCTAAACCCGGGTTTTAACTCGGTCCAAAGGTGATCGGGACTATCTAGTCTAAGGTCGGGTCGGGTTTGAGTTCTCAAAATTGGCCTAGTCTAAAATATGGGGCCGAGTTTGGGTAAAGGCAAACCCGATCCAACCATGTACACCCCTATTGGGTTCTAATCTGTGGGCAATCCATAAACTGCCACATCAAAAATTCAAGTATCCATTGAACAGTGTGTTGGGATTGTTGTTGATGCCTTAAAGCTTTGAAATAGCATACGTAGGCAAATTGTTGAACTTTTGGGAAGCTCCAAATCTTCCCATCCTCCTTCATCAAGCTTAGAGAAGTAACGGTGAACGTCTCTATCACTCACAAGCTCCAATCTGGAAGGCTGCCACTAACAAAGACATCGCCATAAACAAGAGAACCAATGAATTATAATTTTCAATAAGGAAAGAACTTCGATCAAGTTTCATACATCCATTTCAACTAATTCTACAATCAAATAATGACGTTATATTTTGTATTTATAAGTTACTTATCTAAAAAAAGTTCTCCACATGACTTTATTTGAATGGAAAAATGGATGTAATGGATATAAAGAACTTAATGTAGGCCTCATCCTTACAACAATACTAACAAGGCAAAAATTATCATTTTGCTTCCCTACATTTATCTTATCTAAATAAAAGATACCTATGTTAGAGTCAGAACAAACAAAAATAAATAAAATAAAACAAAAAAGTGCTCCTAAATAAGAAAAAGATACCTGGGGCTTACTATATGTTGCTATCAGGTAATTCAATTTATATTCAGTCTCAAAAAATTTTGCACCTGTCCTCCAGTCACCTATTTCATAAATGGGAGATAAAAATTATATATTTGCATTGAAATTAAATCATACATTTGAAAGCTTGTGCATAAAAATTTATTGAACACTCCTCACAAAATCACTACCTGATATTTATTGGTATATCAATGAAAGAGAGATTTGAACCTATGTCACGCAAACTACGTTATTCCCTCGTCAAAAGCGTATTCTTAGTGGCTTTGGATTAAGGAGCTTTGGATTAGGCATGTCTTAGTCCAATATGAAACAAGTAACTCCACCGCTAAATGTTAATTCCCATAGTCACAATAATTCTAATTCTAATGAGGTATAAAGCTTGACTCTTGTTTCTTTCAGTCTCTCTCTTTAATTTGGAGTTGGTGGGATTTAAAATCAAAACTTTTATGAGAACAAGAAGCAAAATTTCCTGCAGAAGAAAGGGAAGAAAAAAAAAAAAAACCAGCACAAAATAAAATCATAATAAAATATCAAACCATGCTAAATTAGATTTTTGAGAGTGGGTTAGCATAGTAATGAAATCAAATGGTCTTATGTTATGTCTACAATGTTATGGCAGGCTTAGAGCTATCACAAGTTCATACTACTGAGGAGCCTGGGGGCAATGCTAGTCAATGAAATTGAGTTCTTGTTTGTTTTTATTTTCCGACTTCTCTTTATACTTTCCCTTACATTCAGTTTTCCTTTTCTTTTCTTTAGATTATTGGCATTAATTTCTTGTGCCAAACAATGTTCATGGAGTAGAAGAGAGCACGGTGAAAGATTAAGAGATCATCATATCACAATTTCCATTTTTCAAACAATTCATATTAACAAATTGATGCAAACTGCATAAAGGCTTGTAGCATCATGTAATGTTCTATACTTAGAATTAGAGAAACTAAACCTGTAGTTAAGAAGACAACACCACCAATAACAAACACCAAAACAACAAACCAGGTTTGACAAATAGTAGCTTTCAACATGCTTTTGAACTGAAACAATGCAAAAATCAAAATGAACATCGTGCAGGTGACATCAAGGAAAATATCAGCAACAATTACACCTAACTCCTAAGACAGCTGCTCAGATGGTGCAACTAAATATGCATTTGTTTTTATCTCTTTTCCCTTGTTGAGAAAGAATACAAGAAATGTACAGGAAAATTAAAAAGAGGGATTTGTTGCTAACTTCTATTATTCAGGACAAATGGAGTTAAGTATAAGAGATTAAAGCATTCCAAATGATTGTGACTATTTCGGCTTGGATTGTTCTATGATAAAAGTAGATAACAAGATATCTCCACAACCCAAAATGATCACAACAATCCAGACACAGAAATGCTATACAATGAGCAATGACTAAGAAAATATTGCAAGAGTGGCTAAAGCATAATAAAGTATCATAGTCATGCCAAGAACCAAAATAATCAATCAACGGAATTGACACAAGACCAGAATGAATATAACAAAACATAAATTTACAAAACTTTCGTACCAATAAAACAAATTCAGCCTTTTTTTGTGTAACTAGAAAGCATCTCACCTGCTTTTACCCTTTTAATAGGCCTCTAGCAACCATTTCATGGAGAAGTTTCTCTGCTTTATCATTTTCATCTTTTTCAAACAGAGCACGAGCAATAATTTCAAAAGTTACAGCATTAGGTAAGCAACCATTGTCTTCCATTTGTGACTTCAAGGCCAATGCTTCATCAATATATCCCTCTTTACAAAGGCCATTGATCATAACACTATTCAGTAATTATTCTCATTTATTCTAAATAAAGACATGAACAGCTCAATCACTCTTGCATAAAGATTGAAACTTAAAACTGCTAATTATTTTGCAAGCAACGACTAGTACATCATAAGCAGGTGACACACAATGCTAGTCAAGGGCTATAGGATCAACCTGTGGCATTGACTAAACAACAATGTTTGAAGTTTGAACCTGATAATTTCAGAGGTGGAAAGACATAGTCAAGGGCTATAGGGTCAACCTATGGCATCCTAGAATTTGTTTCACAGCTTTGGGAATAGAAACTTCAAATCCAAAACGGTAAAAGGGTGAAAAAGGTTGGAGTGGACAGAAAAACTAGAGCAGAAATACCTTTGACCAAACACAAAATCTTGGAAAGGAAAGAGAATTAAAACGGATTCAACACAATGAAGGCGAAAACAATATCAAACCAAAAGTATCAACGGTTAGATTTCTTGCTATAAAAAATTCCAACTAAATAAAACCATTAACAATAAATTGACTGAAGTTTAATCGAAAAGTATCATCTTACAAGGCGCAATGGCAACCCAGTTCCAATATAAATCAGTAATGGACAAAAGATCAAAATAAATACATAACAAGCACAAATGTAGAAAACTTTTTGACCATCAGTACAAACTCTACCTTTTGCGATGTGCAACTGGAAAGCATCTCACCTACTTTCACCCCTGTAATAGGCCTCTAGCAACCATTTCACGAAGAAGTTTCTCTGCTTTATCATTTTCATCTTTTTCAAAAAGAGCACGAATAATAGTTTCAAAAGTTACAACATTGGGTGAGCAATCATTGTCTTCCATTTGTGACTTCAAGGCCAATGCTTCATCAATATATCCCTCTTTACAAAGGCCATTGATCATAACATTATATGTGTAAACGTCTGGTTTCCAACCTTTCATCAAAAGATCCTGAAAAACCTCTTGTGCAATCTTAAGCCTTCCGCCCTTGCATAGCCCATCAATGAGTATATTGTACGTGTTAATAGTTGGATGAATTCCTTGGTCTTTAATTTTTGTGAACAGTGCAATTGCCTTGTCCAGTTGATGGTTTTTGCATAAAGCATCTAAGAAGGAATTGTAAGTGATTACATTAGTAGGTTGACCTCTTTTACGCATCTCATTGACAAGCTTCCAAGCACAAGTAATTCTCCCTAATTTGCACATCCCATCGATAAGAGTATTGTAAGTTACAACGGTAGGAGTCACATCTTTGCAACTCATGTCTTTGAAGAGTTTCATGGCTTCATCCACCATTTTAATCTTACATAATCCATTAATCATGATATTGTAGCTGTGAACGTCAGGAGTCACTCGTCTTGAGGCCATAGTGTTGAATACATATTTAGCCTTGTTTACTTCATTAACTAAGCAATACCCGTCCATTAGACTATTGTAAGTAACAACATTTGGTTCAACACCATCTTTAATCATCATAGCTAACAAAATTTTAACTTGTTTGACATTTCCTTCCTTGCAAAATCCATTGATTAAAGTGTTATACGTATGAACATCTGGACTAATCTTGTTCAACACCATCTCATTCAACAAATCAATTGCTTCCTTCAAAAGACCCACAAGACACAATCCATAGATTAGAGTATTGTAAGTAACAACATTTGGTTCAACACCATCTTTAATCATCACAGCTAACAAAATTTTAACTTCTATGACATTTCCTTCCTTGCAAAATCCATCAATTAAAGTGTTATACGTATGAACATCTGGACTAATCTTGTTCAACACCATCTCATTCAACAAATCAATTGCTTCCTTCAAAAGACCCACAAGACACAATCCATAGATTAGAGTATTGTAAGTAACAACATTTGGTTCAACACCATCTTTAATCATCACAGCTAACAAAATTTTAACTTCTATGACATTTCCTTCCTTGCAAAATCCATCAATTAAAGTGTTATACGTATGAACATCTGGACTAATCTTGTTCAACACCATCTCATTCAACAAATCAATTGCTTCCTTCAAAAGACCCACAAGACACAATCCATAGATTAGAGTAGTGTAAGTCACAACATTAGGAGAGATTCCCCTGCCAACCATTTCGGAATATAAACCATATGCCTCTGTTATAAGTTTATCTTTACACATGCTATCAATGATTGTGCTGTAAATGACCACGTTAGGCATAACCCCTAGTCCTTGGATCTTTCTCAGCACCAGAATGGCAGCTTCTGTCCGTCCTATTTGACATAGGCCCTTGATCAAGGTGCCATAACTAACTTCGTCCAACTGAAACCCTTGAGCTACAACCCTATCATGAAAGTGCAGTGCTTTCTCGACCTCGCCATTGAGACAGAGACCTTTCATGAGTGTTGTCAGGGTTATGGCATCTGGCTGATAACCCATCTTGAGAATCTTTGAGAATGCAGAGAAAGCCAAAGCCACTTGACCCATGTGGCAGTAACAATTGATCAAGATGTTTAGAGTGACGATGCCTGGCGTAATTCCCCTGAGCTCCAATTGCTTGGAAAGGGAAATAGCAGTGGGGGAATGCTTCATCTTCGCAAGGGACCCTAGAATCTTGTTAAATTCGACAATGGGCGGCGTGCGATGCATATAGAGCATGCGATGGAAGGAAGCAACGGCATCGTCAGCGTTGTGAAAGGGAGAAGATCTCGAAGCTTGGGGATGGTTAGGGTTTAGGGAATGAGAGGATAGGATCCTCAGAGTGAGATAGAGAAAGGAAGAGGGTTTGGGGATTGGAATTGAAATTGAAATCGGAAGCAAAGAAGGAAGTTTTGAGAGGGAAAGAGCAGCATACCTATTATGGCTCCACAATGACATGGTTGCTCGTTGCTTAAGGATTGTCTCTTCCCCGCTTCCTCACCTCTGCGACAAGAACCAGTGGACGCGGTTTTGAGAAAAGATGTGATGAGTAGAAAGAAGCAAAGAAGTTCGGGCTTTCAAGGTAAAGAAAAGAATCAAGGGGGAACAATGAGGTAGGTATGAGATCTTGGAGAGGGAGCAGCGGATTAAGAAGCAAAAGGATAACCGTGAAGGAAATAAGATTTATGTAAGATAATAACTAGGTTTATGTAAATTTTGAAATAAGATCATTTAAAACATTATAAATATAAAGTACGTACAGTAAGCAAGGTTGATATACCTCTTCTGCGTATATGCAACGTTCCGGGTTTGAATATCGTATTTCATATTTTATAAATTTACACTCCATATTTTTGTTATTAGGCTGGCCTAGCAGTCTTAAGCTAGTCTGGATCTGGTTTCTTTAGATGAATAGACTTTCTCCATGAGGTAAATACTTTTTCCGTGTCTATTTTTGATAATTTTAAGAATTATATTCGTCAAAATTTCTTATCATTTCATAATTTGATATAACATATTGATGTGTTATATGAGGTAATGTGATAAATTAATACTTTTTAATAAGATATTTATAAGGAGGTGCATCATAAGTTCAAGTTGTCCGGACATTTCTAAACCTCTTACAAGTTGACTATTTCAATAATTTGACTAATAAAAATTTATTACAATCATTAAATACAAACCAATTTAGTGGGAGGGGGTATTTACCCCATGGAACATGTGAAAAACCATTACAATAAAGGGTGATCACGAATCGCTACATATATTCAATTAGTGTTGTATGATATGATTATATTTTCATATAAAATAATTAAAAAACATGTTTAAGATAATCGTTTATACAAGGAAAAAAAATTACTTGATAGGCATGAATTCAAACTCGATGGACTGACATGTGATTTGTCAACAATAAAGGTTGTTATAGTATTATATTATATGCAACAAACACACTTGTACAACTGTGGTGACTAATTATGGTTTGATTAAGAGCTGAGGTGTATGGCTTATTTAGCGTGAAACACCACATTACTCATATTTTATTTATAATTAAATAATAAAATTTAGGAAGCACTAACTTGTGAGACACAACATGACACGTGACACTAATTTTAAAATTTGATAAAACACAAATATGACATATATATACATATAAAATTTAAGACTTGTTATAATGTAGTGATATTTTCATTAATGTCCAATTATCAATTTTCAATGTTTTCATTCCCCTTTCAAAATATAATGAACATTTTAGATAATTTTCTGTGTCAATACTTATTAATTTTCTAATGATTCATATTATTGTAAATTATTTAGTATTTAAATATTTTTTGCTCAGATATGACTAAGACAACCAAAAACTTTGAAGTATAGCTTGAACAAGTTGGACATTGAATGTTATATTTAAACACTATCGAATACGTGCAACCTATGTATTAGACAAGTCTCTTCATGTATCAATGTCCACAATGTGTTCGACATGTAAATACAATAGTCTCACAAAGTGTTTGTACTTCCTTAAATAAGATTTTCATTGAGCCAACATTCTTATTAAGATCTCATCCAATGATAAATAAAATGTAAGTTAACACAATATCTCACACCGAAGGAGTATAAATAACTTTTTTTTTATGGCTTAATAGAGAAAAAGTATCTTTCCCACAAAATATTCAAGGTTTGTGTATCATTTGAACATTTTCTATTTTTTTTTTTTACCAAATCCTATGGTTCCACAGTTTGCCCAGAGAATTAAACACAAGCGCACATTATGCAACTCTATAACTCCACCTCCCTACAATTGCACTGATATAGTAATACTAAACTGGAATTCTCATATCATTTTTTTTCTTAAATAATATTGTACAAAATCCGATCCGGCCCGAAGCATTTGGACTGAATTGGGTCCGATTTTAATTAAACTCGATTTTAGATAGCTTTAAAAAAAACTCAATTTTAATTTATACGGGGTTCAAGTTTAGACTTGAGTCACCCGACCCGACCTGCATAAACTGTTATACTATGCATTTCTTTCCTTCCCATCCCGTAGCCTAGCCCATTTTTACTCTCACTCTCATTCTCACCTACCAACCCAAATATTAAAAAACTCTAACACATTTTATCCCTTTCAACTCTCACAGTCTCACTCTTACCCATTTTCTCAATTTTTCACCTCACCCACACCTCTCAGTTCTCTCTCACCCTTACCTCTCACTCTTAGTCTCTCACAGACTCATCTCTCGTTTCTCACCCTCACCTCACGCCTTACGACCTCATCTCTTTGTTCTCACCCTCACCTCACTCTGCCCCGCTGGCCTTCGCTACGCCCTCCTCTTCACTGCCCTCTCACTGTGCTCTCGGTCTTCGTCGTTGTTCTCCGTCGCTATGCTGTCTCCGTTGCTATGCTCTCTGTCTCCGTCTGTGCTCTCTGTCACTGTTGGCCGTCACGGTGCTCTCTATGACTTCCTCTCTGTCTCCGTCACTGTGAGTGTTGCTGCTCTCTGTATCTGTGCTCTCTTTTTTTCTATTTTGTATTATATTCTTGATTTTTAGATATACTTCAAAGTTCAAAACAAATGGTAGAGGAAGTGTCATCTGGTTTAGGCACGGGGACTGAAATTCAAACTCCAATTGCAGGTATTCTTACCAACGCAAATCCTTCTGCAATAGAGTTTGTTACACCAGTAATAAATGTGAAATATGAGGTTGAGGGAGAGGGAAGTAATAACACAAGGTCAATTGCTTTGAAAATTTTCACCAAACTTCCTTCGCAAGAGACTAAAGGGAAACCTAGGGCCAAATGTAACCATTGTCATGTTACTATTAGTTGTGAAGCTACCAAACATGGCACAAATTCTATGTTAAAACATCTTTAAAAAAAACACAATTGGAAATATTCTAAAACGGGGAAAGAAGAAACACTTCATGGATATATGCCAAAGATTGGAGAAGATGATGAAGAACCTATGAAAACTTCTCTTAGTTATAACTTGGAGTATTGTAGAAAGGCAGTGTGATATGTGATGAAATGCCATTTAGGGTTGTTAACGGGCGAGGATTCGTAGGATGTTGAACTAGTTAGAGCCAAGATTTACTATTCCATCTAGGGTAACAATTTCAAGAGATTGTTATCGATTGTTTTTAGATGAAAAGAAAAAGCTTAAGGCTTGGTTTATGAAGTCATGTGTTCGTGTTTATTTGACAATAGATTGTTGGACATCAAACCAAAATTTATCCTACTTGAGTTCGACAGCACATTTCATTGATGAAGAATGTAGATTGCAAAAAAGAATTATCAACTTTCGCTTAATTAAGAACCACAAGAGTGAAACCATTGGAGGAGAAATTGAGGGATGTTTGAGAGAATTGAGAATTGACAATGTTTTCACAATTATAGTAGATAATGCAACCTCAAATGATGGGGCTATTTCATATCTTCGAGAGAAATTAGATGCTAGAGGTGGGCTAGTGTGTGGTGAAAAATACTTACAAATGAGGTGTTGTGCTCATATCTTGAATTTAATTGTAAATTATGGTCTTAAGGAACACCAATCTTCCATTGAAAGCATTAGGAATGTTGTTCGATATGTTAAATCATCTCCACAAAGAATCAAAAAATTCAAAGAATGCATTGAGGTTGAAATGATTAAGTCTCAAAGTCTTGTGTGTTTGGATGTTCCAACTAGGTGGAATTCTACCTACATTATGTTAGAACATGCTGAAAATTTTGAATAGACATTTGACAGACTTTATGATCAAGAATCAGATTTTAGGAAATGGTTTGAGGAAGGTGAAAATGAAAAAAAAAAAGTGTGGGTCCACCTACAAGTTTTGATTGGGAACATAATAGGATATTTGTTCAGTTTTTCAAACTTTTCCATGAGGCTACTTTGTGTTTCTCTGTTTCTTTGCATGTTACTTCAAATATATGTTTTCATGAAATTGCATCAATACTTTATGAGTTGATCTCATGGAGTCAAAACCAACTTCATCTTTTGGGGACTATAGCTTGTTCTATGAGAGCCAAGTATGAAAAATACTGGGGAAATATTGAAAAGATTAATCTGCTATTGTCAGTTGCTATTGTCTTGGACCTTCGCTACAAACTTGATTGAAAAGATTAATCTATTGTTGTTAGTTGCTATTGTCTTGGACCCCTAGTACAAACTTGATAATATTTCTTGGGCTTTAGAGAATATATGACAAGAAGCTGGCTCCTAGCATGTCCATTTTAGTTAAAGACACCTTGAATTCGTTGTATAATTTTAATTCAAAAGGTGTTTCTGATTATAAGGATAGTGAAAATGGTGGGGATTCATCTAAGGGAATTGTTTTGAATGAGAGTAAGGGGCTTTTTTGTTTTCAAAGGTGTTTTTGAAAATCGAGTAAGCACATGGAAAAAACAAAAAAGGGCTAAAGCACATTTGGACAGTGCGTCAGAGCTTGAGAGGTATTTGTCAAAGGATACTGTGGATGACAATGCTGATGATGATGATGAAACTTTTAACATACTGAATTGGTGGAAGACAAATTCTTCAAAGTATAGGATCCTTTCTCTCATAGCTCGTGATGTATTGGGTGTTCCCATTTCTATCGCTGCATCTAAGTCTTGCTTTAGTACGGGTGGACATGTACTTGATGTTTATCGCAGCTCTTTGTCCCCTAAAATGGTTGAAACTCTTATTTGCACTCAAAATTGGTTATTCCCTACTAAAGTCACACTTGATGATCAAGATTTTGATCAATTTGATAGCACCAAGAAGATTGTCAACGGTTAGTTTATAACATCTTTCTTGGTTAATTTATATAAAATTTTCACATGATATGGCTAACTTCATATATTTTGCAGATATTTCTACTAATGCATTTCAATCACAAGGGGTGACTTCACAATAGAATGTCATGAACATAGATTGATTGCAAATCTATTGAAATTAAATTATGCCTATTTTGGTGTCTATTGTACCTAACCTATGTCTACTTCAGTGTGTAAAAAATTATTGTAGTACACCTATTATTTTGTTGTTGTTTATATTGTCCACTAAAACAACATAAGCTTAAATGAAAATGTTAATATTATAAATTTTATGTAATTTAGTTGTCGTGTTTGGAATTAATTGGTGTTTAATAAGGAAATATGTTTAGTTTGCGATTTTTTCAACCTTACTTTTTGAAAGGTGTCATTTTTTTTTTAAGTTTGAGATAGAATTAACCGGTTTTGGCCCGTTTTTTACCCAGATTTTAACTCGATCCAAAGATGATTGGGCAGGTCTAGGTAGGATGCGAGTCCTCCTAATTCGCACGATCTAAATATAGGGTCGAGTTCGGATAAAGGCAAACACGGCCATGAACACTCCTATTGGGTTCTAATCTGTTGACATTCAATTCAATAAATTTACAAATCTTATTGACTTGTGTCGTGGGCAATCCATAAAATGCCACATCAAACATTCAAGTATCCATTGAACAGTGTTTTGGGATTGTTATTGATGCCTTAAAGCTTTGAAATAGCACATGTAGGCAAATTATTGAACCTTTTGGGAAGCTCCAAATCTTCCCATCCTTCTTCATCAAGCTTAGAGAAGTAACGGTCAACGTCTCTATCACTTACAAGCTCCAATCTGGAAGGCTCCCACTGAGAAAGGCATCATCATAAACAAGAGAACCAATGAATTATATTTTTCAATAAGGAAAGAACTTCGATCAAGTTTCATACATCCATTTCAAATAATTCTCCAATCAAATAATGGCATGTGTTATATTTTGTATTTATAAATTACTTATCTAAAAAAAGTTATCCACATGACTTTATTTGAATGAAAAAATGGACGTAATGGGTATAAAGAACTTGAAGTAAGCCTTGTCTACTAAGGCAAATATTATCATTTTGATTCCCTACACTTATCTAATCTATCAGTTTGGTCCCCTGCATTTATATGATATATCAATTTGGTCCTCTAGCTTTTCCTTTTTTATCAATTCGTTCTTCTACATTCTAAATCACTACCAATTGAGTCATTTATTTTTTTAATCAATTTGGTCCGCACTTCTTCATGGAAGGATTAATTAGATAGTGACTTAAAATGTAATACACCAAATAGATATAAAAGAAAATGTAAAGGGCCGATGAATTGATTTAAAAAAACTAGGGAACCAAATTGGTAGCTCGATAAATGTTTGAGACGAAAAGAGTCATTTTGGCTACTAACTACTAAATAAATGGGAAACAGTGGTACACAATCAAACTGGCTACCCAGTACCCACCTTGGGCTTTCTATCTTTATCCATCAGTATAGCTCTACAACCCTGCAGCAAGGCATAACCATTAAGTAACGCATGGAAAACAAACAAATAAATAAATAAATAGAACAGAAACAATGTAGATGAATCAACAGAAAACCTCAAAGAAATCCTTGCTAAAGTGTCCTCGTACAATATGACAAACAATTCTATACTCAGACAAGGCATCGACCAACACCTTGGAGCCTGCCTTCTCTAATCTGAAAAAGTCAACTGAAATACTAAGTCTGATGGTGATGACTGTTTCTTTGTATTTGGTAGTAATGATAACAATAAAAATGATGACTACTGCCGGAGTTTAAAGATTGTGGTTAATTGGTAGAAAATAGAATATATCAATTAGCCTAGTTGTTATCTAACAAAAAGTAACAAAATAAAAATAAAAGTCAACCTCTTTCATCGCATTTATGCCGGCAGATAACCTTTGATATTCTGAATATGGAGAAATGGCCAAGTCCAGTACAATATCTGGTCCCAGGAACCATTTTTTTGTTTTTTTTTTGGGGGGGGGGGTTTGTTGTGGGGTCGGGTTCATGCAAATCTTATCAATTACAATGCTCTCTTAAAGGTTAAAACCTTTAATTGGATAGCAGAGCTTAATGGAATTAATACCAGTGACATGCTACAGGTTCATATGCCACATTAGGCTTTTCCCCATATATTTCTGTTATTTGCGGTCCTAGCTTAAGAATATAATCTCCATCTGTACTTACATTGTTTTACAGCTTTTTCATTATGGATTTCTTTGTTTCACATTTTTGAAGAGCTGAGCCAGACCGCCCCTAGGTCCTTGGACCAGCTTTTGTTGACTAGCTTCATTGATTTTTCTAGAAGTAAAGAAGCCAAATTTTTGTTGCAACGTCCAATCTATGATACAGTTTGGTGCATTTGGTTTATGTGCAATGCGAGTATCTTTAAAGGAGATTTCTTTGGATGAGGACATTCTTTGGGATAAGATTAGACATTTCGCTTATAATGTAAACCTAATGGTGTTTTCAAAGTTTTTTCACATATAGTTATATTGAGGGATCATGAAGCTTTTTGCTTCATTTATGTTATGTGTCGTTTCTCTTGGTGTAAAGCTTTTGGTTGTTTATTTAGTTTCTCCTTTTAAGATAGTCCTTGAACATACATAAGAAAAGTGAACTTTAGGGCGTACATAAAACAAAACTGTTAATACTTTTTGGAAACGTACCAGTCTCAGAAAGACTTTAAGGTTTGTCGGAGATGCTTTCTTCAAGGATTGAATAGTGGCACAAATCCATTTATCAGCCTTATTCATAGCTTCCATTTCCTAAAACATGAGGATGAAATTATGGTTGCTGATCAAGAAAGTTTATCCTTGATAATGCTGAAGAATATTAATCAAGCAGATATTTTTAATAGCATAACTCAAAATGTAACTTACAAGAGAAGATAATATTTTCTCGACTGTTTTTCTCGAGAAACATCGGTTGATGACATCCATCCTGCAATGAGGTCCCATAATAAGCACAGATAAATGAGAAACTAAAAAACGATAAAAGGAAGCAAACAAACACCACACATGCCCCACTTGTACAAATATGTATATTGATGGAACCCGTGCTAAACAATATTTATTTTGAAAAATACAAGTTTTCACAATGAAGTTTTTCCCTAACAAAAGAAGTTGCTACCAATTCTAAACTTTGTAAACAGTTATTTCTTTTTTCAATTATTTACGGTTAAACAATTTCCAGATTTGGGGAAAATGGGTTGGGTTCATGTTTTTTGTACAGTTATTTTACACTGAATATTGTACTTACGTTAAATTGATATTGTTACTCTTATCTGGATGGAATGGCTTCATATCATCTTTTTTGATAGTTATCATAGAATTCTTAGTCACAGATCTAAATTATGTATAATGCTTCTATTTTGATTATTATACAAATGTATTCTGAAATAAGAGTAACTTATTCATTTGCTAACTCTTTTAACAATTTTTAGTAACATGTTGCAAAAGTTATGAAAAACTTAAATATATGTATGCAGGTTAACTATTACATCAACATGTTTTCAGCAACAAAAAATTTCTAGGCTCAAAACCAAGACAGAAACTTATTCATAACAATCAAGGCGAATAGGGTATGTATCTAACATTGTATTAAGAATTAGGTTTTCAAGGTTTATATGTCGAATACATTACAATATTTTCCTGTTGTTAGCACATATATTCAAGTTACATTGTGTGAACCATTAATGAATAAATTTTAATACAATCTATAAACCATTTTAGAATGTTGGTGAAATTCCTATCAGTTTCATACAAAAGTATGGTAAAAAATGCAATGGTGTTGTGTACGGGATAATTGCTTTAGGATGAGGATTAAGACATGTTCTACAATGGTTCTTATAGACGAAGGTTTTGAGGAGATAATAGAATTTTACAAGCTTAAGGAAAACTATATTTTAGAAGTTTATTATGTTGGCCGGGGTATTTTTCATCTAGAACCTCAAGATCACATGCGATACTTGCTACAATTCCCTAGAGTTCCTGCCAGAAACATGGCTTTGGTTTTACCACCAAACCATTATCAACATGACCAAACAACGTAGTTGAACCGAATGATGATAATCCTCCCGATGTTGATCAAAACAATAATGACGATCCAAGCATAGATCATATTCCGAATCCTCAAATTGTTCAAGCAAACAATGATCTACATCCGCCCGAAGTTTGTATTACAGATTCCAGAGGAAGCTGAGAGGTGATATATTATATGAAATATGAGATGTAGTGTTTGTATTTCTTTTAATTCATTTAAATAAAAATATAATATGTATAATTTTGAATGCAGGGAGTTATCTGCCCATATGTCTACCAACACATAACAAAATCATTAGGTAATTGGTTCACATTAGTCAAATATGACATTAAACACTGATTCATAAGAAGATTGGATACCAAGACTGATTAATGTTAATGTTTGATTGTTGCAGGTGGAGTGGAAATCAATGTCCAGACAATGTGTTGAAACAAATCTTTCTTTTCAACAATCGAGTTTAACTCTTATATATAAACTAACATATTTATAAGTGTATATATATATTCAGGAAGATCTTGAAGGAATTAGCTAATTGTAAACATTGGGCATATTGTTTGTGTACGTTGATGTTACAATTAGCGAGAATTGCACAAGCAATTGTCAGGACATGTAATTGTGGTTAAATATATATTTTGCTCTATATAGGTTGTTACATATTAACTAAATTTTGATATAACTCTGCGCATCGCGTGGGTTTAGATTCTAATTATGTCCTAACATAAAGGAATGCCCACACCTTCAAGAGCATACCTCACCTTTGATTTGTTATAGGATAGAATCATTTTCATGTACTCTCTCTAGAGTTCAGCACAGAGTCTTTTTCAAGGTATCAGCATTTAGGTCTTTTGGAGCAAAGGGATGGGTTGCTCTCCTGTTGGGACCAGTTTTAGGAGTTTCCTTTCTTTGATTATTATCTTTGTTGAGGATTTCTTGTCCTCCAATCTGCTGCACTTCTATCTCTTTCTTTCTCAAATAAAATTTCTTCTTTTTTCACTATGTATATAGTAATTACATACCAACCTATGATAAGCACTATCCTCTTTTAGGAAAGATTGCTGTGAATACTTGTCAATAATTGCATGTACTGCATTTGGATCGTTACTTTTCACCTTGCATAATGATTCTTCCACTAAAGACAATTTCGGTTCAATGATAGTAAAAGGCAACAAATCAGGGACACAACCTTGAAACCAAAGTTAATACATCAACCATACATTAAGAAAGATCAATAATGTACCAAACAAAGAAACCATGCTCTAAAGGAAGATCCACCATGACTGACAGAAGTTAGGAAGTTAAGTTAGGATAAGGTTTTGTTTGTCAAGTCGCTAGCTAGGGGTGTTTCCGTGTGGTATTGAGGTTTCTGACAAGCATCCTTTCGGAGTGCCTTTCTTCTTCTTTACACAGTGATAACTCTGTTTCCACCGGGATTTCCATTATTTGGTGGACAACAAAATACAAGCCCGACCCTACTCCCTAAACAAAAAGAGAACACCAGGCCATCAAATGACATAGCTTAGGCAACTAGTACTCCCTCTGAATCACAAACCTTGGCAACGTCCTTGGAAGATAGACCTTGCTTTCCTCAGCACACGTCCCAAGCACATGAAATATTTTTATGAGTCTTTGACCTTTTTTCCTCGGTGGCCCTCAACCTCCAAGCTGGTTCCAAAACACTAACTTGGGTATATACCACCCAATAATGACCTCCAACTAGGTCCGCAGAACATTTATTTGCAAGGATCATGCCACCTAGTGCCACAAATGGTGTCTTTACGGGTGTCCAAAGTCTACCACTTATAAACACTTGACAGCAAACAAAATAAACCACAAACAATAATCTCGAAATAACACAACCCACCCAAACTCACTTTAAAGCCTCAAACATAACCAAGACGAGGAAAACCAGCAACCAATCAAGCCAAACATAGGAAGAACAACACCAAACACTGCCAGACACTACCGATGGGACCTACTCAAGTCTCGCCGCACTGGTTCCAGCCAAACATGGCACCACCAGCCACCATATGTGGTTGGCAATGATGAGCTTCCTCCCTAAACACCGGTTGACACAGTCAGCCTTTAAATATCGAAGAATACTTTCTCGTTTTGCTTACAATAGCTGTTAGAAACTAACTTAAACAACACCTCATCCTCTACATATAAAGAAGGTTAACACCTCAGTCCTCAGGTAGGCCTATATTGTCACATCCTACTGGCAGGTACACACTGCCTTAACCCTTACAGAATAAAGTATGTCACCAACTTTTAGATTCAATCATACAAATGATAAGCATCTCTAACTTTCTAATAATTATCTTTACATATTTTACAAGTAACTTTCAACCCATTGGTCTAAAGACCTATTGGATAACCATCATATGTCAAAGCTACACTAAACTTCCAATCATTTATCCATGCACATTTTCATAAATTCAGTACCTAGTCACTAGAGACACTATCATCAGAAAGAGCAAACAATTGTAGTGGAAGGTAGCTTACTGATGAAGGGACAAAATGAGTTGCAAGACCACAAGCAAGCATTTCTGCACCATCCAACCTAGCACCTGTAAGACGAACATATTCTCCTGCAATTTGTTTTCAATAGAAAAGAGGGGGAAGGAAATGTTATTGTACTTTCTCAGTTAGCTGTTTGAGAATGCTGAAAAGCTGTGTCATCAATCCATAAATCCAACCATGAAAGAGAAAGTAAATCTTGATGAAAAATTCATGAATCTAAGCCTCTCCCCTACCCCAACCCCTGGTCTGTGAGAGAGAGAATGTGTGTGTACACATGTTTGTGTAGCAATGAATGAAATTAATTGACTGACAAAAACTTTAATGCACCAAAAGTACGCAGGAGACTTCATCAATGACTAACAATCAGAAGATTGAAAAATTAAGCAAGCATAACATTAAGAAACCAGTGAGAACCAATTCAATTGATAGAGATGTACGATATAACATGCATACCAAAAAATCCAGGCAGTCTAGACAAGAAATATGAGGCACCTACATCAGGAAATAGACCCAACTCCGTTTCTGGCATTGCAAAGACCTGCAAATGGTCCACTAGTACATGTACATCATGAAGAACAGCGAAAAGAGTAAAATTCACATTAGAGAAACGAGTAAAATTCTATAAGAAATAACAAAACTAAGATATCCTCGAATGTTTCTGTTACATACCTTGACACCGAAGTAACCAAGGAAGGAAGAGCAATAACCCCTTTTCCCCTGCACTATTCCCGGAAAGGGAAAATCCGGTCAGTTAGTGACAGCTAAGTAGGATTTGAATTTTAATTAGATTAGATTTGAATTATTAATTTAGAATCAGCATTTGAATTATGGAATAAGGAGAGAATCTAGTAGTTAGGATTAAGAGGAT